>CM057812.1:17073201-17673201 GCA_030067965.1 Latrodectus elegans
GATCTAGAGTGATATCATTTGGATGCCTGGCACTAAAAGGTGTCAGGAAGGAAAAGGATTTTGAATTTTGCTTTAGATCAGATATTTCTTCTGAGCTTCTTAATGGATGAAGGCTTTTTGCATGATTCTGAAAGCAGATCCATTTATTAAGAAATTTGCAAAAATTTAATAAACTATTTTCTACTTAGTAAAATTTGTTTGATTAATAATTAAATGAAAAAAATTTATTTTTTTTCGAATTGCACATTGGATGCATTTTTTATTACTTGCCTTCTCTAGAATTTTTATTTTAAAAACTGATGTGTAACTTAAAAGTTTTTGCTCCCACATGATATACAAAATTGAGTATTTTCAGAGTGAAACAACTCAATCAAGAGAAAATGCAAAGTGATGATAGCAAATGTAATATCTTTATAGGGAGCCAAATTCCTTCTTGGACGTAATTGGACAAAGCTGATTATAGATAAGTCAACCAAGTCGTAAAGCCATCTTTTATTTTTTAATTATAAACGATATTTTTTTCAAAGTAAGTATTTATTGTAAGCTTTTCTGGTGGAGAATATTTTTTATCTAATTATCTGCGAGGGCGTATAATATGCACAACAAAATTCGAATCAATTTTAACACATAATCCACAGATATACAGGAAAATACAGTAAATAATTTATTTTTTAATTAAATAATAAAAGTATATTTCAAAATATAAGCTTTATATTTTTACAATGAAACTATTTTAACTATGTTATTACTAAATTAAAAAACAAAAATAATTATTCATTAAAAGTCTTTGCGTAGAGTACCTAGAAACATTTTGTTATATATATATTTAAAGTAAGGCATACTCATATATCCAGAACAGAACAATTCAACATGACTTTTTTCCTCATTTTTTTGGCATTATTCCAATGAACATTAAGTGAGTTGCACATTGTACTCAAAAAAACAACCACATCCACATGGCAGCTAGAATGCTGCCTATTTATCATCATTTTTATTCTGTTGTATCTATAAATTTCCTTATTTCCTTGCAAATATATTGTATATAGCTACTTTTTTTTAAGTTTAATTTCGGTTTTTGTCACTGCACCATTATATCATAATGGAAAGACAAAGATAAGATCGCAAAAAATAATAAAAGTACAGCAAAAGCTGCTCTAAATAGAATTTCAAATTTCATTAATGATAATAAACATTTATACGAAAAACAATTTGATGACTAAACTTCAAAAAATTAAAAGCATTTATTATGATTTTGATAAGGCAACTTCTGCCAGAAAATTCTGAAATAGAAGAATTTGAGAAAAAATATTATGAAATCAAAGGTAAATTACAACAATTACTTAAAAATTAAGTGTCATTATTAATATGCAAGCTACTGTTCATGTTAACAAATATCAAACACCAGTTTCTAGTACTACAAGTATCACTAATAATTTTAAACTACTGAGAATAAATGTGCATTCTTTTAATGGTAATTATGGAAACTGGATGTCCTTCAAGGGCTTATTTATATCATTAATGGATTACAAAAAATTTACAAAGCAATATTAAAAATTTTCAATATCTAAAAAGTATATTAACAGATGAATCAGCTTCTATAATAAACATATTCTCATTTCAGAAAACAGTTATATAGAAGCCTGGGGAAAATTATTATCTAAGTATAAAAAAAAAAAAAGTAAATTGTCCTATCACTAATCAAAACTTACACGGATCAATCTTGTGTAATTAATACAAATGTAATTAATTTGTGAAATATTGCCAAACCATCCATTGAGATCACATCAAAGGCTTAAAATCTATTGAACCAAAAGTTTATGAACAGGATGTTTGGCTAATTTATGTTTTATTACAGAAGGTTGACAACTGAACATAATGGTCTGAGTTTTTAGTGAAAATATAATTGCCTACTTTTGAAATTTTTATTCAAGTTATAAATGATAGATGTCCCTCTTTAGAATTTTTCAAAGAAAAAAAATTCAGTCTAGTGTTAAAAGGTTTTCTCAACAAAAGTACCAAATGAATTATGTGTAAATTAGATCATTTCATTTTCAAATGCCCCAAACTTAAAACCTTAACTATCAAAGAAAGAAATTAATTTATTAGGAATAATTATCTTTTTTTAAATTGTTTCTCTAGTCAGCACAAAAAAACTGAATGTATGTCTCTATATTGTTGCCATTATTGCCAGTTATTGCATCATATAACTACTTGTGATAATCAACGAAAAGGTTACTCCACTTCTGTCTCCCTTTCTGAGAGCACTTTTCATGCAGAATAACAAAGAAAAAAATCTAAGAGCAAGTGAGATACTAGATATTGCATCTACAAATAAAAACAAAAAAGGAAATACAGCTGTAATTCCAAATAATAATGTTAAAAAAAACTTTTGGCTTATTGTCAAATGCATGTGTGAATGTAATTAATATGATTGATCAAAAACATAATATTAGAATGTTTGTGACAGTGGTTCTGAATCAACATAATTGTCTGAATCTAGCATTAATTTATTAGGATTAAAAAGAAAAAATGCATTAAAAGGAGTACCAAACTCAACTGACATATTCTCGCCTGAAGAGCAATTGGTAGAAATGCATTTTCAAGAAAATTACTCAATTAATTCAGATCGTTTTGTTTAAAGTTGCCATTTTTAAAATTTAAATTGGAATTAGATAATTTTAAACTGCTGCACTTTCTCGATTATATTCTATGAAGCGTAAATTTAAGGAAAACTCTAAATTTGAAAAACAATACAAAGAATTCATGCAGGAATATGAAAATGTAAGTAATTTAGAATTAGTCACACAAAACTGTTTGAATAGATTTCAAAATGATCAATATTTTCTTCTCCATCATGCAGTGATCAAGCTGTCTAGTACAACTACTAAATTAAGAATGGTTTTCGACACTTCCTGTAAAACTTCCTGCAGTAAATCATAAAATTCAATCTTGGATATTGATCCTTAATGGCAACGAGACATTTTCGAAATTTTACTTAATTTTCAATTTCCAGAAATAGTTTTTTCAGCATAGATAGAGAAAGTGTACCGTCAAGTTTTAGTGTCTGACGAAGATTGGAACTACCAACAAATTCTTCAGAGATTTAATTTATTGCATAACTTCAATCTTGATTAATTTATTTAATTAATTAATTAAGATTGAAGTTATTCACACATACTAATTAAACATGATAACATTTGGCTTAGCTCCAGCTTTTTCCCTAGCCACTATATACATTAAGTATATTGCACTAGATTATTCACAAAATATTGCTGTTTCATATACTTTACTACACAATGTACATGGATGATTTGTTATCGGGTTTAAGTGCTGATAGTGATGCAATATCACTTTTTAAGGAAATTACCAATATTTCCCAAACTCAAAGTTTCTATCTACAAAATTGAAATTCTAATTCAAATGGATTTCTTACAGAATTTCAAAAATATTGTTCAACAGAAACTAATTTAGAAATGATTCCTAATAAGGAATACACGAAAGTCTTAGGATTATTTTGGAACTTCTCAACAGAAACTTTTATTTTCAAAATCGAACTTGCACTCACATTACTACAGTCAAGAAGACACATTTTGTTCTAATCAGCATGTATTTTCGATCAATTAGGATTAATTTAATTATATACTGTTGCATCGAAAATTTTTTAACAAAGCTCTAGCTTACAAAAAGGAGCTGGGACTCCTCAATTCCATAAAAACGTGCTGAGGATTTTGTTTAAATTATATGAAATTTTTCAATGAAGTTGAACATTTCTCCTAAACATGTTGTGCTTATTTTCTCTGATGCTTTTAAATTGTAAGACTTTTGTGATACTTCAACTCTTTGCTATGACGCTGCAATTTATTGCAAACACATGGAAATTAAACAAATGTTTCTCTCTCTTAACCTTCTAAAACTAAAGTCACACCTTTTCAAACAAGTATCTGTTAATAAACTGGAATTATGCAGTGCTCATTTGCTTTCAAAGTTATGTCATGCAGTAATGAACACACTCAAAAAATACAATTTTGATGTTTATGCTTGCACATATTCCAAAGTTGTACTTTCCTGGATATTATTGCATCCTTGTACATGGAAACTTTTCACAGCAAACTGTACTTCTCAAATAACTGAAGTACTTTCAACAAAATACTGGCGGCATGTCCCTTACAAAAAGAATCCAGCACATATTGTTTTGTGTGATATTAATCCCAAATGTCTTTCTGGTAGAATGGCCCAAGTTGAATTTGCTTCACAGGCCGAAAGAGGATGCCGTATAGTGTAAAACGATATATCCAAACTCTGAGAAAAAAGATATGTATATTTTTATTGCACTTTAAATTTAGGAGTTTCCTCTTTTCCTTTCAAACTAAGCTGTAATACTATAAAGGAAAGGATGCAATAAAAATTGGCACAAGGAACCAAGTGCAATAAAGGAATAAATTCTTCCTTTCGGAAGGGATGGATGATCCTGAGAAAAATGCAAGGAAAGTTTATGTTTTATGATATGTTTTGTTTGTAAATCTCACCAGTTGGGATTAAGGGGGAGAGATTTCTGACCTATCCCATAGAAGTGTATGACGTAAAATGGAACTTTGGAAAACCAATGATTTAAAGAGGAGGAGCTAAGACGAGAATTTAAAAACTGCATCTAAGAATGGAAAAGAAGCAGAAAGCCCTCACACACTGAAGCCCCAGAGAAGCCCAACAAAGAAAAGAAGTAAACGGAGTATAATTGCACTGACCTGGAGAAATACTGCCTCAACTGTCCTGAATGGGAATGTAGATGTCCGGCAAATAGATGAAGAAAAGACGTTAAATTCTGAAAAGAGATATGCTGAGCAGTATGCCAAGTACAATGCGGAGATATCAGCAGATGGAAATGCAAAGCAGAGATGACAAGTAGAGGACGGGAAGTGTATAAAAAAAGAGAATCATCCACATCGGAGAGCGGTGAAGTCTCAGACACCACAATACTATTTCTAAAAGGGGTGAGTCTGATCTCTTGTTCATTATCCGTCTGGTCACTTTGATTGAGATAATTGATTAGATTTTGTAAATATCATAAAAATAATAATAATGTTAAAATCTTCTCAATTATTTAATCAAAAATATTTTAATTATAAATGTAAATACCTTTTGTAATGAATTTACTAAAATAAATTATTAAGTTTTATTGTATTTTTGTTTTGAATTGATCTCTGTCATTCAATTATTTAAATAACGAATCCGGGTTTTCCTCAGAGTTTTCTAAAATTACAGAGTTCACCACAACAGAGAAATCTGCTTCCAAAGATTTGATCTTTTATTTTCATTTCATAGTGCTACATCAAATGATTTATATAGAGATTTGTTTGAAAAATATTCATGATTTTCTAAGATTATATGCATTTTAGTACATTGTTCAAGATTCATCAATAAGTGCAAAGCTATTAATAAATTTCAAACACTTATACCTGATTTTTTTTCCTTCACTCACTGACAAAAAACTAAAAATGCAGAAGCAATCATAATTTGATGAATTCGGAAAGATTACTTTAATGAGGACCTAAAATGTACTACAAATTGAACATTTTTGCCTAAGCAAAGTCAGTTACGATTTCTCCATACATTTATAGATGAAAATGGTTTATTACTGGCAGAAGAGCATTTATAGAATTCAGAATTTGCTTTCAATCAAAAACACCCAGTAATTCTACCTGTGAAACACAAGATGATTTAACCCATTATAAAACAAAAGCTTACAACTTATTTACATGCTGGTCCTTCATTAGTGTCTCACATTATCAAACTATCATATTTATTGGATTATAGAAGGAAAAAAGATCATTAATAAATCTGTTCACAAATGTTTCAAATTTAAAGCATCCACTACATCCAAACTTATGGCTATCTGCAAAAGAGCTGAGTAACACTCGAGAGGCCTTTCTTCAATTGCAGACTGGATTAGGCGGGTCTTATTTCAATCAAATTCAATAAGAGTTGTGGAGTAAAATCAACCAAGAGTTACATTGCTCTATTTATTTCCCTCACTATTAAGGCACTATACATAGATACAGTCAGTGATTGAACTGTTGATGCATTTTTGGCTGCTTTGAGTCACTTCAATGCAATACTGGAAGATCAATGTCCCATTTACAGTAACAATGAAACAAACTTTGTAGGGGTTAACCAAAAGCTCAGCAAAATAATATAACTGTGGGCTTCACTTCCTAAGAATGAAGTTGTAACTCATCATTAAGCTAAAGCATCGCAGGACTTCAGGAAGCTGCAATCAAATCAACTAAATATCACTGTAAAAGAGTAATCAGTGAAACTCTACTCACTTTCAAAGCATTAACAACTTTGGCTCAGATCAAAGCAATTTTAAATTCTGGTCCTTTATGTGTTATAAACAATACTGACATTGATTGTATTCATATTCACACTCCTTCACACTTTTCTGCAGGAGACCTGATCACATACCCTTCTAAACAACCACTTACTAGTCCTGACAATATTCGGAAATGGTGGGATTTCCTCCAAAAGATGCAGAAAAACTTCTGCAAAATCATGGACCAAAGCCTATTTATCCTGTCTGCAAATCAGAAAGAAATGAAAGGACACTCAGCTGAATATGAAAATTGGAGACATTGCCCTGCTACTAGATGATGGTCATCTTCCAGGTTGATGTCCAATAAGTGATGGAATTTCATCATGGTAAAGACGAACTATCTAAACTAAACTGATGATTCATGTAACCACAGATAAAGCTAAAAACTATTTTTAAAAGAAACATTCACAAATTAATTCCTTTGCTCATATATCAGGACTAATGCATGATAGCGTAGGTGTATGTTGCTGTGTATCCAGAACAGAAAATCTCAGCATGACCTTTTTTCCATCTTATGGAACTATTCCAAAAAACTTTAAGGGAATCGCACTTTGGACTCAGAAAAACAACAACATCCACACAGCAGCTAGAATGCTGCTATTTTTCATAATTTTTGTTCAGTTGCATCTACACTCAAATTTTGTTATGTAATTTTTTTATATATATACATAATAGAGGTTTTTGTGTAAAGCAAAAAGATCAATTTTTATTCACTTCAATCACACACACTACATTGCAACACAAGGATTTTTGCAGATGATTGAAACATTTATTTCCTAAACTGATAACATGATCTTTAGAAAATTATTAAATCAGGTGAATATTCAAAAGCTCTTAACTTCATGTAACTTTTGATTAAGATTATTTTTCAGAGAAACATTCTAGAAGAGAATAAAAGTTGTAAGACACAATACTAGTACCATTTCCCATCTATCATTAGACTGGATATGTCTCATTCAAATGTTCATAGGATCTTACAGAATATCCTCTATTATCCCCACAAGCTTAAGATTTTCTTAAGGCAGCTTCCATGTGATTTCAATGCCAGTCATCAGTTCAGTTTCTTGTTCACTTTGAGATGAATTCAAAATGACATCAGAAAATATTTTGAACAGACAAAGCACACTTTTATTAGGATAGTTCCATAAATATTCACTTTTATTGAATTCGGGAATCAGATGATCTGAATTAAATTTATTTATTTCAAATACACAGAAAATTAGATATGTCACCATTATGACTTACTATTTTGGCCCAAGGGCCAGAAGTGATGGTTTCTTTAGAGGGATACCTAATGGACATGCCATAGTCATCCTGAAAGTGGGGAGATCTTTGTAATTTTAGAAACAGTCCACTAAGGAAAAGACCCCAAACTTTGCTTGCTATCTTCAGAGGTATCACTTTTACAGGTTTCATTTCGGTCATTCGTACACATTTCATAAAAAGTAACTATGTGCATCATTTACTCTAAAGTTGTAAGTGCTAAATGTTCATAAAATCACACAGCAATGTTTTACAGGATAAATATCTCCTGGTCAGTAAGCCCATCACTACTTTTTATGCAAAATGCAACTCCTCAACCCATAAGCTACAAAAATGACAACACAATAGCTATAAACCTAGCCTTTAATCAACAATTAGAAGGTTTCACACTGGATGTGAATGGGTGTAATGGTAAAACAAAATTTCAAGGCATATGTATTAGTTTATTTAAATCTCATGAGC
Source organism: Latrodectus elegans (assembly GCA_030067965.1). NCBI lineage: Eukaryota > Metazoa > Arthropoda > Arachnida > Araneae > Theridiidae > Latrodectus > Latrodectus elegans. Next base: position 17,081,297 of record CM057812.1, read on the forward strand.
AGAGAATGATCACTGAGAGACAAATTTTTCATAATACTTTTGTTTTTAGATGTTGAGCTTTTAGTTTCCAGAAAGTCTTGTTAAAAAGAAATCATAGATCTTATGGTTAACATATTAACATAAAGGTACATTTAAATCAATATTTTAAATATTTTAAAATATTTAAATAAATTATATTTAATATCATCATATTAAGAAATATTAATTACAATTTTAAGCTAGGTTAGAGATACATAAATACATTTATCGCTATAAAAGATAATTTAGGTGCATATGCAAAGTGCTAAGATCAAAATTAGATATTTTATACATTTCAGAATATTAGGAACTATATTCTCATATAATAGGAAACAAATAAAAAATTTTACCAACCATATTGCTTACAGGCAGTTTTGGAGAATTAGAACTGCTTTTTGGTTTAGCATAGCATCTAAGAAATATAGAAAAAAGAATAAATAGTAATATCAAAATTCAAAATATCTCAATTACCTTTCAGTAATTCACAAATTTATTCTTGCCATGCTAGAAAACAAAACAGTTTGAATTTGTCTTAGTATTAATCTTTTTACCCTTTATAATATGGGCTAATACAACTGAGACCTACAATTTAAGGTGTATTCTGAACAACTAAAGTATTCAGCCTAAAGTGAAAATAAAACCAAATAATTAACTATTCAACTTCCATCTCAGTTCTTTTTTTTATGAAAAAATTACAAATAGTAAAATAATTAAATTAAAACAGGAAAAGAAAAAAGATTTTACCCAAATTTTTAAAAGCACAATAGCATGAAAATAAAATATTATCATTTTAACACTAATTTACTCAAAACTATCATAAGAAGCAATTACATTTCATTTATAAAATAATAAATTGATGGATAAAATTAAATAAATAATATATTTTTTTATATAAATTTGCATAATTTTTTTTACCTGTAATGCTTGAAAAAATTTTTTAATTGAAATCTCTTGAAATCAAAAAAATACTTGGAACAATATTATTTGCAAATAAGACAGTGCTTCATTTACATTGCCCAGAATTTCCTTTATGAATAACCTTGAGTCATTTGGCACAGATTTAATGTAGGGATTTGGCTTTTGATATCAACAAATATGTCACTATTCCAGAATACTATGAATTCAACCACTACACAAATTTGGATCTACTATTTGCCTTTCTTTACCACGAATTCAAAATAAAATGCGACTTACACTGATCTAAATAGATTTGAAAACTATAAATTCGACACTAATGTTAATTATTTTTGGTTTTCAATTGCTAAGACATCAGATGAGAACTATTTTCAGTCATTTTACATTCAAACCATCCTATCCTGTGACCTATAAAATGTCTCAGAGTGTTATTTTTTCCATTTATGTGCATTATTGTTCTGATATCCAAAGTTAATTTGAAACACTTTTCATTTTATTCTTATTTGACAAAAACATTGTAAAAAAGTTCATTCAAAGAGGTTTAGAGAATATAGCTTAAAATTCAAACAAACATTCAAATTATGCATATACAATAGAATCTTGATAACTTGACTTATCAGATAGCAATAAAAAATTCAAGTATTCAGAATTTTTTTAATACTGAAATATTAAAATTATGTATAATGTAAAATTAAGAACTACGTCTTTGACACTTTAAAATTAAGAATGTTGTAACCTTAAAAATAATTTTCAATCGAAAACTTAGCAATATATAAGTGTACAAATAAGTGCTAGAATTTCAAATAATTACTTAAACTGACATTTTTAAAAAAAATTTAAATGTTGATATTTTTTAAGATACATTCATAAGATTAAAATAAAAAATAAAATAAAATAAAACGCATCAAGGTTAATGTTTTTGACACTTTAAGAAACTTTCAAAGGAACATAACTGCCTTTTCGATTTTCACAGTTAATTTCTGATAATTATTCATATGAAGATTAAAATTACTGTACATCTGAAGCAATTGATTTACTACAATTACAATCGCAGTATAAGCTAAATCAACTACACTATTTTAAAACTTTTATATAGATATCTAAATTGAAATAAAGTATTGGGAAACAATTTTCTAAAATGAAGTGTTCATTCATCTCACATAAACCTTTCCCTATAGTTAAAATTATTTTTGCAATGACTCAAGATTTAGATTAACTAAGATTGTACATGTAAGTCAATTTTATTAAAATGATTCCTGTTTGAACAATAATATGGAAAAACAGTTATTGGCAAAAAAGTTTTGCGATAAATTTAATCAAAATTGCAATTTATGAGATGAAACAGTGCAAAAAAGTTTTTAGTTATGCTAGGATATAAGTGAAATACACCAGGGATCATTTTTTACTAATAAGTCATTTTTAACAATAAACAGTACACTGTATAAAATGTTATTTGGTACAATAATTTTCAGTTTTTTTTCTTTTCTCTATATAAGGAAACTACTTAATTACTAACAAAAATCAATATCTTTGTAAGGATCTTAGTGGTTCCCATCTCTTTTAGAAAATATATTACACTCTTAAAAATTTAGACAGTAATTTGAAATTAAAGGATTATTATTTAGTAGTGAAATTAAGCATCAAGAACAAATTTTTCAGTTTCACGTGATTAAATCAATCCTTAAAGTAGTCATTAAATATATTTTATTTTGTTTAATTAAACAAAAAAAGAAAACATATAATTTTTACTTATACTAAACTTATAATATCACCTTACCAGTACCTATAGCTAATTTCTGTAAGCATTTTTTGAGATAAAACAGTATGTAAAGATAAAAAAAAAACCCTTATAAAAAGTTATGTGAAGAAACTTAAATTCAAGAAAAGCTAAAGTTTTCTATAACTTCTTAGAAAGAATGTCTTATTACTTTCAAAATTTAGTAAATAGTAAATCAGTTCTCGTAAAGCTCGATTTAAATTAAAAATATTAAATATAACTTGTTGAGATTATCACCATGATTTTCCTATTGTTTACATAGATTGAATCTATAAAATTAAAGCAGATATAAATATTTTTAAAAAATGTAAAACTAACTGTATGACAAAGACCAAATTACTTTAATAACATTAAGCAAAAACATTGATCAATGTGTTCAATTAGCAACACATACAAATTTATTTTCACCTGATGCACAGATTGTTCCAAAGGACAAATTTATTATAAAAATATTTTGTTGTAAATTTGTTATAATAATAATTTATTGTCAAATTTTATAATGCAATATTTATACAATAAAAATATTGAATTGATGTATTATTCTAAACAGTAAACTAACTATTCAATGTTGTTTGGGCAATCATATTTATTAGTTTTTTTGTCGTTCAACAATAATTTTTTTGCACACGAGTTCTAATAAGACCGGGACCTACAGCTTAAAGTGGATTCCGAACCACTATAAGCATCCATGCCCAGGTGGAATTCAAACCCATGAACTGTTGAACCGAAGGCAAGAGCATATTTATTATTAAAGGCAATAAAAGCTTAAGGCTAGCACTTTTTTTTATCAGAAATAAAATTGTGTTCTTCATTCATACTAAAATTACTTTAACATTATAAAATAATTTCAGGCTCAATTAGTTACACTGTTTTGTTTTACATATTTTTTAAACTTTTCCACTCTGCATTAAAAAATAACATGCTTAAAAACTGAAATTTAGATAGTTTTCTTAAAAGCCTTTTCACGGAATTAAGTTTAAAGACATTGATGCACATAAGAAGTATAAATAAGTCAAATTTATTTCTACCTAAACAAGTTTGCTTAGCATAATTTTTTCACACTGTTGTTTAATACATTCAAACAGCTTAAATATTCATCATAATATTTAACTATTTGCATGGATTATTTGCTGAATGCTTTTCATCAAAAAATTGTATTTTGATAAATAAAAAAAAAATACTGAAAGCAATAGTATTCATGAAACATAATTCTGCCATCATAACTACAGACCTGTTTTTTTATTATTATTTATTATTATTATTATTATTATTAGGCCTGAATTTAAAGTAATCATTTCTACAATATTTTCACTATTTTATGCTGTTGTTTGATATTGTTTCTTAGAAATAAATATGAGACATTGCATTTTTATTTACCTTTGAGTATTTGTGTTATTTTTATTAACTTTTATAAAAATTTTATTATGGTACCAGAATTTTTTTATTTTATTTTTTGAATTATCATAATGTGAATGTAGATTAAACACATTCCAATTTTTTATTCTAGCTCTTTTGTGATCAGAGCTAAAGTTTTGTAGCCATTTTTTAGGAAAATGCTTTTAATGTACTCATAAATTGTTTCTACATGTACAGTAATGGTCAATATCCTGGAAACTTTTTCTGAAAATAATCCCATTTTCAATGTTTAAATGTTCATAACTTTTTTTTTAAACATAATACCATAAAACTATGAATTGGCAGAAAATTAATTTAACTAAGAGAGAAATATCAATATGCTATCTTTTATAAAGAAAATTTTGCCACAACATATAAGAAAAAGAAGAAAATGTGACATATAAGCAATCTAACATTGATTAACCCCTTGACTGACGAATTAAATGGAATTTGATGCGACAAAAAAAAACTATTTAATTTCGCTTAATTGAACTACACCATCAATTTACACCATCATCCCCACTTTCATATAATGCATCCGGCTTATATACATATTCACGGGGATTATTTATAATCTTTACTAAACTCAAATATTGGCTAGTATAACATTCACCGTCTGAGACTTCTGCTAAACTGAACTCTTACTTTCAGTGTGCTTTTTTAAATGAGAATCGTCGAATCAGGTGAAGCAAACTATGTAATCTAATTAGAATTTGCACAGACGTCCGGGCTGAAAAGCGCTTGACGAGTCTGACTCATCAAAGTCTGTGATGGCCCAGGAAATCAATGATGAGTCAGACTCGTCAAAGTCAGTCAAGGGGTTAAGTATCTATAAAAAAAATTATGACTTTAGAATGCATTTTCATGAAGCACAAACTTTTTAGTTCATCTGCTGTTATGAATGAGAAATAAAGATTTAGTTATTACATATATTTATTAGGTATTATCACTAAGTTGTTTAAGGAGGCAATTAAGTTTCTTTATAGCCTCCATAGATTTTTCAAGAGTTTAAATCTGTTCTATATTTTTAGGCCATTTCAGTATAGAATTTATATTGCTTGTAGCTTAATGGAGATACTTTTACACACAAGGGCGGGCAAAACAAGAACCAACAGTTAAAATTACATTCTGAACTACTACTACTAACATCCAAACTCATGATGGAACCCACACAGTGATGAATCAAATGTTAGAGTAATAACTGTTTTGATGCTAGTTCGATCTGGACAATTATCTATTCCAGTTGAAATAGTCGCAAAGGTCATCATAAGATTCATGCAAATATGTTGCATTTTCAAAGTGTTGGTAGCACACACAGTTTGGATTTATTAAAAACCACAATTCTTATAATCATATCCAGATGCTGCAATCTGATGATCAGCACATGAACTTCACAAATTTTTTCTTGAGATATGAAGATAACAGATCATCGATGCAGGTATTGAGGCATACTTTATTTTTCTGTAAACACTGAAATCTATGTGATACTGAAATCTATGTTCAGTAAGCTGACAAAAACCACTATATAGTAACACTTTATTTTAAGAGAAATAAAAGCGATAGTGTATGGCAGCATCATTTGCCCCTTTTGCTTATTCAGAACACTTTTTCTCTGTCTGTTCTTCGAAGATGTCACATTATCAAACAAGTCAGATCATGTTCTCTTATAAGTGCTTGGTGTAAATCTGTTTTGACTCCACATGGTGATAGCCTAATATTGTTGTAAGGGGTTTTAATGTACATCACATAAATTGCCTTCCAAGAAAACTTTTTATAGACAGTATTCCCATATTGCAACTCCAAAGCTTCCAACAGATATGCACACAGAAGACAAAAACACAACATACATCCTATTGTTCAACAATGGCTGCGATCACACTAGAAGCCTTTTAAGTGCTGTTCAATCACTATGCCATAAGGAGTCCTACAAATTTAGGTTGCCAAATCAAGCCATTCTTCAATTGAAACAATGAAATGTCATTAGTGACACTGTATGGATGCAAGATGGATCTTTTCAAAACAATGATCAACGTCTTTTAAGTAGTGCTTCAACAACACTTTGGGGATCTTGTGATCTCCTGTAATTTTGCAGTTTCATGGCCAATGTGACACTTAAAGGCCCCTCTTTAACTTCAGATACTGGGGCAATCTGATATTCAAAGTTTAAGTGATTGGTTCAGGACATGTTTCAAAACAGAAAAATACAGTAAAACAGTATAAAATTCCTTCATTCAATCTTTACATAAAGATTGAAATATTGCTGATGCTCAACCAATGTAACCAATATTGCTAATGCTCAACCAATTTAGTACAGATTTCAAAAAAGCAACCATGAAGAAGAGCTGAGTCAGTTTGGGAAAACAGTGAACATCATCAAAATGGATATAAAAACGTTTATGTCTTTACGGAGGAGCAGTGTGATTGGAGAGAGTTATATTATTGAAGGTGATTATATTTATTGATAGTGTTATGTTTAGAGATGTAATGTTTGTTTTTCTATATGTCATGTACTGCGCTTCTTCATGGTTGCTTCAAAAGAATTTAATAAAATTTATGAAGCTATTAGTTCCACATTACTGAACAATTAGAACATAACCTTTAAATTTACATTATCAAAATTGGAAATCCCGAAGAATCCTTAGCAGTAACAGCAGACATTGTCATCCACAAGCATTGTAGTATTGCATCCATTAGCATTCCAAAAAAGAACACATTAGAAACAAATACTTTTAATAACATATTTAATCTTTTTTGCCTTTTCTCTTGTGTTATTTGCAATTCATAGTGAAATTTTGTTACCCTTTAATGTGTGTGTGTGTGTGTGCGTGTGTGTGTGCGCGTGCGTGTGTGTGGTGAGAACCACTTTCACTGATTTCTTTCTAGTTTCAGCGATTTTGGCAAGTTGGACTGCTACCAATCTATGATTGGCAACCCTATGCCAGTAAACTTTAAATTTGTACACAGGAGAAATCTTAATAGCTTTCATGATGTTTGCTAACTAGCCTGGTAGCTTAATGGTCATATTCTGTTGTTTGTTTTAAGATTTTTGTTCATTTACTTATTAATGTTTGAAATAAGAAGTATTATCTTCATTGGTACTTCACACACACACACACATATATATAATTTCTCTATGTTGAGAATTCCAAGATAAAAAAAATACAGTTCAAATTTTTTGCAAAACAGCCAAAATTAATAGATCTAAAAATAATTAACCTCACACCAACCATGCTACTGAAAATAATTTAACTTATTATAGACTGAATAAGAGTGTTTATAAAGCATTATTTTAAAGAATCAAAACAAATATTAATACAATATTTAAATGAATGAACAATATGGAGAATATTCATATAATTTCTACATTATGCTACAACATTCATTTTTGGCAGTAACTAGTGCCTTTCTATTGTAATTGTGATAACATTTAATTTTTATACATCCTTTGGCCATTAAAATACTCTGGCATACATAAGATTAAGATTATCTTTTCAATGCACATATAAGTTATGCAATGGTAGCAACATTAATGAAGTGATTGACATATTTTCTAAAGCTATATATTTGTTATTACTTAAAAGTGGCAAAACAATTATCCTATAAAAGTGGCAAAACAATTATGGATTTTTTTTAAATAATCCACAATAGCTAATTATAATAAGTGAACAAAGTAAACTTGTTTGCAGTCTATATAATTGCTTAAAATATGAAACAATTACATAGATAGAGAACCTACAGTTAAGAAACATATCAAATATCTCATAAATATTTTTTTTTTTTACAAAACTTACATTTTACATAAATCAATAAAATTCAAAATTTTTATATTTTCAATAATTTACGACTTTTTATAACTGAAAAAATTAAAATATGAATAAAAGTTTCAGAATAATATAATTCTATAATAGATAATTTTCAAAAGGAAACAAGTCTATACACACCTTTCACTAACAGAAGGAAATATAAAGGAATGATTGTCTTCTACTAAATGAGTATCAGTTTTCAAATAAGTTCCTAAACAAAAAAATAAAATTCACTAAAAAAACATACATATATACCTAAATAAACTATCACATTCTAAAATTAAATATCTTTTCTAAAGTTTTCTTCATAAAAAAATGAAAATGATAATGGATTATAAAAAGAAAAAATTTCTTAAACTAATTAATCTTATCTCTTAAAAACTAGGCAATACATACATATATACAGGTCACCTCTGCGATGTACATTAAGGTTAACAAATTTGAACTATTCATTTATCTCTTAGTACCTCGTAATTTTGAACCACAGTGAGATGATGAGGTCATACCTAACTGGCACCTTCCTCATATCTTTGCCATACCAGCAGAAGGACTTTGAATATCACAGATGAATGTAGACAGATTCCCAACCCATAGAGCTTCAGCAACTCAGAGAGATTTTAATGAAAAGAATGGTGCCAATTCAAAGGGGTTTTGTGACACAAAATATATCACCTTTTTCAATATTTACAATTCTAACAGATATTTTTAAAAGAAAAAAAAATTTTTCTTTAAACTGAATCAAAATTTGAAAATTAAATTGAAGACACTTTAAATTTGATGTGATATTATAAAACTAACAAGATCAACAGCAAATGTAAATGTGTATTATAATCTAAAAAACTTAACTGTGTGAATCGAATGAATAAGCCAATAATTCAGTTTTTAAACACTAAATACAGCATTATGAAAAATTTAGCAAAACATTTTCAACTTAACTACAAAATACAGATAACAGTATATCAAAACACAGATAATTGCAGCTAAAACAGGGAATAATGCATCACTGTTTTGTGACATATAATAACATTTCAGAGCTTAATAATTTTCCTGGTCATACATAAAATGATTTGATTTTTTCAAGCTTGAAAATTTCTTAATTCTCTTTAAAAATGAAAATTTCTATTCTAATTCCCTGGTATTTTAGAAAATTATTAAAACTTCCAATAATTTTTAGTCATTAAATATCTCTCCATTTATATCAAGTAAAAATAAAATTATTTTTGCAAGTAATTCTTTTTCCCAAAACTTAAAGCCCGTCAATAAAGTTTAAAGATTCATTAAAGAATTATTTCATGAAAATCAACTACCATTTATTGCAGAAAAAAATGATACTACATGAATGAATTTGGGAATCCATATAATCAAAAAAATTTCTGAACTTATTATACATCAAAGTAATTCAACTGGGAAAAACTTATGAACAGTGCTCAAAATTTGAAAATTATTTTAAAACTTTCATGTACTTATAATTTGGTCTACAATCTTTTGGATAAAATTCAAGGGAAAATGAGTAACAAAAAATGTGTCACGAAACTTACTATCTTTATCATTTTTCTTAAAAGCCTTTCTAACAAACTTTTAATAGTTTATGAAATATTTTGCAGATTAAATTAAAGTTTAATATAATCAAGGATGGTAATTATTTTAAAATAAATTTAAATAATATACCAGTGTGTAATAAATTTTTAAAAATATATATACACTGATATTTCAAGGCATTATTAAAATTGAAAAAATAAACATGCTCCCTTTGAAAGTACAAAATGAAATTCAAGCAAACAAACTTAACATTGCAAAATATCATTTTAGCAATTTTGAATACAAAAACATCAAATATTTTTTTAATATAAATGTTTTTGAACTTCCCAAATAATTTAAATAGACAATGAGCAAAAAATATAATAAATCTTAAAAAAAAAATCATACTTATATATATTTTAAATAAATATAAAACATTTAGCAATCTAACCTAAGCATTATACAAGCTAACATAAAAATAGATCACTATTCTCTTTATATATTAAATTTTACAGATAAAACAATATGACTGAAAAATATAAATACATATCTTATGATATCTTTATATATTTATTGAGAATGAGCAAGATATTTTACACTCAAGTTTTAGCAAGTATTAAATCAATTTAGAAATATTAAATTTTTCACAATTATCAAAATGTATTTGCGAAAAGAAAAGAAAATATTGCATATGAAATTTACATAAAAAATATATATATATGTGGAATCAACAAGTATAATTAGTAATGAAAGATTCTCAAAAGAACTGCACTTTTTAATTACCTTCATTGTTTAAACAAACTTGTAACAAATACTTAGTAGCTGATGTAAGCTCTTGATCTCTCAGTTGAAAATTTCTTTTCAAATAGTCATCAAACTTAGGAAATTGCAGGATAAAAGATTTGCAATTTTCTAAAAATCAATAGTAAAATTTATTTATATAATTAAAGTTAAATGTTACACATGGGTACAATTACTAAACTAAAAATATGATAATTTATCAATGGAAATTTTAACATAGCTCAATTCATGGCAAATACATGTTTCTAATTCAGACAAATTCTAATAAATTCTTAAAAATGATTTTAAATTAAGTTTCAAACAAAATAATTTTATGTATTCACATAAAATTTCACAAAAAATAAGGTAGTTATAGCATGTGAAACATGTTATAACTACCTAACAAAGATATAACATCAATAAAATATTTCAGAAAAAATTTAAATTTTTAATTAACATAAAAAAACGGAAACTGAAGTTTTTTCTCATAACATTTATTTACCTAATTTTTTTTATAAAATTACTAAATTTTAACATTATTAAGTTTTTTTGTAGAATATTAAATTTTCATAAAGAAGTCATTAAGTTTCATTGAGATTTCAATAAATTTATCTGCAAAAATTTTGGGATTAATGAATCGTATATTTTCTGCAAACATCTCTTATGATTAAGTAAGTCACCAGTCTACTTCTATACTTATAACCATATCTGAACAACGCTTAAGAATTTTTTGCTAGTTTAATTTTAAATAGCCACTAGATGTGGCACTATATGTCTATTACATTTTAAATGAAGTCAAAAAAAATTTTATTGGGACACTATCGAATTCTTTAATAAATCATTATGACTAAATCTTGATTAATCTTCCATGCTTTCATTACTTTAAAAGTGTTTAAATCCAATGTTTACAAGATTTGTATACCATTTATTGATAATTAATTATCTTTGTTTTGCAAATGCACCTTTTTTCTTTAAGTAGCCATCGTAATGAATAATTTAATATTTTATCATACAATACCTGGTCCACATTTTAATTTTTAAAAACTGAGCAATTAGTATTTTTAGAAACTCTCATACACTGCACAAAACCTACATTTACAGTAAAATTTTATCTAAAAAATGAAACAGTTCTGTACTATTTTGTTAGTTGTTGTTACTTATGACACTTGGAAATGCCAAGCTCACTATGCCTTGGCAATGCAAATCTAAGTCAATAGGAAGCATCTTTCATTTTAATCAGAGCACCATGAAGGTGAAGGTACATCTTTGCTCTTTTTTAAATCCTCCAATAGATGGCACCACCAGAGAATCCACTCCCTCAATTTTGACATTGATATAAAGGGGGAGGAAATTTTCTCCAGACCATTGCATCCATGGTAACTGCTCAATGACAGACCACAGGACTTAAGATTCCACAGATTTAACGAGCACATATATCGCATGTACCTAGTAGGTCTTTGGAGTAATAAATATTAGCAATAATAAAAAAAGCAAAAGTTATAAAAAATAAAACTAAAATTATCCTAACTTTTATTTCAAAATAAAATTAAGAAATATACAAGATTTATCAATACATATATCGGTAATCAAATAAAAATGTAATTTTAATATATTAAAATCAATATTATTTTAATACAATTAAATTGTTATAAATCTACATCACTTGTTTGAAAGCAATAAAATGTTTAATAAGTTATTTTAAAAATATCATTAAAAATTATCAATTATATGTAATTGATTATATGATTTGTTATCACTGTTAGCAAATATCAGTTATGGCATAGAATGAAAATATTACAATTGTTGGCAAAAAATAGTGTAAATAACAAAAATCTTTCTTAAAAAATCATCACAAAACAGTTCAATTTTTTTGCTTTAGTAGGGAATTTAAAATTTCTCTTAAAATATTTTTTTTTTTTTATTTAAATTTCCTGTAAATATGTAAAAATAAATAAATAAATAAAAATATAAATAATAATTTTCAGGAATTATTCACTATTTTTTAGATATTAAATAAAAATTCATGAAATCTTTAGGGTTTTATAAAACAATTGATTTCCAGGAGTTGTATGAACTCTGTGTATGAATTAAATTAAAGTTTGCAATTTAGCATTTGTGAGATTTAAACTAAAATAATCAAAACAATTTTAGAAAGTGTTTACATAAAATCTTAAAATAGTATGACAAAAGCAAAAAATGTATTAGAAACCTTTCTCATAATTATTTAAGGTGGAGTAGCCTAACAAAAATATATTTCCCATTTTTGGATTTAAAAGATTTTGCAGATGATCGAAGTAAAGAATTTAAAAACGAGAAGAGAAAAAAATAATACAAATTAAAACTTTAAAATATATTTGATTTACTTTTGTATTGTATTGTTGAATCAAGTATGAAATTAAGATTTCTTTGAATTTCAATAATTCAATAAAAATATTCAGTATAAAAATTGTTATTTTACCTACATTTTGTTTAACACAAATCTAACCTTAAGTTTTTTAATTTACAATTCTAGCAACATTCGTCAATAGTTTTTCTAAAATAATATATATTGCTCAAATTTTTACATTTAAAATAAAATATATGCAAGACTTTGCAGTAAATGAAACATGATAATAAAATTAATTGAAATATAATAAAAGATGATAATGGAAGCTCAATTAAGGAAGGATATACTCATATTTTTTATAACTTAAAAAAACCTTTTTTATCAAACTGCAAAAAAGAGAATCTCAAAATTCTAAAAGAAAAAAAAAACTTCTTTAAAGGAAATGCAGTAGTCATAATAAAATATGGCCACAATCATCCCACGGTTATGCTTACTCAATTTACCCTCTATAATATTGCAGTTACACACAAGGTTAGTTTCAATAAAAGTGCAATCATATAACAAAAATTTTAAAATTATATTAAAATTTATACATAAAATTTTTTAGTTTAAGTCCTTGTATAGCTTTTTAGTTTAGTCCTTGTAAGTCCTTGTATAATAGTCAAATCATAAATAGATCTGGATTGTAATTAAGCAAAGCTAAGTATGACATAAGGCAACAAACTATTATAAACCTTGATATAAATGATGAAACCAAACAAATAAAATATAGAGAAAAAGACATAGCAAGAGTAGAAAAAAACTACATGAGCTCACAAAGAACTGAAATTCTTTTAATGATAATATTCTATACTTTTAACCATAAAGTGGTTGTTTGCTTGATTCCAGTTGAGATCATGGCTATTCATTTTATTACAATCTAATTAGTTTAAGTACTCATGACATCAGATAATGTTTCATCTAAATCACATCGAATTGAGACAGTATCGTAAATACAACTTGTCAATGAATTGGCTGTTTGCCTTCAAATTGCAGTCTTCGAGCAACAACAAACAAGCGAAGTTAACTATTGAATATCTGAGTGTCATCTGTGATAAGAAAAACTCATTCATAACTTTTAGCAGTAATAAAGAATTATTTTTTAATTACAAAATTTTCCAAATCATGACAATAGCCTGTTTTAAATAATTAGTCTTAAAATTTTCAAAACCTTAGGGATATTGCTTCCAAAATTGAATACTTTGATAAATAGAACAGAAGAAAAAATAAAATGAAAAAAGACAAATCACCCACTTTATAGTCAGTTTAAATCAGCAAGGATGATTTTTTAATTTTTCATTATTTCTCTCTTTTAAAAAAATGCTATTTCTAATAACAAATAAAATTACTTTCTATATGAAAACACATTAATCGTTTTAGTAAATCAAAGAAAAACAAGCAAACACATACTGCTTGAAAAAGAAAAACACAACTATGAAATGAAAAATTGAATGCTTTCAATAAAAATATTCAGTTAATTTTAAAAATTGTTATTTTTAATTATAAATAAAATTTTTTTATATTTATAGAATTATAAATTATTAAGAATAAACAAACATTCCACTCAAAAATAAAATGCCTGAATATATTTGATTAATGTAATAATTTTCTCACATACGATTGACATCAATGCAATTAGCAAGAGCTAATATAATTCGAGTTTGTAATTGAATATCAAGTATTTCTGCAGACAGGCATTTCATCATTAAGGAAAGCATTCCAAGTTGACCTAATAATTCAGCATTCTTATCTATAAGAAAAATACATATTATGCCATAAATAGTTAAATCAAAATAAGTTCTAAGAAACTTAAAAAAATATTTATCGATAAAAATAAACCTTCACAAAAACATTTTATTAGAAATGGCTCTTTGGATTTAAACTGTAAGTCAAATAGAAGTTTAAACTAAATCCAACTTAACATTTTTATCTAGTGTTAGCATTGAATTGTATATTTAAGTTAATGATTAAACAGAAACAATTAAAATAGACAAGCATATAGTTAAGTAACACCTACCATGTTCAGATACAACAGCATTAATAACTCCAATAAGATTATTAAGACACTGCAAAGTGCCTTTCGTAACGACTCTTTTAAATTCTTTCAAATCTAACTCAATTGAATTCAAATGCTTTTGAAAGCATCGTTTTAAAATTAATAATCCATCACACTCAGAAAATTTATCTTGATTTTTAGCTAAAAATAAAAATATTATTATTAATAGGAGTTTATAATTAATACTAAACTAAGTAATATAAATTTAACTCACCATTGCTAGCTATACATAAAGATAAAAATGAAGCAACTGCGCAACAAACTGTGTTGTCTGATGAAGATTCTAATAACTTCAGTGACAATGGAAAAAGAACAGCACAAGCATCTTGAATCTTTTCTAATATTGGATTAATTATGAAACATGAAAATATTATAGATAAATAAAAAATTTGAATTTCAATAATAAAGAATTAATAAATACAAGAAATCTCTGTAGCAAATATTCAAGAAGTATTTTAATAATTACAGAAATATAAGCTTTTAAATATTAGACATGAAATATTAAATTTAAAATTAGATTAATCTTATATAAATTCAAAAGACTGATAAAATATGAAATAAAAAATAAAAAAATATATATATTTTTAAAAAGTTTTGGAAGACTATCCCAAGTTTACAGTTTTGTATGATAAAATAATTTTTAAGCGAGATTAATATGACAACAAAAAACTTATGATAGAACAATATTATTACTGTGCAGTATAAACCCATTTATTATAATCAATTCAAAACTAATTTTAACCACAACTACTACAATGTTTCTAAAAATTCTAATTTGATAATAAAAATTTAAAATTTAAGATTAAGTTTTATAATTTAAATAGATCAATAAATCATCTATTCAAATTATAAAACTTAATCTTAAAAGTGTGAAATAACTGACTATATCAAATAAAAATATTTCTCAAAAAAAGACTGAAAGAAATTGATTTTGTAGTCATAAAAATTACAATATAAATTAAAAGAATAAAAAACTTCATCAAAAATGTACAGGTGGAATGAATGAAGTGAGGGTATTGTTTAAAAATAATAGATTTCAGCACTTGAAATATTGAATCATATACATTTTAGGCAGAGGAGGAAATATGATAAATATTAGAACATTTATTTTGCAGAAAACAAAACAAAGTTTAAAAGAAAAGTTGTTATTTTTAACAGTAATATATTTAATTACTCATTCCAAATCTAGGCAAATATCACTGTGAATTAATGGTTGGTTGGTTTGTTTGTCGCTCAACGGTCATTTTTTGCACACGAGGGTTAATTAGACCGGGACCTACGGTTTAAAGTCTGTGAATTAATGTATGATTGTCATGAATTGAAGGTGTCAAACCTTTGCACGCTTTGTTAAAACTATTAAAAAAATTCATAAAGAAAGAAATCCATCAAAAGTTAAAACAAAACTATAATTTACATTTCCTTACAAAAATGCAAGTACTATTTGTTATTATGAACTAATAACAAAAGAAAGTTTATATACACATAAGTTTCTTTTGTTACTAATTTAATAATCTATAAAATATTCCATACAAACGAGTGAGTGAGTGTGAGTGTGTGTTTAAACTTTTAAGAGCTTTTTCAAATTTTTGAGAAATGTCTTAGGAATTCATCAGGAAAAAATAAAATAAAATTCTGTTCAAACAAAGTTTAACTATAGTAATTACAGTCCAATATGTGAAAGAGATAAATGCTGAAGCTTGTTTAACTAAAGTTTCCCTTTCTAGAGAGTGTTATACCTTTTAAACATTAAGCAATCTAACAATAAAACAAAATTTTTATTTTAATTCAAAAGCAGAAATTGAGGACTAAATACTGGTCCATTTTGAAGCGTTAAACAGTTCAATTGTTATGTAGAAGGATGCAATACGCAAATACGTATTTATGAGGCTGGAAAGCAACTTGGTACATTAAGTATTCCACTATATGTGATTTTTTAATTGAAGATAAGATATTCCTATCAGACATTATTGCAAGAGTTCATGATGCCTATGGTGGCATATGACCTTTTGTCTCAGCATTGAAGAGTAGTCATCAGTTCAACTTCTTCAATCAACAACGATTCTGACGGAGAGTTTTTGGATGTAAACAGGTAAATGAAAGAGAAGATGAAAGTGTAATTCTTGCAACATGAAAAGTGTATTGCAACTTTTTGGGTGCATATACATAACTCATTCAAGGCTAGATGAGAAGAATTCCATAGAATTATATCAAAAAAAAAAAAAAAAAAAAAAAAAAAAAAATCAACTTAAAATTCTGGATGCATTTGACATGAGTCAGTGTTAAAAATATACCACTGGAGTTTTGGCTTTTGAATGAGCAATGTCATAAAAAGTTTTAAAACAAACTGAAACTTTCAATAAATTTAATAAGATTAAAGTTAATCTTTTTTATGATGATGATTTTAAATATGTGGATCGTCTAATAGGACAAAAGAATCAGGCTATGGTGATGCTGAGATAGTAAGTGATTATGGTCAATCATATGCAAATAATGCAAGTTTCTAAGTTCACAAAATTTTACTTAAATTGAAAATAATATTCTTAGTTACTATTTAAAAATACATGGGATTTTGAGACTGAAAATTTAGGATCTGAAAAAAATTATTTGGATTATACGATGCATTATGATTTTTCAAGCCAATATTTGAGAGAAAATGTGCAGCCTATGTTTGCACAAACATGATATTTCTTATATTTTCTGTATACAGAATAAACGAAATTTTTAAGATAATAGCTGAAGAAAATATCAGCTATTATGAAAAATTTATTTATTCATGAGAAAATTATAAAGGAATAAACTAAAATAGAAGTTGAGAGGAATTTCTAATAAAATGTTTGAAAGTAAATAACTTTACTAAAATATAGTACACAGTTGACGATTTAGAATAGATAGATATCCAATATTTAATCTTTTCAGTCAAAGATAACAATATCCAGAAATTAGACAAATACTAACATACAGAAATTAGACAAATACATAACCAATAAAATGCAAGTGATGAGTTTAAATTATTATATTTTCATACCTAATGTTTTAAAAAATTGCAACAAAAGCATATTTAAAAAATTGCAACAAATTACCCATTCATCAAAAAAAAAAAATCAATATTCTTATCAAAGGCCAAAATGTAAGCATAAGAAAAATAACAAGTGAATCACATTTTAAAGTCTTTCATACTCTCCTCATATCTCTGCAACGTGTACAGATTGTCTGCCCCCTAATGTGGGGAAATAGAAGATTTCAATTAAGCACTAGAGAAATGCTGAGAAATTCATTAGAAAAAATCACAGAAAATGCCCATTATAAGTCACTTGTTCAGCATACAAAAAAATACATATTATTAGAATTCATCTCACTGGCAGGTTCTACAATCATACCAATGCTTTGATAAACGATTTAAATGAGTTTAGTACCTCAGAAATTCACTCCTTAAAAAAAATAGCAATTGCTTTCTTAGTATCATCTTCCACTAGCTCACCACTGACATGTTGCTAACAGTCTTGGTTTGTACCTGTCACATAGTGGCCCCTAGTCTCTTCAATAAACCATGGCAAGATTTATAAGCTAACGATTCAGCAAGATCTGATCTAGGGGAATCTGATGCATTGGGATATTTATTTTAGACCTGGTGTAGGCTTTCATACATCCAAGGGATAAACAACAGATTAAAGTGGATTTCGAACCATTACCAACACTCAACCACAAGGTGAGGTTTGAATTTATGAACTGTAGAAAAGAAGAATTAAATGTGGTAATCATTTGGGTAACAGCTTGCTACTAACTATATAGAGTGTTTAACGTTTCTCAAAAATTTATCATGAGAGTCTCAAAGAAAATGTGAATATTCTATCAACGGAGATCTTTCCTTTTTTTATATAATGATCAATTTATAAAAACTAAAATGAATTTCAAATACTTTATGGTATACAGAGTTTGATTAATCTTGTTTCATGTGAAGCAGAAATGAATCAAATCGAATTTATAAAATAATATTGAAGACCATATTTCTTTCAGGACTAATAAAATAGAATTATATCATTCCCCACCATTTTCACAATGAATCAAAAACATAGCACTTTAATTCTAACCAAATTGCATGTTTATTTGTAAACATTTCAGGTTAAAGATTATTTTAAGGACTAAGCTTATTTAATAAGGAAAAACTGAGAAAATGAGATAATCATTTATAAAACAATCAATTAATAAAACAATTAATCAAACAATATACTGCCATTGGAATAAAAATATCATTAAAAGAATGATTAAACTAGTTTAGTTTTTTATTATTTCTAAATTCTATTATTAAAATTTAGAATTATAGATAAAATGCATATTTCTTGTTTCAATAATTAGTTGATAAAAGTTTTTTCACTGAATAAATTTCCACACAGATTTCACTTGAATCATCCAGTTCAGGTGGTCATATTTTAAAAATAAGATTCTTAAATGCATAAAAATGTGTTTAAAAAATCAATTGATAAGCAGCTTGATAGAGATTGATGTAAATAATTTATCTAACAATGAAATATCACACCATCCTATACCAATATGATTATATATCAATGTAGAAATGAAGACATCACAAGTGAATTAGCAACAGAAATAAGAATCCCTTTTTTTTAAAAAAAATAACTAAGAATAATCAAATATTATATTTATGATTTCTGCAGAGATTTACACATTTGGAAAAAATAATTCAACTAGCTAAGCAGCGAAAAAGGAATTAAATTTTCTACAGTTAGTTTCCCAAATATTTTCATGATGCATATTTCTACATATATTTTGACAGTAAAACTTTTGTCTGGAATGAAATAAAAACTGCTCCATATTAGACTAATGAAAATGTCATAGTAAACACAAACGAAAGAGCTTGCACAAATTAGCTTTCAATCTTATTCAATAAATTAATGAATATTAAACAATGAAGAAAAAGGTATCACAGTTAACTAAATAATTGAAAATTAATAAAAGTAACACTTAGATGCACAAATATATAAAGAAAAGTAAAATAGCAAAAATACTTTTTGTATTAGTTTAAAAAGCTATGGGCAATTTTCATACATAATTAAAAAATTTTATAAAGTACTCAAGACATTAAAAAAAAAAACTGAATATTTTTGTTTTTCCATTTTGTAAATGATTATTAGTGGTTACTAAGTAACTATCACACAAAAAACTTTTTCATCAACAAAACTTTTATTTTGAGATTAGTGTGTTCAAATATGCATTAATATATCAGAAATAATAAATTTTTCTTTTCAATAAAACTAAACAGACAGCTCTAAAATTACAAACTTTTTCTAAAGTTAAAATTAATAAAAAAATTTAATTTTGTTAAAATATACAAAATGCATATTATTTTTATTAATAAATTCCTCCTTCTAATTGAAATACAGATAATTGTAACATTTTTATTTGCCAATATTATTGTACAAATTTTGCTTTTAAATGAATTTTCAAGATAAATTTCTTTAATAAAGATTCAAAATGAAAAATAAAGTTTAAAATTTGGATTATATAATATTTTTTTAAAAAATAAGCGAAACTTCAAGAATTGAAATGGCACAGACAAAGATGATAGCTCTTGTTTCTAATTGTAAAAGATCTCTACGACTTTTTTTATACATATATTTACTTTAAATAACGATATACTATTTTTATTAACCTAAATAGATAAGTCAATAGTTTCATCATAAACTGAAAAAAATAAAAAGTCAAGGTAAATGGATTTAAAAATCACAGAAATCAGTATCATTTAGATCAAAGTAGTGACTATTTTTTTGCCTAAAGAACTTTATTGACAATATGAATTCTTTCTTTAAGATTGATATGCAGCATATTGGAGATTGCTTACAAATCATTGTTCACAAATCATGCTCAAGAAATATTATTAAGAAAACTTTTTTTTATATTTTTAAGAAAACTTTTTTTTTCTTCGACACAATACCATAAATTCATAAAATTCCATGAGACATGTTTGTAATTGATTAAATTTTTTAACCAAAAACTAATGGCTAAAAACTAGATTAAAATTTTCATGGAGTTATTCACTATTTTCTAGGAATCAATTTAAAAGTCCTGGATTTCATGTACACCATATATACCAATAAAAGTGAGAATTAGCTTGTATAAATTATAATATAACTGGAATTTAAAAGAAAACACAAAGAGCAGAAAAAGAATTAGACAAATAGAAATTTTTTACCATTTTGAGGATTATTAACAGCAAAGCATAAAGCAGAATTTATATTTAACCATATTTCAGTAGAAGACTCATTTGAATTATTATTTATTGAGCAAAGTGGAGCATCATACCTAAAATTAAAAGTGATATAAATCAACTGAGTTATATATGCATACACATATGCAAATATAACTGAATGAAATTTTGATATAGTAAATAAAAATATAAAATATTCATGTAAAAATGAAATTTAGAAAAAGGATGAATAGAAAAATAATGAAAATGAATCAATAAAAAAGTTAACATAAAAGATTCATAAATACATTGAATAAAATTATAAAATTGAAAAATAAACAATAAAACTTATTAAGAGAAAAATAAATATAATAATGAAACAAATAGCAAAAAAAATTAGAGTAAATTTAAAGATACTTGGTAAATGGTTAATTGTGTATAAATAAAAAACACATAAAAGCAATTAAGAACAACTTAACCATTTATTATCTTGTTTTTCTGACTAATTTAAAAATAAACATAATTTTCATAATCAATTTTATGTCACAATCAACATTCAACACCATGATGTTATATTTGTTACATTCTTTAAAATCATACATAAATTTTAAAAGTTAAAAATATTTTTGTAAAAATAAAAAATATTTATATTACTGATGATAACTTAATAAAAAAAATCACCTTTCAATAATTTATTTTAAATGATAGTTAAATAATTTTTACAATATAGCTGAATGCCAGTAAAAACTTGCAACTAATAAAAAATATTAATAAATTACTCACTCAAACATATTTATCAAATCTTGAATAAATCCAATTTCGAATGAAATATTTTGGGCTAAACCTATAAATAAAAAGCAGATTAACGATTCTATTATAACATTTTTATATTACCTTTACTTGAAAAAGTTTTTGACAGGCAAATCTTTTGAATTTTCAATATAATACAGGTGCACCAATCTAAATGATAATTATCAAAATGAAAGAAACCATTATTAATATTCATAATTGGTTTTTCATTTTAATAGAATGATGTAATCATGTAATGGTATCATGTAAAAAAATTCCTAATTAAACATGTCTAAGCTTTCTTATATGTAATGCATTGGATGCATAATTTTACAATCAGTTATCTATTATAAAAGCATGAAATATTTTTCTTTTCATATATATACCACAAAACATTATTTCCCAGGAATCCCAAGAGATGAAATTATTAGCTGTATTTATCACATATACTAATAATGTGATGCATATCCTTGAATTAGAATAAATGAAAAAAAATAATCATCAAAAAGAAATGACACTTTGTTTGATATTTTAATGAGAATAGAACAAGAACTGTACTGTGATAATAATAAATTAACAATTTAAAATTATTTGACATTTAAGTATAACTCCTATAAATCCATTTATTCAGATTTTAATAGAGCCAATAGATTCGAAATATATTTAAAATCAGAAACTGTAGTTAGTATATTAATGAATCAAATCACTCAATTTACCCAAGAGATATGCATGCTAAAAACAAACATACATTTCAAATTGTGGCTTACTCTATATATTTTTATTTTATGAAACAAACACAAATATTAAATAAAATTTAAGAAATGCACTTACTATTTTGAAATAAAATTGAAGAAGTAAGTAGCAAAGCATTTTTTATAACTGTAATAGGGAATGGTTTTCTAATTATTGCTTGTAGAACTTGAAATACTTCACGTCTTGACATATGTATTTGACTTTGAACTTTAAAATGAAAATTTGCTTAGCTCCATTTAAATTAGAAAATCATACATAAGATAAAATAAATAATAATTTTTGGTTTAAAAAATATATTAATATTGTACACAGGTGAAACAACTTTTAATGTTATAAAAATTATCATAGCTTTCAAAAATAATAATCATGACATTTTATTACAGCATAAAAGATTAATGTGTAAATTAATGAGAGAAAATGTAATTTCAAAACAAAAACATAACTTTAATGCATGTTCAATAAAAACTTGAATGAACAATCTTTTAGAGAGAAACTCCTTAAATTGTGTTTAATAAGGTATTTCTCAAATGAAAAGCTTTGTGCGAGAAGTTAATTAACATGCCTAATTTCTTAAATCTTATTACATCAATAGTGATTTAAAATTTAGCTCTTTTATTTCTTAGTTGCAAATGAACAATAATTTTTAAAAACATATTTTAAAAGTTATGAAAATAAATAAATGTATTAAAATAAAAATTAGAAAAATAGAACAAAAAATGAAATAACTTAAAGTATACTAAATTTAAAAAGTCTAAAAAAATATCATGATATAAACAATCATACTCAATTGAATAAATAGTACAAAGAAGACAATTGAAAATAGTTATTTTTCATATAGCAAAATTTTTTTAAGTTTCTGGACATTATGAAACATTAAAGTTTAATAGTTATTAAACATCCAGTCACAAAAGTTTTCAACATTGTACTTTTCATGAATGAGCATCAACAATGAATTTTTACCTCAAGGTATAGCATTAAACCAATGTTATATGTTTAAATTCAACCTATGAAAAACAATTACTTTCTGGAATATTTTAAATTTATTGATAAATTAACCAAAAGTATGCTAAATATGTAAGCAATGACTGCATTTTTAATATTTATCTGTTAAACAAGTGTTATTTCTTATAAAGGGAAGATTTATTTATTTGTAATAAGAGAATTCTTTCATGAAATGTATACACTACCAAACTTCTCCTGTTGACAAGACATCAATGAATGTATCTTATTTAAAGTAATGAAGTGATGAGCAATTTGCATATGGGAAACATCTAAAGTTTAATTACATTCTAACGACAGTTCACTTATTGCTTGCATTCCCTTCAAATATAACAAGTATTTCAAACATATGTAGAAAAAATGTTTTAGTTCACATTTTGTTAAAGTGAAGATTTGAAAATTTGAATATTTCAAACCAAACTTGAAACAATATAATGTGCAATCGAAACAAGAATCTGCAATTAATACATGTAATCACAATTTATAATTTCCTACTGCAAAATGTTTGAAACTTATTTTTGATACATTAAAGAAGCCACTTTAAAATTACTTTTCACATAGTATATTCATTTATCTAAGACCCAATAATTAATCCAATCTGAGCAATGATTTATTAAATCAATCTCAGCAGAAATTAATATAGGTGGCAAATCTAGAATTTTCTTTATTCAAATTTTTAACATAATGTTAAAAAACTTACTAAATCAAAATACTAAAATATGATTTAAAAAAAATCCCACTATAATCTGACAAAATACCATGCTGCTGTTTTTTATTGCATTTCAACTTATCTTGAAAATGAATAAGCTTTGAAACTAGTAGATTTATAAAAGTTCTCCAAAATTTTTTACATTAAGAGTATTTTAACAAATATAGAAATTCTTATAATCTAAATAACAAAATGTTAACTAGAATTTAGATGAAACAGAAATACAAAACGAATACGAACAAGTAAACGAAATTTCACTATAATATTATTCATTTTATTCCAATTACTACTTTACATTAATTCCTATGATAAAAACTGTTCTGAAAAAAATATATTTTCAAAGAATATATTTAATTCTCAATATTAACATTTATGTAATTCTAATTAATTAAAAAAGTACTTTATTATACAGCCATTATTTTTTACTAAGACTAATTATATTTGATTAATGAGAATTATTTACTAATCTATTCATTTTAAAAATTAAGTATATACTTGTTTTACTTGATTTCTATATATATATTGTAGTTATATAAATGCTGAAAAAATATTTACAAAATTTCACATGACATGAATGAAATGAGAAATTTACCATTTTCATCAATAATAAGAGCCAAAGTTTTCAATAAGTGTTCAACTAACAATGTACTATCAGTAGTGGATGCAAGGTTAATGAGAAATTCAAGACCACCTTCTTCACGAAATGCATCTTTCCCACAAGCTGAAATGCATCAAACTTTATGTTTTGTGAAAAATATCTTTTGTAAAAGTTACTAAATAAAAACAAAATTATGAAATTATTCTAATGAAAAAATATTATCAATTAATTACTTACACATATATAAATAATAATTAGAAATATCACAAGTATAATTTGAAATAAAGGCAACAATAAACTTAAAAATTATATATCTAGCAATACATTCAGCATGAAAGCAGCTTAAATAGAATTACCAAGATATAAATAATCAAAAAAATTTTTTTTAAATTGAACAAATGCTAAAAAAAGAACAATAAAGTGCAAAAAAACAAGACTATTTACAAATCTTAAAAAAATCTCAAAATTTTCTATGAGTCAAGACTTTATTTTTGCCTCTAATAAGATTTATTATTCAAACAACAACTTTCATGGAATTCATTTACCGCAAAGATGTTCTACATAAAGCTTCCTGGTGTATGATGCAGTGAAACAATGGACAATTAATGCCATTTTCTTTAAGAAGTCTTGCAAATTCTGTCACTGTTCCTGTCATAGCTTTTGCTTCATCAATTACAATACAAGAACATTTTTGAAATCCTCAGCAATCTATGACAGTTTTATTGACAGCTAGATAGATATCTGCACCTTTAGTCGTTTTAGGTAATGACATCAAATTTAACATTTCCTCCGTAATAGAAAACTGTTTTGAAATGCAACAAATAAATATTAATAATTGACTGATATCTGTCTGGTCGGTGCTTTCATCCAAACATATTGAATAGTATTGCAATCCAAAATGCAACTACATAATTTTTTTGAAACATATTTGCCCATATAATATTTGTTGCTCTACTGTTCAGTGAGATAATGTTACAGATTCAAACTTTTTTGTCAACTTTGGCTGCATGAAGCGTTGAGCCATTGAAACTGAGCATTTTTTCATTAAAATAACATCACTGAATGGTTTTCTTTAGATTTGGCTAGTAATAAAGAAACTTTATAAGACGCAGCCAAACTTTATTCATTATCTGTACTTACTTTTGAAAACATACTTATATGATGAATTAGTTTTTTTTATACTTGGCTACAATAATTTTTCTTGCTTCACCAATATGTTTTTTATACTTTTCTTAATGTAAAAGTAGTATTGCATTATTTAATATTGTATTCATTATTCACCGATAAAACTTGCATACAAATCATACACTGAATTTTATTGTTATTGTTGCAGATCAGATAGTCTAAACTCAATTTTTCATTAAATGCACGATTTCCATCACATACTTTTCGCTTCTTCACACACATAATGAGGATTGTTATCTTGCACAAAAGAGTTCTAGTTCTGTTCACTCTTTAACTAACTCACAAATTTAAATTGACAAAAAAATTAATTAAGTAGTACACATAACCACTACGATTACTAAATAGCTACTACACATTAGCGTCAAATGAAAACCAATAAATAAATGACAGTCAATGTTGTTTCACTCTCCAATCGACTGATGGTTAACAGGTAATGCAATCTAATTAATCAATCAGTTGCAATTTAAATTTTAATGTCGAATTGGGCAGCTTTTGAAAACCAGTGCAACTTCTGTTATTCAGCGCAACGACCTTGAGTGGAGACAGACAACTGAGCACCAAGAAGAAGGTGCTAGACACAAATCAGGACGAGACTCACAAATGTGTTCGTACAAATACTATTCTATATTTTAGTTATTTATTTATAATACCATATATAAAATAATTTCTACCAACAAAATTTGTAAAAAAAGGAAAATTTTATTCTTTCGTTATAATATTAAAAACCCAACTGTGGGCTGCACAAAGATGGAACGTGGGCCGTGGTTTGGACATTGCTGACATAAAGTAAACAAAATACGTAAATTGAAAGATTAAGTGTAAACACTACTGGCATTTCAAGCTTCTTATAAGGCTTGGATGATCCTTCTGTAGTTTATATTCATGCCTTACTTCACTCTTATAAGCAATGCTCTACTCTCAATAAGATATTTATTCATACAATTATACTTAATATTATAATCTCATTATATATAAATATAGTTATATATATATATATATATATATATATATATAAATATATATATATATATATATAAATATATATATATATATATATAAACATATACATATATACACACAAACACACATATATACATATTAATAATATATATTTTTATAAAATTTCAAATTAACTTTTTAGAGTTTAGTGCAAAACCTTCTTACAGTTAGTAAATGAATGAAAATATTTAAAGTCAAAAATCTCGGTTAATTATATAATTTAAATTGCTGAACAAATTGTAAAGCATTTTGCAAGAAAATTGAATATTGCCCCGAATCTGCATCTTATTATAAAATTTTTCCATGTTATTCATTCTCAAATTTAACAATTACATTTACAGAAAACATTTGATATGAATACTATACTTTATATTTGTTATAAAACTATTCATAAAATCTAGATTCAAAAGTGTAATTGGATCCATTATTGTTATTAATAATTTTTTAAAACTTAGTTTTAAATTAATATATTTAAATATATTTTTTTCTTTCTGTTAATCAAAGTGGTATTGAAATTAGATATATCTAATTCATATTTTTATTGACTGAACTTAATTTCTTTATTGTTATAATTTTTTTTTGTTAATTAAAATAATTTTAACCATGATCTACAATATTACATTTTTTAAAAATATAAAATTTTTCTTAGCTTAATGTTCTAATATTTTGTAAACTGCTTTCATTGAGACATTTCCTGAACATTTATCACTTCAAGTATAAGAAACAGTTAATCATTAAAAAAACAAAATAAAATACTTTACATATAATTTTGAAATTTTATAATTATCTACACTGTTTTAATTACTTCTTTCTATAATTGAGTAGAGTTGATAATGTATTCAATTATGATTAAATAATAATGAGAGATTCATAAGACAACTCTTAATTTTTTACTTACTGTATTTTACTGTACATAATTTGCAGATTATGTATATATATATAAAAAAGTTTCGTATTTTGTTGTGTGTATTATACACCATTGATTATAATCTAATAAACATTCTTCACCAGAAAAGCTTACAATAAAGTTGTAAAAGAAACACAGTTTATGTTTCATGGAATAAATAACAGATAGCGCCACAACTCATCTGAATAATTTCAACTATAATAACATTATTTTAAATGAATTTGGTTCCTCAAAACCATCACAGTTGCAATCGGCTAACGTCATTTCACATTCTGTCATGACCAGAGCAATTTTGCTATAAAAACATTTGAACTCCAATATAGTCATGAGGAAACGAAAACTATTAAGTCACAGAGCAAATTTAGAAAAAAAAGCTATAGAACTATGGAAGGCAAATAAAAAAAATGATGACAAACATGTTAATGTAAGGTGAAAATCAAATCCTGCACAGTACAAAAGAAAAAAATGTTTCTAAAATAAATGCAGTTCGGAAATAACCTGTTTCTTTCATTTAATATATATATATATATATATATATATATTTATATATATAGATATAGATATATATATATATATATATATATATAATCCATTTTTATCATTTAATATATTTTATTCTTAAAATACATCCAACTATGTTTCAAAAGTTAATAAAAATCGATAAGTTTTATTAGAATTTTCTGGGATCTTGATTTTGATGTCATACTTTCACCTGAATTTATCGCACTTTGTGTGGAGGTGGATTTAAACAAATCTTTCTAAATATATAATGTTTTTTATGTAAATTTATTACATTATTAATAATACTGTACATTTTTTTAAATTTGGAATAAAATTATAAGCAGTGTACGTTTTCAACTATTCATCGGAAAAACATCTTGTTTTTTACTTTTACTAAAAAAAAGGATCTTGCATATAATACGTTGCTATGAATCATATACAGGAAAATAGGATAATTAATTTTTTTAAATCAAATTTAATAATTTATTTTTTTAAAACTCACTTTATATGCAACCATTTGTAATTAAATCAATCAAAACTTACACTCAAAATAGTGCTGTCATAATTTAAAAATCAAAAAGTGCAGAAACAATATACAAAAAGAGATTAATTATTCCACCTATATATATATATATATATATATATATATATATATATATATATATATAGTATAAAATAAATCCAACTAGCTATTCAACAAAAAATTGCATAAAATATTTTATTGTGACACTGAATAAATTTTAAGAAAAACACAATATATATATATATATATATATATATATTACCAAAATTACATAACACAAATTTACCTTCATTAGTACATATATCCACTATAATTTTTAATGTTTCTGAAATAACGGAAACATTTGTGGAATCTTCGTGACACTGAATACAAGACATTAAGTTTCGAAAATCCATTACTAAATCTGAATGAAAAATTTCAATTAAAATAAGTTACAAAAAACATTAGAAAATATGCATTAAAAATTTCTCATTCAATAAGAGCTTACATTTATTTCAAATAATATAAAAATTGCTTTCAAGCTTCATATTCTTGAATTTTTAAAAAATGAAACTTTATTAATAGCATTTTATAAGAAAAATTATAGAGATTTGTTGTATCTGATTATTTTTCAGTATTTCAATTATTTTGAACTATAGAAAAGAGTCAATTATAATTTAAATTTTTAACTTCTTAATTCCCATATAGTCAAACATTTTAAATGCATTTATATTTTACTTAAGTTTTAAAGGTTTGTGAATACAACTTTAATTATTTTACCTTGTAAACAATCAAATCCTGTTAACATATTTCAAATATAACATTAAAAAAAGTTTTAAAAAACAGTTTGTAACAAAAAACTTAAATTTATCTATAAAACACATTATATTTATAAATTTTATCATTAAAATTTTACTCTGATGTTAAAATAAAAAACAGCATTATGAAATAGAGAAGATTAATTGTTAATGGAAGGAAAAATCATGAAATATTTGCTATTTGAATATACATTTTCCCAAATAATTATAGAAATATTTAAAATGAATTTAAATTTCTTAACAGGAATTCCGATTATAAGACATACTTTAAACTCTTGAATTATAGTAGTTATTTGCTTATCTATAATTGAACAGTTATTTGCCTGCTTAAATTTAAACTCATTTTAATGCTTTCTCTGGCTAAAACTAACATTTATAATCTTTTAAAATAAAATTTTACATGCTTTAAGCATTGAATCATTAATATAGTTTATACAAAAACAGCATGCAAATAATTAAAAAAAATAGTGAAAGTTTTTGTCAGCACAATATTTCCTTTTAAAGATAAAATTAATTAATTTTTATACCCTATATTCCTTTTAAAAAATATAATAAAAATTATACTTTTACATGGTCAAATATATAATGATAATTTTTCACTGAAAATATCATACCATCATATTTGTCCACTTCCATACTTTACATTATGCTTTAAACTTCTGGAAGAGAACAACAAAAGAAAAGTTCATTCATATTAGAAAAATGCTTCATGCTTTGTGTGCAAACTTAAATAAAAATTCAGTTAAAAAATAAAAGCAAATTTCTAATCAAAGTCTTCAAAAGTTACTAGCAAACAAAAAATTTTTTGCACATATACAGTCATATTACATCATGAAACAAAAGTTACATCATAAAAACGCAAAAAAACATTTTGACATAGTAAGCCAGTTTAGTATATTTTATTATTGTGTGTGTGTGAACTGGCACTTAGGATTTAATGAATATTTTTAAAAAAATAATAATAATATGCCTAGTTATAAATACAATCAAATTAAGACATTAAAAAAGGCCTAATATAAAGGTTTACTCTATACATTTAAAAATAGTAACTTTAAAAGATTTTCTTTAATAAATAAACCTATTGTTTAAATAGTTACATTAGAAAGTTTGGTATTCCATTATACTTATGACCCTTATGATCCTAAAGAAATAGCACGTACCTTACAGAGAAATAAAAATAGAATTGGGTATATTGGCTCAACATTTTATTTTAAATCTAATAAATATCAAATTTTTCTTCGAACATTTATTAAAAAGTGATAAAAAATGCTAAACAAGCTAAATAAACAAAGTTAAGCTAATTGGTGTAAAAGATTGCTTAGTAATAATTTTTATCAGAAAAAATCATTACAGTCACAAATCACCAAGGGCAAAAAAGATAAATTTAATTTTGTTTCATTGAAAAAAGGTACCATTACATTATAACTTATGTAATCGATCACCAATATGTTTCAGTTTCTGCTAAAAATAAAAACTGGTGTTTATATAAGTTTTGTCAATCGATGATAATTTAGTTTATAAAATGTAAATCTAAACTGTCTGTATTATTTTTGAGCAATTTCTAAAAATGTAAACCTTCTTAAACAAAACAAAATACATGGAAATGGAATACTTACAACAGTATAATATGATTTACAATTTATGTTTCCTTTCTCATTACAATGATTATTACACAAGGTATAATAAAAAACTTTTAAATGTAAAATAAATATAACATTCAAAATTTCTCAAATTCTTATAATGTAAATTCTTATCTATTATAAATATTTCTTTAAAAAGATACATTGTATAAGAGTAGCTAAACTAAAACTATATTTAGTGCATTATTTTTAACCACATGTGTCCCCATGTTTCTTTTTCAATCATTTGATATGGTACAAATATAGATACAAATTTCTGATTCTTCATTTTAAACGATTTTAATACTTACTTATAAATAATATACTATTTTTAATACTATACTATTTATATTCTAAGTAATTTAAATAATATACTATTTATTCTAAGTTCATTACTTATGTAAATATTTATGATAAAAAAGAAAGCATTTTAAACTTAGTGACAAAGTAGTTTTCTCATGATTAATTTATTACTTTTACAATGATTCAAAAGCTATATTATTGCATATTTATTTAATTGCCATCAGATTCAACTAGAAGCATTTAAATTATTAGCTAATTTAACTCAAAAAGTAGGATTTTATTGCATTAGTGAGAAATCAATCTGATAAAAATTACCAATTTATTTTTTTTTCTCGTTCAATTCCCAATAACTATGAAACATTTTATTTTTAAACTGATTACACATGTTTCTATTTACCTTTTACATGTTTCTTGTTTTTTTAGACATCATTCTAATTCAAAAACACCATAAGATGCTTAGTTTGCCCAAATATGAATTATAATATATTTTTTAATGTTTTAGTTTGCAATAAAATCATTTATGTTTAATATCATAAAAATATTTAGCATATTATATTTAAGGAAGTGGTAAGATTTGTATTTGAAAGCTTATCTCTTTGCTGTATAAATACTTCATGTGTAATTTTAACCATTACTTAGACTTAAGGGAGGGTGGCTCTAATAGAATCTAGCACTGCAACCAAAGATCTATAGTACTACTTGAAAATGGGGATGTAATTTTCTTTATTTTCTGTTTACATATTCAACTTTATAGAAGGGGTTTAGAGCAAAGTCATACTTTTACCTTCATCGTGCTCTGGTTAAATAAAAGACCCGCCTTATTAGAATAAATGTGCATAGCTAATAGCATAGCAGGCTTGGTTTGTCTAGTTTAATCTTGAACAGTCTCAAAGAAGAAAAAATATTTTTCAGACATTAAATTATCAATAATTAACTTTATAAGTGACACATAAATCTGTTATTTGAAAGTATTCTTAATTATAAAGTAATATTTTAAATCATAAGAATTTCAAGAAATGTACTTTAATGTTATATGGAGTGTGTGTGTGTGTGTGTGTGTGCAATAAAGTATAAAGAAAAAAATTCACTATTCAAAGAGTAGACAGTGTCGCAAACACAAATATTCTCTAGAATAGCTTTTTCGTAAAAAATTATTATAATGAATACATTGGTTGACATACCATATAATGCAATATGTTAATATGTATATTTGCAAAGCAAAAACATGTCACATCTAATACTGAATAGTTATTAGCAGTAAGAAGAATAACAGAAAAAAAACAAATGATGTTAAAAATAAAGTCATTATTCAATTGTTTCTCAATTTAATAATATTTAGACAATTTAATAAAGCATTTAAATAGTTTCTTTTGAAAAGAAATGATTTTTATAAATAATAATTTAAAATAAACAATTATAAAATTATCTATGTATTTTTAACATCATTTATTCTTGTATACATAAGAAACAATTTTAAAAACTGGAAAAACCAATAAAATGTATATAGAACATTATAACAAAACTAACAATAAATATTTTAAATAATGTAAATAACCACACAAAAATATTTTGTTATTGACAATCTAAATTAAATGATTATAAGTTTGCACAAACATTTGAGTTCTATTAAACATACTTTTCTGTTCATCACATTATATGCCATTTACAACATTTATTTAAAAAAAAAAAAAAGATAAAATAAAGTCAGCCCATCTGTAACATAAGTGTGACCTTTACTGTTGTTAGTAGGCATATGTGTATATTTCTTACTGAATGGGGTTTATATAGGAGATGTTACTTGATTGTTAAATATATAAGAAAAGTCTGAAGAATTCACTGGCACCTATATTTTAAGGCTTTTTATAGGGGTAAAATAAAGGAACATTCATAAATTTAGAATTGTATTAAATAGGTTACATTATCAAAGAGGTCTTATTCTATTAGTTTAACTTATCTTAAATTTATATATATATTACTTTAACATAGTTAAAAGTAACCTGTTTTTTTCATCATTTTAGTTTCTGTATTTCTACAATAAAAACGTGCATACAAAAATACATAAAAACATGATCGAAAAAAGCCAGAAATGCATTTATAAAATATTTAGTTTAAAAAGAAAATAACCTTTATATACACTGTTATATTTAACCCAAACTATTAGTTATTCTGTTCATATATATCTATCCATCAAAGCAAGAAACTGCAATCCATATAAAAAACTGATAGGTGCAAAGAATATCTATTTCTTTTCAACTAAAGTATTTTGTCTAAAACAAGTATTCCAAAACATGGTTAAACAATTCTTGATAATAACAGCATTCAATCATTTAACTGTATTAAATTGAATCACCAATAAAAATATTTTACAAAAAAGTGAAGATTTATCAAAAAAAAAAAAAAAAAAAGATGTTTGCTAATTTCCATTATTTTTATTAGCTCTATCAATGAATTTTGACAGATTTCACTACTGGTATAATATTCAATTTTACATCTAATAATATTTATCATTTTATAACAGCATTTTTTTTTAATTACGTCCTTATGTTCGCTCTTTCGAGCATAAGTCTTGCAGTCCAATAAAGAAAAGAAATATCTCCAGGAGTGGAGAGCGTCTTGAAATGTAAAGAAGAGCGGGCTTACTGAAGGGAAGAACATTTCCAAAGATGCTCGCCATCCATGTCAACATGTTCCCTACATAAAATGCAGTTGGGTGAATCCACAAGCCCTATGTGATATAGATGTTTCTGGAGAAAATCATGCCCAGTTAGTAACCTGAAGTAGGAGACCCCTATAGATCTAGGTAGATCTCTGGGGATACATGAGATTTATAAGAGTATATTACTTCAATATATAATATAAGAATTTTTATTCCTGTATACTTTTTACACTACTGCAGCTTCATTAGTGCCTCCAGCATTTCTGATACACTAAATAAGGTTGAGTAACACAAATTTACATTTCACAGTAAACCTTAAATATTCTAATATCGTTACTGCCATTCATTACAATGTTATACAGACTTTGATGGTGCAACCATCTTAAGTTAATGGTGAGAAGAAATTAATTTTCATCCTTTGTTTTAAATGCCATATTTATCAATTCTACGGCTGATTAAATTTCTATCACAAGGCAATTATAAACTTTTAAATTCACAAATCTATTCATAAAAATTGCGTATTACATATAAATATATTAAATTAAAAATCGTCTGCTAAAAGCTAAAACTGAAGATTAATAAATTTCTACCTAGATAACTGATTTAAAAGTATTCAAACCTGATACAAAAAATCTGCATAAATTGATTGTTATAATTTATAAAAATATAATTCATTATAAAATGTCTTCAACGAAATAAACTTATTCCGAAACAACACTCATTTCGAATTTCGTTTCAAAATATTATAGATTGATATCAATGGTTAGGTGATGCCAAACACATCACAAAAAATATTTTAATATATTAAAAAAATAAGCACTTATTTTTTTAAAATATTTTAATATATTAAAAAAATAAGCACTTATTTTTTTATTTTGGGAATTACAAAATAAATATAAAATTGTATGTGAAAAATAAAAAAGCTAGGAAAACAAGGGTTTATTCAGAACGGCTGAGAACAAATGAGTGTAATGATTGGAAACAGGATGCTGTCTAGCTTATGGAGTTGGTAGCTCTATCCGCGAAAAATCATGCTTACGGGTATAGTAGCAAGTAGACAATACCACGCCCACTCTGTCCACCAAAGCGAGCAAACTTCCAACTTGACACTATATCAGCAACTTTATTTTCATTTAAATTGTAAATTGCAAATTTATTTAAATCGAAAAATAAAATCAATCAAAATTACTTATTATTTATAAAAAGATCATATTGATAGTTAAGTGCTTATTTTGAATTTTTGTTAATTATTAATTTTATGTATTAGAATAAAGAAATTTTAGTCTAGCTATAAACCATATTGATTTTAAGGTAAGCACTTGAATATTATGAAATGAATTAAATGATGTCATTTTATTATATTTAAAATCATAAAAAATATCAATTTTCCTTTTATTTATTGATATTCAGAGTTATTCTCTGTGATTTTATCCATGCATGCAATATCCTTCGATTTGGTTGTAGTTTTTTCCCATATAAGAAAGAATTATGCATTTATAGATAAACTGGATTACATCAATCAATATAGTAAAAATGTTCTTCTTTTGATCTAACTTTGCTCCAATACTAGAAAATTAAAAGTTTCTATTATCAATAATTTGTAAATGAATTTCACTGAATAGTGTAAAGGAAAAAAAAATTTTAATATAAAATGCAAGAAACCTAGAATTTAATAAAATATTCACTTTAACTAAATTTGAATTTCAATAAATTTTTATTTATTATATTTGAGAAGAATTATATAAGATAAAAATATTTTTTCAAGAAGTATGAGATTTTAATTTTGTTTACATTAAACTCAGTACTTTTGCTTAAAAAATTAGAATTTATTCATTAGAAAAGAAATTAAATATATTCCAGATAATTAATTAATTTCATTAAATGTTTGTAGATAGTTGTCCTAATACAATATAAATGTTTTTATTTTTGATGATTATTTAGTAATCATTTATTAAAATAATTTCTGTTTAAACATTGAAATTTAAATATTTTATTTTCAAATACCTTTTAAATTCCTAGAAGTTTAGAAATACCACAGTCAATAAAAATATTTTTTCTAACAAATATTAAAAACATGTGATATTCTTCAAATTACAAATGTTTTAAAACATTTGCTTAAGGTTTAAATTTGCCTGCTTATTTCGTATTTTAGTTGTCTTTTTAGTATGCACATATGAAAGCATTTGTATGAAGTTGAAGAACATGACAGTGTTTAATCTTACACATAATGTAAAGAAATGGGAATTAACTGAATTTTTAGAATGAAATATGAAAACATTTTCTTCAAACTTTTCAACAACATAGTTATTTGTCAATAGTAGTATTAGTATAATTACACTGGTACATTGTTTTTATATTATTACAGATTGATATATTTGATATAGTTTCAGTATTTGGCAATAAAGTTGTTTTTAATTATACTGCAATTAATAAACAATCTATCTATCTATCTATATATATATATATATATATATATATATATATATATATATATATATATATATATCTATATATATATATATAGAAAAAAGTTTCAAGTCAACCATTATTAATGTTGCCTTAATTAATTACCTTCCTAAAATTAACTAATCATTATGTTGTCTTAAACTATCATATATTCGTGGCTGCTCTTAGGCATATAAAATTGAACAACGTGATTGAAATGAAAACTGAACCCTTGCAACAGGATTAGATGCATTTAACTTTAATTAGCAAAATGTCTTAAAGATTAGTGAAATTACCAATGAAAAGTTACTTCAGGAATTTTCTTTGGAGGTCTACTTGTACATCTATAAAATCACAGCAAGCAGCTATAATTGTTTAAAATTAGAAAATTCAAAACATCAACAAATTCAACGAGATGCTTAATAGTAAATCATAGGTTTTAATGTAATGTTTTGGAATACAAAGAGGGTGTGACACATATTTCAAGCGGTGACAAATAGACGGTTTCACTTATGTTCCTTCCTCTATGATCTAGGCAGTCGAATATCATTCGACTGCCTTCTTTAACTTTTTCTCTTACCCTTATGTCAAGGGAGCAAATGAGGATGGGAGAAAACGAGTGCGATGATCAAATACACGATGCTCTCTAGACAGTGGGATGATAGCCATTCTGATGCCGCTGTACAATGTGAATGGGAAATAGATGAAAAGTGTTATCTGACGTCATAAATATTTTAAACCAATGAGAATTTGCTGTATTCTGGTTCCATTTCCGATTGACTTCCAAATCTTGTTTACTTTACTTTTTTTTTTTTTTTTTTTTTTTGCTTACAAACTTTTAATTTCTCTGTACAACACACATTATTTAAGCAATCTCATAACCATCCTCAACAATATAAAAAAGAATAAAGATGAATTTTCTTCAATTAATGGAATTAATTGCATTAATAGTAAATAAAATACATAATATTTCAAATTTTTATAATGTCAAATATTTGCAATAAAACAATTAAAATTAATAATTTCAATGCAACAGCAATATGTATTTAAAGCAAATGTTTATTTATATGAAAATTTAGCATTATTTATAAGTCAATATAAATTTTATAATTCCTGTAACAGTCTTTTGAAAAGTTTCAGCAAACATATGTGAAATTTCCTTAATTATTTGACTTCTTTTATACTTGTCAAAATAAGTACTGTCCTTAGAGTCCCAAATGCATTGGTGGTGTCTTTAAATTAAATAAAATTAGAGAACAACTAAATAGAGCAAAAATTTAAATTACAAATAACTATGTTTTTAAAAAATGAAATTACCCCCTCTATACTCTATATTTAGAATAAACTCCTCCTCTTTAGTTCGAAATTTGTAGTTTAATGCTATTCAAAATTCTAGAACGAAATATGAGGCCTAAAACACCCGATTGGAAACTTCAATTAAAGGTGTGCCGTGCAATGTTGATAGATATATCAAATCTACTTAAAAAGCAAAATCGGCGTGTTCTCCACCCATTTTCTGACGTAACTACAACATAAATGACGCCTTTCCTTCGGATTTTCGACAGCATATGCGACTGGATAAGGAAGCAATTTTATTAGCCAAGTTTTTACCGAAGAGTGTGATAACATGTTATGTACTCCTGGAAATGCAAGCGTAGGAATTCTTTTCCGCAGAAGTCACCAGGAAATATCATGCCTATACCACCTGCTGTAACACCATTCCATTGTATCGGAATAGCTCTCTTTGAGAAATTTCTAAGTTCGGCAGCTGGAAACAATTGGATCATAGTATGCAACGATTATTTAAATTGCTATACTGTGACGAAAACTCTGAAGGCTGCTGAAGTTCCAGAATTAGCGAAGATCTTCATCGAATATATATTGCTGAGACATAAGCTCTAAATAGAGCACCTCGAATTATTATCACTGATCGAGGACAAGTTTCTCAGTCTAAACTTGTTTCGAAGATCATCCGACAGTGAAATATCAGTCATCGTATGACGACAGTCTACCGTCCTCAGAAAAATGGCTTTACTGAGCGATTCAACAAGACACTGGGTGACGTGTTATCCATCTACGAAGACATTGAACAGAAAAACTGGGATGAGATTTTGTCATTCTTGACATTCGCTTGCAACACTGAGTAAGCAAGATGTAGCCGGATCTCCACCTTTTTATTTGCTGCATGATCAAGAAGCTGACATCACGCTTGACACTCTTTTTTCTTTCCTGTTCTAACATCTAAAACGATAATAATAACATCTTGTATTAAAGACCAAAGAGGCCAGGCAGCTAGCCAGACCGTGATCGTTAGAAACACAAGAAAGGGACCGTCAGCGTTATAACTCTAAGCATCAAGTGGTATCCGATTCACCTCGAGAATCGGTGTGGGATTTCACACCTTTTCACAAAGTAAACCTGTCGGAGAAGCTGTTTAAGAAATTCTGACCCGTCATTAAAACGCCGGAAACAGAAAGGCATCGTCTGTGTGCTTAGAATGAAGCCTTATTTTGACTCCGAACAACAAATATCAGGTCCAAATAATGATTCTACAACACTGGAGGACGTATGAGGTGATGACACAATTTTTCCTACCAAGATCCTATACACGGGCCTACAGAAACGTTCAAGATCAAAGACAATGGGTAAATATGACAGCAGCGGGACACTGTATTTCCAGTAAGAGAGCAATGCCGTTTAAAACGTTTTGCTACTGTTGTCGTGGCGCAATGGCATGGCAGCGGATTTCTAACGAATCACCCAAGGTTGAATTTCGTATGCTTTTCTGTTCTAGAAAATTCTTTGACTTAATGGAACGATGATCTGGAATATTCAGTTATTGTATAAAAGAGCAAGTGGCACACAGTATGTAAGTTAATTCTCTGCTTCATTAAAGTTAAAAATGAGTGTTTAAAGTTTTGCGTTACGGTTATTCCAGTTTCCCAATCATTCTACGCAATAATATTGTTATTTTTACTCTGCCATATATTTTTTCCGAATATTGCAATTAACACTACTACAGAAATTTATTCAAATAGTTTTATTCCTTATACACAGTTAGTAATTAAAATTGCTTTTCCGTAAAGGAAAGCAAATAAAAAAGATTTTTTTGTACCTAAACAGTCTGACATGAAAATAAAATAATTCAATTTGCAAACAGTTTGGGGATATGCTGAGAGTAAAATTAAAAGAAATAGTTGCAACTTCTGGCAACTAAAACCATTCATATTTAGTTAGCCAAAGAGTTCTCATCTGGGCTTAAGTTACAGAAATGGACAGCTCAATTTAATCTGTATCAAGTATATGCACACTGGTCTCACTGTGTCCTACTGATATGATCCTAAACGTTTGAGAAAATTTTCCAAGTTCGAACCCAGACATTATTGAACAACAGTATATGAAGGCTGTATTTCTGCTTTCTGCGTGCGCGTCTGTCAGCGTGGATGCTTCCTAGATTTCTCCCTTGCAAAACGTGAATACTTCCCAATTCGTGAAAAAATTACCAGAAATTCATTTACGCATTGGTTCAGACTCGTTGGTGCTTTCAGACACGTATACACCCATTAGAATGTTTCAAATAGAATTGGGACTTTGTTTAAATGACGACATTGTCTCTTTATCCAGTTTTATCGAAATTCACTATCTTTGCTACATTGTTAAGGAAAACTGAGATAATGGTCACCATGTTGAAAGTCCATGCTGCTCTTAATGTTGTCCCATTGTTTTTCTAAGCTTAAAGTCCCGGGTTCATTCCAAGACAGTTTGGACAACGAGAAATGGATACTGCTCTTCTGACTTTTGCATGTGCATTTATCAGGGTATGTGGTTGGAAACTTTCCTTATTTCATCCCTTGTGACACCTAAATACAGCTTATTATCTATAAACCATTATTCCTAAGCCAATTTATGCAACTGGTGTTAAAATGCCTTACAACAACGTTGGACTATATACTAGTCGGTATCAAAGTATCGTAGCAGTGTTCGCAAGAGAAAACTAGACATACTGCGAATAAGTCCATTTCTTAACTAATTTCTTATGATAATCCATCATCTTGTAAGACGGATCTCACAATATATATTTCTCTCAAGCGTTGAAGTCTTGAATTCAATTCAGCAGTTCGTGGGTTCTAATCCTCCATATTTGTAGTGGTTCTGTATCCACTTTAAACTATAGGCACCGGTATAATTAGCCATCATGCGCAAATTGTGACCGTTCAGCGACAAATAAATATGCAGCAAACAAACAAC
Organism: Latrodectus elegans; assembly: GCA_030067965.1. Classification (NCBI taxonomy): domain Eukaryota; kingdom Metazoa; phylum Arthropoda; class Arachnida; order Araneae; family Theridiidae; genus Latrodectus; species Latrodectus elegans. Next base: position 17,122,154 of record CM057812.1, read on the forward strand.
TTGACTCCACGTTACAGATAATGGAACTTTCGAGAGATTTTGAAAAGCTATAGCTGCTTGTATTTCCGAGAGGTTTTCCATAGATTGTGTTCACGAATCATTAAAGAAGAAATATTGAAAATTTTGAAGAACCTATCCAGACAGATGTGTGTGCTGAAAGCAGAAACGTAACCGAAAGCTTCCGTTTTTATTAAGTACATTCGGTCTAAAACATGTGTGAACACCGGTACCCCTTCGAATTTTGCTCACATCGGAAAATTCGGACCTTTGAAAAGAATGAAATGAATTTATGTGGCATTCAAATCAAATCCGAACGAATTTTTCTTATATCACAAAAAATTAAATTAGGGAACAGCAAACAATTACAGATTCTGAAATCAAGATATCGCGTACTTGGAATTAAAAAAAAAACACATCTAACAAGCAATGCACGCGTCCTGTCAAGTTGAATCGATTGCTCATCTGAATAGTCGTGTCTTACGCCTTGTTCTGAAAATTTATTGAGGTTTAATATATTTTCCTTTTCATACGTTAACTGTACATTTAAATAACTCAAACATGAATTGTGAAACGTATCTATATAAACTATTGTATTAAGAGAAAGCAACATATTTTCGTATGGGGGAAAAAACAATTTCGATGAAACAAATCGAGCATATTGCGGACGGCGAAAATAATTTTTCCGCTGTGTGAGGGAAAAAAAGATAGAATTATTCCTTCGTGTAATTGTTAGTTTAAGTGGTTAAAGAACTATCGAAAAGTTCACTCATTTTAAAAATAAAAGATTAAAATTAAAATTCAAAGAAAAAAAAAGTTCCAAAAATTTAATAATTCCAAGTTTTAAGAAAAGGAATGAAAACACATTAGTTTTTATAAATTTATAATCGCATCTGATCACTGGGAACAACGTCCTGTTTGAAGCTATGCGAAAAATACATCTGACTGTAAGAGGGGTAGTCTCAGGCCTTTAAATAGAGTTAATATGAAATAAAAAAGAAATAAAGTTTGATATTATGTCTCATACTTTTTTCTATCATTTATTTTTCTACCTCTTTTATTTCTATGGCGAAAGGGCTAACCTTTCAAGGCACATTCTTAGATTTTCAGCAGTTCATCAATCATCGCCTTGGGAAAATAAAACACGAGTGGCAACAAATTTCGAAGATAACGTACTATCCACGGCTCATCACTAGCGATACTGGACTCCCAGCCATCATCTTCTTTCAAATATTTTTCGTACAAGTGATCTTTCAAGAATTCGTCCAAGTCTTTTACGGGAACGACGAATTTTAGACCTTCGTTAGTCTTTGGCATTTCAAAATAACTCAAGCGGGACATGACTGAGATCTTGTTTCCATAAAATGTGCTGGTGAATTCTATTTCTCCAGCAACAGTTTCGCTGGCTTCTTGAATCATCTTGATTCTTGCTAAAAAAATTCAACGTGACAGACATGTTCAAAACAGAGAAAAGAAAAACTAAACAATCTGAACGTGCTGAGAAGAAAATGTGACAATTCTTCCTTTTATACAGGACAATCCGGAAGTCATTATCAACATGAAGATCTTTGGCTCTTGTTTCAATGTTAGAAAATAAAAATAATTTGTTGCGACAATCGTCCCAAAATTGGTTCATTGTGTGTCGTAAAAAATCGCAGAGAGCGCGCAAATGTGCTATTCTCTGTGATTTTTTTATCTTTTTAATTTTTTATTACAATGGCTAAAGGGTTAACCACAGGCCGATTAGTCAAATTTTAAAAGTTCGTCAATTATGTGTTTCGGAAAATATTGGACCAATGTAATGTAGCATCGTAAATAGCTTAATGTCCATGGCTGATCTCTTGCAATTCTTGTTTCTTCTTGGAATAAATGTTCTTTTAAAAAGTTTCCAATTTCATGTGATGGTACAACGAATCTTTACACGTCCTCATCATTTGTCTCTGACAGTTCGAAAGACTTAAATCGGGACAAGACCGATATCTTATACCCGTCCACATCGCTAATGAATTGCAATTTACTGGCAACTGTTTAGGACTTGTCTTAAATTTTGAATAGTCTTAAATTTCCTTCGTGAACGAATCCGTCCAAGTCCATGATAATGGAAATCATAGCCATTGTTTAGTTGCCTATGCCGCTGGAAATCTTTCTCTTTATAATACGAGACCAGCTCTGTGAATAAAGTAACAAGATTGCTGTGAGACCGTTCAACAGCCAAGATTAGTGACGACTTTGGGAAAAATCCAGAGACTGTGGCTCAATGGAACTGATGCTCAAACGAATTGCGGATTCTTCTAAAACCCGGAGATTAAAATTTGGAAATATGAAACATGTAATATATTTCATACTTTATAGTTTTCCGAACAAGGTGAACGACACATCTGGTCAGGTGAGCAACGGATTTTGACTTGATTGGACGCACGCTGTGAGATTTATTATATTTTTCCAAGTAAGCGAGATATCTGAATTCCGAGCTTTGCAATTGTTTGCCATTCCATAATTTAATAACTCGCGATATATATATATATATATATATATATATATATATATATATATATATATATATATATATATAAAACTCGTTCGGATTTAATTTGAATGCCACGTAAATTCATTTTGTTACTTTTAAAAGGCCCACATTTTTCGATGTGAACAAAATACGAACTTCCATGAATAAAGTGTAATTGGTTCAATAGTCTGTTCGAAATGATTAGGACCATTTCTTGAAAAAAATCAAGAACATTCATTTAATTTTTTAAATACATACGTTCAATATATTCCGTTAATTCTTGTACAATAAATAAATTTCGGAACGTTATGTGAAATGTGCATGCTTAAAATTCTTCTTTAACTGTTTTCAGAAAACATTTAAATTTATGCGGTCATTTCTAATGTTCTTTCTATATGTCTTCCTTATAAAGTAAGCTTGAATAAAGTAAGCTTGTTTTGCCATCCGCGTAAATTCGAGAATATATATATATATATATATATATATATATATATATATATATATATATATATATATATATATATATAGTCACACACAGTCGTCTGTTCAAGAAAACCATAAACTCCATAATAATAAAGTAAAGATTAAATCATTCCATTGAAGAAAAAAAAAATTCGATCATCAAGAAATGTTGCTAATTTTCCTGTGCGTCACTGAAAATGAAGCTTGAACGAAATGCGGGTTCTTTTTAAAGCCAAACGTTAAGAAAAATAGAAAGTAAAATATTTCTTAAAAATGAAAAATAAAATGTAATAGTTTTAAAAAAAATTCCAAGTGTGAAAAACTTTTTGAGTCCAATCGACCTGAAAATGAAGATCGAATGCACCCTTTATATACGCAAAGATTATAGAAAATATTAAAAATTGTAAGATTGGGAATTATAAAAGATAAAAAAAAAGTATGAGACATAATATCAAACTTCATTTTTTTTCTTTCATATTCACGCTTATTTAAGGCCAGAGACTTCCACTCTTATAGTCAGGTGTATTTTTTGCATCGCTTCAAACAGGGCGTTGTTCCCAGTAATCAGATGCGATTATAAATTTATACAAACTAATGTGTTTTCATTCGTTTTCTTAAAACTTGGAATTATTAATTTTTTTTTAAACTTCTGAATTTCAATCTTTTATTTTTAAAATGAATGAGTTTTTCGATAATTATTTAACGATTTAAATTAACAATTACACGAAGGAATAATTCTTTTTTTTTTTCTCACACAGCGGAAAAATTATTTTCGCCGTCCACAATATGCTCTATTTGTTTTATCAAAAATTTTTTTCCCATACGAAAATGTGTTGATTTCTTATAATACAATAGTTTATATAGATATGTTTCATAATTCATGTTTTAATTATTTAAATGTACAATTAACGTATGAAACGGAAAATTTATTAAACCCCAATAAATTTTCAGAACAAGGCGAAAGACCCAACTATTCAGATTAGCAATGGATTCTATTTGACAGGACGCATGCAATGCTTGTGATATGTGTTTTTTTTATTCCAAGTACGCGATATCTTGATTTCAGAATCTGTAATTGTTTGCTGTTCCCTAATTTAATTTTTTGTGATATAAGAAAAACTCGTTCGAATTTGATTTGAATACCACATAAATTCATTTCATTCTTTTCAAAGGCCGAATTTTCCGATGTGAACAAAATTCGAAAGGGTACCGATGCTCACACATTATTTAAACTGACTGTACTATTACTAAGGTCACTATAAGAGTGGCCGTGGATTGGCTGGTTAAGGTGTCGTTTTCATTATCAGAAAGTAATGAATCCCAGCCAACCGAAAGTCCGTCGTTTTCGCTAATGGCGGTTGGGACACGTTAAAACTGAGCATAATCGGAATGTCCTCCAAGTGATATGATACCTCATGGGGTGGCAGGTTTAGTAAATGTTTGTCTTCTACTTTCTCCCTACTTCAAAATTGCACCCGGCTGCTTCTATTTAACTGGCAGAGCCCAACTCAGGTCTAGGTACAGGGAAGTATGCTAATGCAACAACAACAACTAAGACCACTATAACCGTTGAATCTTGGAGCTTTCACGCAGTCCCGGTATAACAAGACCTCATATACAAAACTGAACATTGGGCGACAAACAAACGGATGTTGAAATCCTATACGCCGTTTTGTATGACTCTCAACAAATTGTTGAATCCATATTATAAAATTGATTTGATATCGTCAATTGTGACTGGCAGTATCACGTATAGATAAACCACTTTCAATAGGAAACGACTTTGTCTTAATCAAATTCCGATTTTTTGTGAAAGGCATTTCTTGTTCATTCTACGCCTTACATAGTTTCTCGATATTTAAATGAAAAATTTCTCATATCGGCAGTTAATGTACTGCTTACACACAGCTTTTATTTCATGCAATGTTTCAAATGTTATTTGCCCTTTCTGCGTCGTCCAAATGCGCTGATCAATTAATTTGCATATTCTGATCTCTACTTTTCATGTGATTTTGATGTTCGTAAAAACATTCCTTCTTAATGTTCAAATTGTAATATCCAGCAATGTATATTTTTATTGCAATAATTGCATTACACTATCAGGTAAGTAGACTTTATGCTTTGGAATAAATTGCGTATTTTTGTTGATTTCAGATATTTTTTTTATAAAAATATAATTATTTTTTGCAAATTTATAACTGAAAATTAGAGATATAAGCATTATTTCAAATTTTATTAACTTACCTATAATATTCAATTAAGACAAAAATTTATATTTAGTTATTGTTGAATTAATTTACATTATTTAAAACATTTGTTATTGACATCATTAATTCTGAAATGCTTTATCAAACAATTAAATTAATTCTTATAATTAATATAACATTATATATGAGAATTAATTTTACTGTTTGATAAAACATTTCAGAATTAAATAATTATGGAAATATTATACTCTTAAAATTATTTTAACAGTTTAATGTTTCCAATCATTATATTTGGATAAAGTTAGAAATTTAAAAGCTTGAGTCAAGTTTCTCATATTTTGAAAAATTTCCCAGTTCTAAACCAAAATCATAACTGAAATTTTCCGAAAAAACATTCATTTTATCCTATGATGAATATAATCTTTCATATTTCCGGAGGCGTGAATTACAAAAATAACGAAAACAATTTGAAATAAACACATCCAAAATCATTATTAACAACTGAATTATCTTTCAAAAATGTTTTATTACTTTTACGAATATCTTAAAGGAGTGCCATGGCCATGTCATATACCACCGAACGCCCGACCAAATAATGGACAACAGGTTGTTCACAGGTTATGATTACAGGTTGTTACATTCAAATACTGATTACAAAATATTGGTTACAGATATTTTTTCCCATCCCTATTTGGCGGAAGGATGCAAAGTTAAAAGGCAAAATAGAGACTGTGATCAGTTAGCTGGAGTAAGAAAGGCAAAACGGATAGAAAATCGTTGTTTATATATAGTTTGATGAATGTTGTGGTTTCATTTTTACGCTGTTATTGATTTAATTAATTTTTAATTTAACTAATATCAAAATGGTGACTTCTTGCTCAGCGTATGGGTGTACAAATCGTCAAACTAAAGGAAGTAAACTAAGTTTTCACAAGTAAGATTAATTCAGTGTGTTTTGTGATTTAGAATATTAAATTTCCTTAGAATAGATCTTATCTCGATAATCGATGATATTTTATGTATTAATTGTACTTTATTACAAATGTTAATATTTTTTTCATATAAATTCTGATAAAATGTAGTAAAGGAGATATTCCTATATGCAGAATAAGTTACTGTTTTTTAGGATGAATGAAAAATTTTCATGGATTAAATTACAAAACTTGCTCTATCCCACCATATACTAGTATTCTCATATTAAGTAGATAATTATTCGTTAAAAAATGTAATACTTATCATATTTTTTATGAAATATGTTTTGTAAACTTTTGTTTTAAATAAAATAAATAACGATATTTTTCAAAAATATCGCCTAAGAATTTATCATATGTACTGGCATCTTACATGTTAATGATGAAATTGAATCTCAATAAGTTTTGTAAATGTTGATTACTCTGTTATGAATTTATCATATTCTATAACTTTATTTTTTATATCTTTCATTTATAAAAGCTTTTAAAAACAATAATTGCTTCTAAAAGAATTAACAAGCAGCTTAATAAATTGTAATTTCTTGTGTGAGGGAAGACTTTTACTGATACATATAACTTTTAAGCTTAATATTTTCTAAGAGATTTTGTCGCATAAAACTTATGATTTTTATAACCATCTTTTTCATTTTAAAGTACGTACATAGAAGGTTATTTAAAAGTTCAGTTCAGTTAGTTCAGTATAGTTTTCAGTTAAAACTAAAGATGTCAAATTTACTGCAATAACAACCATCATAATCACATAAAAAAGGTATTTTAATATTAAGTTTTTTAAATTTACAAAACCCCTGGAGAGAAATAATTCTTGTTGGTTTATTGATAAAGAATAATTGTTGAATATTTTTAACCTATGCAATCAAATATTTATTTGAAACATAATAATTTGTTTGGTTTTAATGCTTCATGAAAAATGTTTTCATCATTGGTTTCTTAACCTAACTAAAATTTGTGAGCAATATAGGCATAAGAGTCATTTTGAAATGTAATCTACTAATAATTTTTTGACATGAAAATATTTTTGAAGACAATATCAAACTTTTAGGAATATTAGAACCTGTGGGGAGTTTAACAAAATTGATAATATTAATCTAAGTTTTGATAATTATAAGGTTTTACAAAATTACTGTTTTCTGAAAGTATTAAATTTTTAAAGAAAATAGTGTGTTAAATCAGGAACTACAATTACCATAATTGAATTTTTATCAAAATGAAGGATATTACTTGCAAAGAAGAAAAGTGAAAATTTGCTTTGTATGTATCTGAATAGCTTACATATATCTGTTTATTTGAGAAAAGCTATTGGTAAATTACAATAAATCCAACCATCGAAATTTAATTTTTGCCAAATAAAAACACTTTGAATATCTCAGTTTTAAATACTAAAATCATTGTTTCCCTTATTTCAAAAAAAGAAATCAAAAAGATGTTCAATTGTATTTAAAATAGTTGTTTCGTAGAGAAAGCATGCACATTTAAAATTTTTTATACTATACAATAAAATATAATTTAAACTGTAAAATCAAATAAACTTCTGAATATTAAAAATAGTTAATGTGTTAGATTTACTTAAAACAATACTGAATTCTGTATGGAAAACAAGATCTTAATAACTCAGCAAATGTTACATTAATTATGATTACTATCCTATGATAAAAAGTTAACTTGTAAAATTTAAAAAAAAAAAAAAAAAAAAAAAAAAAAAAAAAACTAAATTACCATGAGACTACTATTTACTAAAGTAGTTTTATTTAATAAAGTTTAAAATCCTATATCAATGTAAAATTAACATTTTTTAAACAGTATTAAACAAAAGATTATCTAAGTTAGGTTTTGATTAATTTGGTACTTTTTCAATACTATCTTTTATGCAGTTTTAAATAATCTTTTGTTTATTTCATTAGTAGAAATTTTTTATTATATTTGCATTCAATATTTTTATTGTATTTTAATTTTTTAATCAACATTTTAATTGCTTTGTTTTAAGAAGAAAAGTTACTGTATTTGACTATTTTTATTTGAGTAATTGAAAAATACTTAAATTTTTATTTAGAAAATATTGTTTTTCAATTTTTTTTAGTCTTCTACTTTTATTTCATAATTTTATTGTTTTTTTTATGCTGTCCAAATTAAATTTTGAATTAAATAAAATAAATTAATGAAATAATTATTTCTACTTTTGAATGAGGAATATTTTTATATTTTCCAGAAATCTGAAATTTTTATAATGATATGCTTGAGCACATTCATGAGTAAATATATAAACTAAATTACAATTCAATGTTTAACTAATTAAACAGTAATTTTTAAACATTCAAGAAAATTTTTCAAAATAAAACAAATTTTTGAATGTTTAACAGTTGGAAACTTTATTTGTAAAATATAAGACCAAGTATATTTGTAAATATAAATTTGATGAAAATCAATATAAATTCATGCTATGTAAAATATATTGCATTCATGATATACATTTTAATCATATTCACTTCTCTTTAAAATAGAATGCCATCAAGAGATGTTAAAATTTTATCATCGCCAGCATAAAAGTGGTTTTTTAGAAATATTTAATTTACTCTAATAAACTATTTTAATTTTAATCTTTCATTAACATCCTCTTAGTTCCTATTATTGATTTTATTTCCTTATAAATTACCTTTTTAAAATCAATAAAATTCAATTTTAAATTTTACAAATACAATTTCTTCAGTATTAAAATTGTTAACTTGTCAGAAAGTAAATTAACTTTTAGAATTTCTATTTTTATTGTTAATATAAGCTATAATTTGTTACAAATGTATTTTTACTCTATCGTTGATAAGAATTTAAAAGTATTCCCAATTTCTCAATGTAGAGGTTAATTTGTTTTATTACCTTATTGACTTTCTCAATCCCCTAATTTAATTATAAAATCTTGTGTTCCTATTTATATTAATATTTTTCATAATTTCTTAACCAAAGGAGTTCTACAAAATATTAATTTTCTTTGAATAAAAATGTCCACAACCTACTCCTTCTTTGCCATTTTACATATACTGTAGCAATATTAATTGAACTAATAAGCAAATAAAGATTCTCCCAGTAATTTGGAAACTTAATTATTTTTATTTTTATGTATTAAAGTTTAAATAGTTTTTTTTAAATTTTTGTACATCATCATAGAAGTTAACTTTTCTTAATATTTAAACTTGCTTATAGAATGTGGAAATAGTTGTAACTGAGAGCCACTTTAAGTATTCATTTATTCCAAATAAAAATATACAAAAAGGACATTTTTAAGTACTTTACTGTCTAGTATATTTGAAATTATTTTTGATAAATTATCTGAATGTAAATAAATTTTGTGATTCATATTGAACAAATAACTATTTACATTTAGGTAATATATTTAAACATTGTGTAAACATAAAATAAGCGATGAATTAAGCAGTTCTAATCGGAAAATTTAATCAGTTTTGTTTCTACAGTAGACGCCTATTTGTTCGAACCTCCAGTTAACCACTGTAACTGAAGAAAGACAAAAAATATATCTGACAGCTTGAGTGAAGATCAGTTACTCATTCATGAGCTTAGATAAAGAAGATTTATTAACTTAGGGAAATTACAGAAGAGTACGCTCATAAAATACTTTATTTAATTTTGTGAATAAATAAATAATCACAGTGCTTTTTATGAGTCCTAATTGTTATACATGTTGTCTAAGTTAAGCTATGTGCTAATGAAAGTGGTTACAATAATACTAACAAAGCAAATAAGTTTGTTCTACTCAAGATATATATATATATATAAACGTTCAATGAATATTATTTTCATTTTTGTCGAAATTTTAGTGTTCTTTCTGATTTATTATTTGAAGTGCTATTTAATTTCTCATAAGTGATTAAATCATTTTACATAACAAGCAATATTTCGTTAATATTTTTAACTTCTTTTTATGATAAAAAAAATGTGAAAATTTAATCTTATTTTGACTACATAACGTAATAAAAAATTACTCACAAAAAAGAAAATTTCATAACACTGAAATTTCAATGAAAACTTGCAAGAATTTAAATGTTCTAATAGCATCAGAGAAAAGTCAGATTTTCTATATCGCTTCTTGATAATTTAAATAAAGACCAGTTTCAGTTGTTATTGACATTTTGTGAAATTTTTATCTATCGTCCTCCCCCCCCCCCCCCCAAAAAAAAACCTTATATTTTTATCTCGGGTTTTATTATGGTCTTTTATATTGGCTAGTGGCATGTACTCGCGAGAAAATTCCTGCTGAAACTTGTTTCTTATAAGCGGTCTCCGCTGTCAAAGTTATTCTGTCCGCCATCAGATTAACCTTCAACGAAAAAGGGGAAATTTTTCTCAAAATAACGTTACAGTGTGCCGCATTTAGAATTGTCTTCCTGGAATCGAAATGGTGGAAATCGAGAACTAAATTTTAAGAAAACACATTAACACTTTCTTTCCTTTTTACTGTTCACATGATTCGTAAATTTCATTTAATCCCACACATCGGTTCATCGGAAACAAAAATCTTAACTTTTGAAAAATTCTGGAGTTTCGACTTTTAAAATATTACTGCAATTATTTCTATTTTGTTTTTTATTTTTAGATTAGAATATTTAATACATTCTTTTTTACCAGAAAAATATTTACTAACATGCTTGTAGAGTTTTGAAAATTAAATTACTATTAAAGAAATTTGCAAAATACTTTTGTTTGTATTAGTGTTTTGTTGCTTATCGGCATTTTTAGATATCGTTATGAAAAATCAGGAGAGTTGATCTGCGAAATTAGGGGTGCATAATTTTTTTACAATAAATAGTTAAAGTTTGCAAAGTGAGTAACATTATAGAATTTTTGAAAATTTGTTTATTTATACCATACATTCAACACGTAATGATTAACAATTTGTAGAATCCTCCATAAATAAGATTATGCAAAATTAATAGGGAATAAAATTTTTTTTAATTGTTTCAGTTAGTAAAGAAACTAGAAAAAATACATTTGAAATTTTTGAAGTCATTGTAATGGAAATGCTGAATGAAATCAATTTTCTTAAGTTAAAAATTAATAGATAAATAAATATCCCAACTTCGAAAATGTAGAATCAGAGCCACGGCTCACAGTGCCCATTCCAAACTGAAGACCCTGGGGTGCGAAGCTTATGTCCAGATTAGGTGGTCAATTTCGGTCGAAACCCCCAGTGTTTAATTCTCAAGCGTGCTTGGTATTCAGTTTATCGACCCACCGAATGGATGAAAGGCCGAGTCGATTTTGTCAAACTCAAGGATGGAATTTCGAATTTGTGCTATGGGAAGCTCTACCAGTAAGCCACTTGGCTAATATTTGTAAAAGTTAAGGAGAATTTTATGATACAGATTTGAATGGAACAAAACTCTATACACAGAAATTTGTGAGTGCCAGATATGTGTGTTACAGATTTGAATGGAACAAAACTCTATACACAGAAATTTGTGAGTGCCAGATGTGTGTGTTACTCTGCAGTAGAAAGAAATTAAACCTAAAACTCGATTAGAATTTCTAACCTTTCTAATCTAATATGGTGAAAATGTTTTCCCAAGTTTGATAATCGCTATTCAAATTTGCTTAACTATTTCTACATGAATTGCTAACCGTGAACGAACGCTTTGCAAGTTATAATTAATTTTGACATATTTACGATCTACCATGAGTCAAAACCGTCTGTGATTTAACATTTGTAAGTATAGAAAAAGAAAAATTTATACTGATCAACTTTGATGTAATAATTAATAAATTCTCTTCAGCAAAAGTAAGAAAAATGTATATAGTGTAATTAGTGTATTATATTATGATTGTATATAAATAATTACATCTACTTATATCTATAATATATATTTAATTATATATGTTTAAAATTATTTTATGTTTTTAAAATAATTGTATTAATATATAAAATTAATGTTTTTTTTCAGTTAGCTCTAAATCACGTAAGTCCGATTATTCTTTTGACACTTTTCCAATTCACATGCAAGTTTTTTATCTTACTAGAATTAAATTTTGTTTGAATTTTAAAGCTAAGACTTTAAATTAACATATTTTCGATAGGTACTGCATTTTGTTATTATTTACTTAATTATAACAAAATGCAGTATTCTGTCCAGTCAATCCAAAATGCAGTATTCTGTCCAGTCAATCCAAAATGCAGTATTCTGTCAGGTATTCTTATAACGAGTATATTCTATTTAATATATATGCTGGCCAACTTTTTTGTCTAGTGGTCAACGTGCCTGACTACGAATAGGGAGGTCCTGGGTTCGAATCCCGGTTCAGTCATGGATGTTCTTTCTCTCTCTCTCTATCTATCCTGTCTTTGTCCTTTCCTTGTATAAATGAGATGTGAATGGTTGCCTACCCTATAAACGAGTCCCTATGGCGTGTGTGTATAGAAGAAGTCTGACTCCACACCAAATACTGTTCAATTTGAAAAGTGGAACAGCACACCCCAATTTGTCAGCCTAGCTGGCACACGAGAACAACAACATATAGTGTATATAGTTATACACTGCTGGACAATTGCTAAGGACGGATTACAAATTGCAATTTAGCATAACATTAAGCGAGACATGACGCCTAGTAGGATAAAATATAGTTGCCACATTGTTCAGACATTAAAATGAAGAATATTTATTCTGGAAAGTACGAAAGCTGTGGAACATCTGAAAGAAAAAAATGTTCATTTGATGCTGCATACATTTTACGCCCTCAGTTACAGTGGTTTCTTTAATGAAGAGCATTAGTTGTTGCACCAGCATGCTTTCCTGTACTGAGTTTGGCTCTACCAGTTAGATAGAAGCAGCTGGGTAGAGTCTTCGTGGTTTCAAAGCAGGGATCAAGCAGGAAACCACTAATACTTGGACTGCCACACCTAGAGGTATCACTTCACTTGGAGGACATTGTGACTACGCGCAGTTTTAACGTGCCCCAGCAACCATTAGCAAACACAACGAATTTTCACTAGCTGGGCTTCGAATTCACCACCTTCCAATAATGAGCATGACACCCTAATCAATCAGTCCACCGTGGCCCTTGACACACGGAGGTGAAAATGTAGGTTTTTTCTACAACATACCAAGCATATTTTCACTAACGCATTGCGCCTATAATGACAATTTCTTAATGCGATACCAATCCATGATCATTCCTTCCAAAACTGCATTACGATACTTGAGGATGATGTTGTATCCATGGAGAACGTGCAAAAAACTCTAAATGACCCTAAAACTGTCGAAGACAGCCTTGGAGATCTCTACAGCTTTATCTCTGTAAAAATTAGCTCCACAATAATCCTATATGCTGGAATTAAAAAGGTAGGCCGGCATTGCTGGACAGTTGAAGATGTGTTGTAGAGAAAGTTGGATGTTATCCGGGCAGTGAGGACAAAGCCTTGTGTAGCTTCTTTGTCCGTCAGAAGAAATTCTCATGCTTTTCAAGTGTTTTGTTTTAAGTCCGACTATTATACACTGCTGGACAATTGCTAAGGACAGATCACAAATTACAATGTAGCTTAACATTAAGCGTAACATGAGGCCTAGTAGGATAAAATATAGTTGCCACACTGTTCAGACATTAGAATAAAGAATATTTATTGTTCTGGAAAGTACAAAAGCTGTGAAACATCTAAAAGAAAAAAATGTTTATTTGACGCTGCATACGGAAAAAATGGAACAATGCATCTAAAAGTCAGTAGGCACCTTGAAAGGTATCAGTACGGAATATGTCCGCCGTGGAGTGTGATGCAACATTCCACACGTCGTATCATACTTTGCACAGCATTATCCAGCAGCTGTTGAGGCAATTTATCCCATTTCTCTGTGAGTGCACTGATGAGGGTGTTCTTGTTTGTCGGAGGATAGTTTCAACCATCAAATTGCCTTCCCAAAGTATCCCACACATTTTCAATGGGGTTTAGATCTGGAGAATGTGATGGCCATACGAGGCGTTGAATACCCTCGCTGTCTAGACAATCCTGAACAGCGAGTGTTCTTTGACATTTTGCGTTGTCATCCATAAAAACAAATTTGTCACCGACAGCACCACGGAAAAGACGAACATGAGAAAGTAGAACTTCATTAATGTATCGTTGGCCCGTCATAGTCCCATTCACAACCACATGTGCGGCCATTGATCATGATACCGGATCACACCATGACACTGCATGTCGGATATCGGTCCCTTTCCTGGATATTTTCTGGACGAAAAGCAGTACCACTCTCGCGCCAGATCAGTTGGCGTCTACAATCCGATGAACGACTGAATCTACTCTCATTTCAGAATAGTACGCATGCCCAGTCCTGTTCAGTCCAATTGCGATGCTCACGACACCATGGCAAACGCGCAGCCAAATTGTCTGGTCAATGGGACACACACAGCAGGTCTGCGGGCGTATAATCCTCCTCCCCTCAAACGTCTAGCAACACTTTTTCGGGAGCTCTGCTTTCCTGAGGCAGCAAGAAACTGATTTGCCACCTGCTGAGCTGTGGTGCGCCTGTTCTTTTTTGCTGATAGAACAATATATGTCTTCTGCAGGCGTCGTACTTCTAACACGACCTCCCCCGTGCCGCCTACTACACATTCCAGTAGTTTTAAATGACTTCCACAGCCATGAAAAAACGCCGCGGACGATGTCGAACCCCTTGCCAACATCTGTTATTTTTCGCCCTTCTTCGATCTTTCAAATAATTCGGTCACGCATAAAGTCATCTTAGTGATGTCGGGAAGACATGCCAAAAATTTCAAATTCGTCTATTAAATCTTTCATTAAAACTGACTTGAAACAACAACTGTCCACACGCGTCGAAACCTTTAAAGCTCTTATGAACGCTATCAGGTGATGAACAGACGTGGAAAAAAATTTGCATACTCATACTTCTTACGATATCCCGCACTTATTCTAATTTTCCTCATTTTGCTTCCTTTTGTTTTGTGGTTGCTATGGATGATAGTGTTATCCGTCCTTAGCAATTGTCCACCATTATGTACACTCTTATTATACTTAATACATTTTCTTTTTATTTTTTTGAGGGTGTGTCAAAAAACGTATCTTACGTGGGTGACAATTATGCTCACTACGCCACTGTTTATATTTTATGAATAAATGTTTATACATATTAATAATAGAATAAAAGACAAACATATAAATTTAAGAATTTTTATAGACTATAAATTCTATTGTTAGTGATTAAAAACTATAGATTCTATTGATTTATTATTTATTTAATGGTGAGTTTCGCGAAAAACTTGTTCCTTAAATTTTGGAGGCCAGTTTGTAACAGTATATAATATTTTAATCAAAAATGTCCGAAATAATTTTCATATTATTTGAATTAAGACCTTTATCAGAAATAGATGCCTTAATTTCCAATGAAAGCAACTGATCACTTCAAATAACTGTTCTTATCCGTATTTCTATCGATATATACCGCCATTAAAATAATATAAATTGCGAATTATCAACGGACTTCCATAAAAAAATTTTTTTTTAAATTCACATTTAAAATTAGATTAATTTGAATGCTAAATAAAGATGTGAGCTGTTAGTCTTTTGTGCAACAAATTTCTTTTTACCGTATACATTCGTCCAGGAGAGTCTTGCTTAGATGGCATTTTTAATTGCCTGTAGTAGAAGACGTATTGAGGGTATGGCAATGATTGGGAGGGTGACCACATTGTTCCCCATCGGATTGTTGAAGCTTGGTGAGTTGAGGACATGTCCATGTTAATCTGTAAAAACCAAAGTCTTTCCGCTGGTTTGGCATGTATATGAAGATGAGAAGGCCAGTTAAAGTGTGACATCGTCATCTGATATTGGTTCAAAATTATGTGGCGCTTAGTGATGGGCAAAATTCTACACCTGTTAAATTTAAGGTGCAGATCGTAGCTCACTTTCACCCTTTGTATGTATACGCATATTATGGACTCATTTAGAACGCCTTATTCAAGCAGTCACTTATGACTTGACTAAACTCTAAAGTAATTCTGAAGTTAAAGTCTAGATATATCCAATATTAGACTGTTATAGTTCCACTTTTAGTTTGAGATCTCCTACAAAAGAATTTTTACAGCTAGATTTTGGCTTAGGAGATCTATATTATACTTGAAATATTATTGAAAAAAAAATTCTATTGTGTTATTTAGTAGCGAGGACATTTTAGTCATCACTTCTTGCTTAATTTGTAGAGCAACTGTGGTACGATCGAGAATAATCCAAATGGTTTTCTCAACAATCAACATACAATCGAATTAGAAGAGCATATATTCACAATGTTATCGTATTGGATTTTGTAGCCTGCATTGTCTTGTGGGATGAAAAATTTAAAACTGCTACATTGATAAACGCTGTCAATAAATAGTCTTATTCTGAATTTGCAGTTAATCTTCTGTGGTACATTGAATCAATATATTGTGACTAGTACATTTTCAAAAAGCTAAGGCGATTTTTTTCCCATGAAACGTTGAATGTGAAATTATTAGTTTATTATGACGAATTTATCTCCCTCGCAATATTAGGTTATAGGACATTTGTTAGCAGAAATTTTGAAGTGTAACTATCCATTTGAATTTAATGATTCACGGAGATTCCGAGAATTCGTCGAATATAGCAAATTTCAGTGGCAGTTTCTGGGTTATTCGTTTTAATTAATACTTTACCCCCCCCCCCCATTATTCGTAAATCAAACTTCAGTAATATCGTTGGGGTTGGTAATTATTTGTGATAGTTCGCGGTTTTGAAATGAAAAGAGCCTCTTTTAAATTCCTCCATTACCCCGTTCTAGGTTTAAAAAAAAAAAAAAAAAAAAAAAAAACAAGAAATTTCTTTTCTCACTATCATATTCTATTGTCTAATCAGATAAATTTGGCTGTACGTGGTCAGCAATCCACAAATACCTCGTGAATTTCGTCTCATTCATTTTGAGTATATCATCACAAAAGAAAAATATTCATCCCAAAAATAATAGGCAAGCAATGCTTATCTTCATTAAAGTACATTTGGAATCGTTTTGTTTATTTGGTTACTATCAAATCAAATTGTTTTAATGAAATAATTTTTATTTTTGGAATTTTCCCGTCAATTAAATGCTATAATGAAATTCCAAATTGAATTAGAAGTTGGATTGGTTATTTTGCAATCACTTCATAATATTGATAAGATTTACCAAGTAATTCCCAATCAAAAGCTGCCATGAAATTTATACTTGAATCTCCAAGTGGGATTGTTATTTTTTCTTCCCCTTGTTATTGATATTGAGCATATACGGCAAAATGTAAATAAGGACTGCGTTTTTATTCTTATTCCATTAAATTTGCTTATAATTCACAATTTTATTACTTTGTAAATTAATGTATCCATATGTAGATTATTTAAAAAAAAATGGTAATATCTTGTTCTGCATTTGGATGTACAAATCGTCAAAACAAAAGAAATAAACTATCATTTCACAGATAAGACCAGTTCATAATTTTTTGATTTCTTGTATATTAATAAATCGCATCACTTTATTTCCATATTTTTAGAAGTTAAATACCCTTAAAATAAGATATTTTCTCTTGTAAATTTTTGAGGATCTTATTCTGAAATGTTTGAATAAACTAAATACAAGTAATAAATTTGAAATGTTTGCCTTTTGCAAATATTGAAACTAAAATTTATTTGCCTGCAATATTGCTCACTTTTACAAAAATTAACCCCTCAGGGGGTTTACCTTCTTTTGGTAAACACGGGTGTCACAATCCCGAGGTACCCTAGTGATCTGTCCTCTACATTCTTTTCCTCTCTCCACTACTCTTCTGCTTTTTTTCCTTTTCTCCCTCGTTGTGGTTGCCTTGTAAGAGGTTGAGGGCTCCCCTTGAGTAGCTTTCGCCACTCTGTTGCTATTAGCTACTCTTGAGGACTAAATCACCCACGTGTTTGCCGTGCGTGGAGACCCGTGTCCCTGGAAAGGAGGATCCTGGTAATTGAGGCCTCCTGAGACCAACACATTGCTTTGGCCTCTGCTTCAGGTAAACGGGAGGTGTGTTGTGGTCTTCAGCACATCAATCGGCTTTATGGATCAAGCGATCGGTACATCTACTGGGTGACTCGTTAAGGGTGGAGTCCACTTCAGAGATGTACCGTGAGCGTATAGGGACTGACTAGCACTGGTACAACAACCTGTATCCCCTCGTAGGGCTCCGTGGTGGGTGGTGCCGTCTAGTCTCTGAATTTTAAGCTATACTATATGAACAAATCTATTAATTCCTCTCTCCCTTTGGAGCAACAAATGTCTATGTTAAATGCCAAATTTTTCATTGTTAAAAGAACTGAAGGTGGTTCTTTCCAGTTTGTCTCGCCTTTTCTAATTGAAAAGAGCATTTCATCCTATCTAGGTGAAGTGAAAAATATTCGTAAGCTACGAACAGGAGATATTTTAATTGAGATTGCTTCTGAAAAACAAGCTATATTAATACAATCATTCAAATCAATTGGTAATGTGGATGTTGTCGTACAGCCCCACACAACATTAAACTTTTGCAAGGGAGTGATTTCTGCAGCAGACCTCATATATACATCAACAGACGAAGTACTCGAAAATTTAAAATCCCAAAATGTATGTGCTGTGAAACGGATAACACTGAATCGAGATGGTGTAACAATTAATACAAAACACCTCATTTTGACATTTAGCACTCCAACTTTGCCACAACATATTAAAGTTGCATATATGAGATGCTCAGTGAGGCCGTATATTCCAAATCCGCTGCGCTGTTTTCAATGCCAACGATTCGGCCATTCAAAAATACCTTGCAGAGGTCAACTTACGTGCGCCCGTTGTTCAGACGTTGGCCACGATAGTGTAACCTGCAATGCTAAGGAGGTTTGTGTCAACTGCAAAGGCGACCATCCTGCCTATTCACGATCTTGTCCATCATGGCAGTTGGAAAAAGAAATTACCTCCATCAAAATCAAGAATAATGTGTCTTATCCGGAGGCTCGACGAATTGTCGCCGCACGTACACCACAGCCAGGTATCAGCTATGCGACTGCTACTAAGAAAGTAACTCGGTCTTGCTGCACCCAAACTGACTCTATTACAAAAACTTTAATAAAGACATCTTCCCAGCAAAAAGATACAAAATCTTCAACCGCTATGCACAAACTATCTCTTGCAAAATCAAGAGCGTCTCAAGCAAAAAAATTAAAACTTGCCAAAGAAGGCGTTCGTAGGTCTTCCTTGACAGAAAGAAAAGCGAGGCTAGCGTTGGAGGAAGATACTGTTAAACTCTATCCCTCAGATAGAGATAGTTTTGAGGATTCTTTAGAAACTCAGATGAGCACTGCTGGTGAATAACATTCATCCCATTAATAACTTCCTTTGTTTCATGGAATTGTCGAGGTTTTCGTTCTCGAATAGACGATGTCAAATCTGTTATCTCTCACTACAACCCCGCATGTGTGGCTCTCCAGGAAACATTCCTGAAGCCCACTGTTTGCACCAAACTGCGTGGGTTTCATAGCTTCAGAAAGGATAATGGTGGTGATGCGTCTGTATCTGGAGGAGTTTGCATATTCACATCAAACTCATATGCAAGTACAGCACATCAACTAAGAACTACATTACAAGCTGTAGCAGTGAAAATTCACGTAACATGTCTGATCACTGTTTGCAACCTGTATTTACCACCACATGACGTCGTAAATTCGGAGGAACTAGATGATTTAATTGACCAACTCCCAGCTCCATTTCTGCTTCTAGGTGATTTTAATGGTTATAATACTCTGTGGGGTAGTGAAGATACGAATTCTCGCGGTCGTCAGATAGAGCAGTTCATATCTGACAATTGCCTCTGTCTGCTGAATACCGAAGAGAAAACTTATTTTCACGAACCTACACGGACATTTCACTCTCTGGACTTAGCTATATGTTCTCCATCACTCTTGCCATTGCTGAATTTTGAAGTTGGAAATGACCTTTACAACAGTGATCATTTCCCTCTAATCGTGTCTCAGGCTGGAAATAATAGTGTGTGTCACAACCCACTTAATTATGTGTACAGTCGAGCCGATTGGTCACTTTTCACGCAATTGGCTGTGATCAGTGAGACAAGAGTTAAGACAGATATGATAGATGATGCCGTTAAATATGTCACCGACACAATAATCAGAGCTGCAGATGTTGCTATCCCTAAAAATTCCATCATTCCACATAAACACAGGAAACCTTGGTGGAATGAAAAGTGTCAACTCTCCTATAAGAAACAAAGGAAGCAATGGAATGTATTCCGAAGATACCCTACTACGGAGAATCTTGTTGCTTTTAAAAAAGCCAAAGCTCAAGCTCGAAGAGTTAGACGTCAGAGTCAAAGAGAATCTTGGATTCGCTATGTGTCGTCAATCAATTCAACGATAACAAGCAGACAATTATGGAGGAAAGTTAAAGCAGCCAATGGTATTTATCAGGATTATTCCATTCCTGTATTAAAAACCGGAGCTGCAATACACTCCTCAGCGGTAGATATTGCTAATGTCATCGGTGAAACCTTTGCTAGTGTTTCCAGCTCCGATTCATATAATCCTACTTTTCTAAGGATTAAAAGAATCGCTGAGCGGACACGTTTAAACTTTCATGATCGACATAATCTACCCTATAATTGTGATTTTCAATTGTCAGAATTGAAGACTGCATTATCTAAGACAAACGACACTAGCCCAGGACCAGATGGAATCTCGTATCAAATGCTCCGTCATTTAAATCGTGATTCTTTATTAAACATACTTTCATTGTTTAATAGAATCTGGACTGAGCATGCTTATCCTACATCATGGAGAGAAGCGATAGCGATTCCAATATTGAAGCCTGGAAAAGATTCATCTGACCCTCTGAGTTATCGTCCAATAGCTCTCACGAGTTGCTTGTGCAAAACTTTGGAGCGTATGATCAATGCTAGACTCATTTACATCTTAGAGAAGAATAATTGCATACCTCTTCAACAAAGCGGATTTCGAAGTGGACGATCCACTATTGATAATATAGTAGATCTGGAATCCCAAATTCGAAATGCTTTTGTGAGGAGAAACCATCTTGTTGCAATTTTCTTCGATATTGAGAAAGCATACGATCGTACGTGGCGTTTTGGCATTCTCCGCAATATGCATAATCTTGGATTTAAGGGTAATCTTCCAATATTTATACAGAATTTTCTTGCTACTAGGCTATTTAAAGTACGTATTGGAAGTACAGTTTCCAATACTTTTACTCAAGCTGAGGGTGTCCCTCAAGGTAGCGTTTTAAGTGTAACCCTTTTTAACCTTTTCATCAATAACATACCTCATCAGTTACCATCTTCAGTTCATAGGAATTTATATGTTGATGACTTACAAATTTCATATCAGGGTTCAAACATGAGTATAATTGAGAGACAATTGCAAACAGCTGTAAACAATCTAACTACTTGGTGTGAACGAAATGGTCTTAGTATATCTCCAAGTAAGAGTCACTGTGTCCATTTCTGTAGGAAAACTAGTCTTCATCCCGATCCTGTGCTTCACATAAGCAATAGACCTATTCCTGTGGTCAACGAGATAAAATTCCTCGGTGTAATTTTCGATAAGAAGTTAACTTTCCTTCCGCATACTTTATATCTGCGGAAGAAGTGCGAGCGAATGCTCAATATCCTCAAGGTGTTGTCTAATACATTTTGGGGTGCAGATCGCACTTCATTGCTCCGAATTTACCAATCAATCATTTTATCTCGTATTGACTATGGTTGTGTTGCTTATGGATCGGCTAGATCTTCCATTTTACGTAGATTGGATACCGTCCACCACTCTGCTTTAAGGATTTGCTGTGGAGCATTTCGTACATCACTCGTCCAGAGTCTATATGTAATCTGCCAACAATTACCGTTAGACCTGCGGCGGATACAGCTGTCTCTTAATTATTATTCAAAAATCATGTCCTCACCTCATCATCCCTTGCGTTCCACGATTCCAAGTGCTGCTCTTAAGAGATTATATAATGCTAGACCATCAAGCATTCCACCTTTTCTCTGTCGTATTAAATCTATTATTTTGCTTTCTGACCTATGTGATGTCCGAATCGAGTCTACCGACCTTTACGCACATTCACCTTGGTACAATCCACACATTACTGTGTTAAATCCCTTTGGTAAGAATAAAAAATCAGACACAAATACTGCTATTCTTCAACAGCTTTATTCATTCCATCGCTGTCAGTACACTATGTACACTCCAGTATTTACGGATGGATCCAAATGTCCAGGATCAGTTGGCTGTGGAGTTTATCTTGATGATACCTCCTACAGTTATAGCCTTCACAAATCCTGCTCCATCTTCACTGCTGAGGCTACAGCTATATACCGAGCACTTCAGTTGGTAACAACTAAAAATGAACGTAAATTTTGTGTGTACACTGACAGTATGAGTGTATTAGAAGCTTTGAGGAATAACAACTATAATTGCCATCCAGTTGTGCCTAAGATATTCAAATTAATTGATACTCTTACTAATAAGGGATTTGAGATACTGTTTTGTTGGATACCAAGCCACATAGGAATAGATGGCAATGTAAAAGCTGATGCTGCCGCTAAATCTGCAGCTACTTCCATTTTGCCTTCAATACCATCAATGGACATGAGAAAAGGATTCAAACATTTCATATATTCTCTTTGGCAGGAATCCTGGGACCTGCAAGTCAGCAACAAACTCCATTCCATATTTTCATACATCATTCCATTATCTGTTTTATCTCCACGAAGCGCAGACGTCAGACTGACTCGCCTTCGAATTGGTCACACACGTTTCACCCACAAGCATTTGATCTTGAGTGATCTCCAACCATGGTGTGAAAAGTGTGATGAACCATTTACAGTATATCACATTTTAATTGTATGCCCAGATTTTAACCATCAGCGTTTTAGATATTTCAATAGTAACATTTTAACATTAGAAGATCTGCTTGGGGAACCACCCCATTGCAACCTATTTGCGTTTTTAAAAGACATAGGATTTATGAATTTTATCTGATTTAGAGATATTTTACTTGAATATAAAATTTTTTATTTTATACATGTGTATATTGTATGTTTTACAGACTTTTAATATACATTTTAACTATATTTATATTTTATACCCTTAATATACATTTTAACTATATTTATATTTTATACCCTTAATATACATTTTAACTATATTTCTATTTTATACTTTTAATGTACATTTTAAGTATATTATTATTTTATACTTTTAATGGGTTTAAAAAACTGGTGTAAGCTATCTTGTGTTTGGCGCAGCTTGTCCTTATCTGGACCTTGCGCCATAAAAACCAACCAACCAACCAACCAACCTTTACAAAAATTAAACTTTTACCTCCATAATGTTTGGACTTTGGTTAGTTAAAATTTTTATCTAATAAAAAATTTTTTTCAGGCTTTAAATTGCTTCTAACTAATTGTGTTAAATCTAGTTTTTAACAAACTGTGTATTGAACTAATTAAGATTAAAATTTGATTAACTGAATTAGAAAAGAACATTGTTTCTCTAAGATGAAAAGCATTTTATTTTGTTGTAATATTAAAGAGTAGTCTAAGATCCATGTAAACTTTTTCTAAAATTTCTCTCAAACTTTGATAACACCAAATCATAAAAATATAGCAAAACCTAATATGTATCTAAATTGTTTTTGTAATATCTGTACCTAATACTAACACATAATATATATTTCAAAAAAATAAAATCAAAAACAATAGAGAACCCAATAGGTTATATATACAATACTGAAACAAATTTATCGAGGTGCAATAAAAAATAATTTTGTTATATTTCTGCACAAAAAAAGTTAATATTTGATTTATTCATTTTAGTTATTCTTTTAAGGTTTTATAAAAGCATTTATTTGAATTCTCTTACTACCAGAGTTGGATCTCCAATGTTTACAGTGATCATTTGGATTAAGATAATTATCTTTTTTTAATAATTTTTAGTTCTTTAAATGTTATTTGATTTTACATGAAATTATCTTCTGAAAATTGTTTGGAATTTGTCATTAGATAAAATCATGTAATTTGTTCAAGTTTATTAGATGTAGTTTTTCTAGTTTAGTTGCAAATATTTTTATATTTTATCATTTATTTAAAAAACAATTATTTTTCCTTTTGTAAATCAGGTTTAATTATTTATGTTAGGTGATAGAAATTTTTCTATTACGAGCTTCAAAGAAATCATTATGTTTACAAGTTCTATATCAGTTGATATTAGGATGAGATTTTAATATTCTATCTTTAGAATTCTTTTAGAAATTTTCAACTATCGGTTAATCTGATTTGGGTACCCCTTTCTCGCCAAATGGGCAATAGACGCGCCAAGCGTGGTAACCCTGGCTATTTCATCCTAAAAGCACTCCTTGTGTCAAAAACTATACTAGAATATGGAAAAAAATATAATAATTTTTCTCCATATTCTAATGCAATTTTTGTTATACAATTCGTAAAAAAAAACAAAAAAAAAAAAAAAAACATTGTTTTTGTTTTTGTTGCCATACCAACGGTGAAATTCGTTAAAAAGACGGGTTTCGGTTTCGTCGCCATAGAAACGTCGTTTTTGCTTTTGTAGAAAGAGACTTCTATACCACTTGATGATCGTCTGCTCAATTCTTTCGAAACCAAACCAAACGAAAAAGTTTTGTAATTTCGAAATAAAACTCAATCTTACTCAATGCGAGCTATAAGCCTACGAGCATAAAGCTCCAAAACAGTTTTTGTCGTAACCTAACCTAACCTACCACTTGTTAAAATGTATTTAATTGCTTTAAATAAGATTAATGGTGTAAATGGTTATCCACTATTAGCAGGTGTTACTCAGAATAAGTTGGGGAAAATAATGAAAGAAGTACTAATAAAAGTTGAAAGGAAAGTGTACATGTCTTGCTATTTTTAAAGAATGTGATATTGCATTTAAAAATATGGGTATTGCCCCTCAAAAAATAGTTTCTGTAACAACACATGGTGCATCTAGTTTAGTGGGGGGAAAATTGGTTTAAAATTATTTTCCATTGTAGTGTCAATTGCAATAAAAATAAAGAATTTTATAAACACAAGAGCTCTTGTTAATTGCAATTTCCCAAAGTCTTAGAGGAAATTGAATGCCAATATTCAGGGATTTTGACATGCAACAACATACACTAGATTTTAGTCAAGATCTTAATCACTTTTTTAAGGTTATTCAAATAAATCTTTATTTAATTGAAAAAGACAATAGTTTCAATGAATTATCTGATCAATTTAGTTAAATAATGATTAATAATGGTATATGATTTTATGTGACGTAACTTTGCAATTTAATGAACTGAGTAAACTTCAAGGACATAGACTAATTGCATTAACGATGTTTGAAAATATTTATGACAAAACTTGCCATCTTTACTAAAGATTTGAAAATGAAAATCATGAAATATTTTCAATTACAAAATCATTTTCAAAATAGTTTTTCCAAACTCAGCTGATGTTGAAGAAAATGCAAGTAATTTTGTATTATCTTTCTGTAAATTTCTTATTTAATTATCTTGAATTGTATTCGATTTGATTAAATATGTTTTTAAGACCTAGATAAAAATACTCTTTAGCAAAAATAATCAAATTAATTAATCCATGTATGCAAGGTTAGAAAATATGTGTGAGGAAGGGACTTTTTAATTATACTTTCCCAGAGATTCATTCAAAATTATATCTCTTGTTTATAAAACTTGTGCTTACTTATAAATACAGAGTCACATATTTAATGTTTTGACTAATTGTGTGACCTCCCTTCAGAAATTTGATTAACTTATTAATCAGAAGTCTAGAAAAAAGTGTAATTAAAACTATCCTGGTAAATAAATTGACTTGTTGTTAATTTACCTGTAGCTTTCTAAAACTAAAAATTGGTTACATTGTTTATTATTGTCAGCATTTTGAGATGAATGATTTTAGTTCTAGATTATCTTGCAAATTTATTATAAAAAAGTACTTATAAATTATAACATATTAGTGTGATATTAGTATTTTTTGTTAATTAAATTACTTCAAATAAGTGTAATATTAAAAAATTATTGTACTTAAAATTTATATTTTAAATAAAAATGACTTCCATTTAAATTTTTGTTTGAAAATTTACACAAGCTCCTAAATTAAATTTTTTTATTTGTATTCAGCCTAATATTGTAAAGACTAGCACATATTTAAAATTAATAATTTTGAAAGTTATTAAAAATGTTTTTGTTCTAGTAAAAATCAATATAATTTTAGTTAACCATTTTGTATATTTATTTACAGGTTTCCAATAAATAATCCAATACTTTTAAAAAAGTGGATAGTTGCCACAAAGAGAAATAATTGGCAGCCTAATTCTTCTTCTTTTCTTTGTGGAGATCATTTTACTGATGATTGCTATAAGTCCTCTGCGAAACATTTTTTGAAAGATGATGCTGTGCCAAACATATTTAATTTCACTGCTCATTTAAAAAAGCAAAATAAAAAGAAGAGTTTAATAAAGAAAGAAGAATCCCTCTCCCAGGTAAAAGTGTGTGCGTGTATAATATATATATATATATATATATATATATATATATATATATATATATATATATATATATATATATATATATATATATGTATATATATATGTATAAACATAAATATATATATATATATATATATATATATATATATATATATATATATATATTTATGTTTATACATATATATGTATATGTATAAACATAAATATATATATATATATATATATATATATGTTTTTACATATATATTTATATGTATAAACATAAATATATATATATATATATATATATATATGTTTATACATATATATATATATGTATAAACATAAATATATATATATATATATATAAACATAAATCAAATGCTTTGAATTAAGAAATTATATGTTTGTATAATTTATCTTGCATTTAAGACCAAAATAAATTTGTAAAATAATCAATTTGCTTTAAAGAAAATTAGAAGTGT
This sequence comes from Latrodectus elegans, assembly GCA_030067965.1. Classification (NCBI taxonomy): domain Eukaryota; kingdom Metazoa; phylum Arthropoda; class Arachnida; order Araneae; family Theridiidae; genus Latrodectus; species Latrodectus elegans. The sequence continues at coordinate 17,149,360 of CM057812.1, forward strand.
TAAAAACACAAAGTATAGAATGCAAACTAATTTCATTTGAATTTAGAAAAATAATAATGAATTTTTTTAGATGTTGATAATTATTTGACCATATTTTATTTTATAAAATGTTTTAAGACTAACCCAACAGATATATCATTGAGTTATGGGATATATTTTTATCATCTAAAATTGACTCGTCAATAAATTAACAAGATAATTTTGGCTGCAAAAATTTCTCATGTAGACAAAAGTTACATCTAGAAGGAGTGTAAGGTTTCTTATAGATCTTTTCTAATATTTCACCTTATATTGTCAAATATTGAAAAATTTTTTTTAATAGTTTTCTTATTATCTTAGTAAATCAAATAAACAAATATATATTTCTTAAGGTGATGTTCTGTTGATAAACAATTTTTTCTTTATATATTTGTATCATAAGTTTATTTAAGAGAAACTATTTGTTTTACATCTACTACCAGTGAAGTTTTGTTAATTTATACATAGTGTTTATGGTCCATATTTTTAATGTTGTAAAGTTTAAAAAATGTCATTTATATAAGAATAGCTCTTATCATTAACTCCATGTCAATAAGAAAATAATCAGTGTTCAACAAATTATTAAATAAATTTTCCATACAAGAAAATTGGGAGAATAGAAGATGTTCTAGCTGTCTGGAAACAGTTATATTACATTAAAATTGATCGATGATGTTCAAAATGCCATTTTAAGATATTTTACTAAAAAACCAATTGCTTTTTATCAGTTCATGATTTCATATTTATGCACTAGATGGCAAAAGGTTGTTGATAACAAGTGTGATTATGTTATTGGTTAAAAAGAAAGATTTATTAAAAATTTATTAGTTTGAATTTAATGTGTTAGAAAATGACATTAATTCCCTGCTTCCTTAATACTGAAATGTTATGCTACTCATTTTTAATACATAAAAGATATAAGAATCCTAGCATAGTTGAATAAAATTTGCTTAATGAAATTTAAAAATTTGGATGTTAGTTTTTGACTGATTATTGCAGATAAAATTTCTAATATTTCACAGTATTTCAACTGATTGTAAAATTTGCAAGAAGGTCTTTTGTATGTGATATTTAAAAATTTTACTATGTAAATTTAGGAACTTATATAAATTTTGGAATAAAAAATGCTCATGAGGTATTAAGTATTGTATATAACTTACAATCAATAATTGGCAAAATCCTAATTAACTGTGCGGGTTAACGTAATTTCAAGTTATTGCTTCAAGTGTTGCACAAATATTTGGTCAACCTATTTTACGTCACTTATGCATAATATGCAGCTACCAAATATCAATCACTCTCAAGTTTCAACTGTGCAATATATATATATATATATATAAATCTATAGCTATTTTTTAAATTTCAAATATCAAAGTTTTGAATTGTTTCATTATTATTTCTTACTGCAGAAGTATTAAAATGCTAATAACTATAGAAACTAATTTCACAGAGATTATACATAATAAAAATTTCACACAGGGTACCCACTTAAAAAATAAAAAAAAAAAATCTTTACTGTATTAGAAGTTAGGTCTACATTGAATTGGGCCATAAAGCTAAGTCTATAATGTAAAACATACATTCTTACTAAAACTAGAATTTCTAATTAATCAGTGTAACTATATTTTGAATAAATCTTAATACAAATGTATGAATTCTTATAAACTATACTTAATATACAACATAAAAATATTACCTACAACAGCAATATTAATTAAATTCATAAAATAAAATAACAAACTTAGTTATTGCTTACAGAATCATCAACATTGGTCAGACAATTGACAGATTTTATGGCTCCCAATGATTATGCTATGATGTTCTTAGAATGAATATGTGACCATATATACTCTGCAAGGAAAATAATTCCAAATAATAATTAAAAATAATGAAAACTGTTATGAAAATAGCTATATTTTATAAACTTTCAAAATAACTTTTACTTAAAAATTTAAAATAAAAAATTCATTATAAACTGATATAAAGCTTTAAAAAAAATTCAAAATACAAATGTTAAATCATCCACTTTAAAATTTTAAACTGTAATCAAATAAAAACACCTCTAATTAAATATGTCAAGGGTTACTGGCATACAAAAAAAATTTTGCACATGTACATTATCATGCTACGTCATAAAACATAAGTAATGCTATATGAATGCATTCCAATGGGTTAAGCCAGTTGGTGCATTTTATCATCCACACTGGTACCTATGCTTCAGCCCAATAATTAAAATGGGAAACTCTAAATTTTTTGGAGCAGAAATTTGCTTATCATTTTCAGTGTGAAATTTAAGAAATATTATAAAGTGTAAAATTAACATAAAGTAATAACATAAAGTGTGAAATTTAGCTTATCATTTTCAAATATCTAAAGAAGAGGTGATCAAATATATAAAAAGAAATCTTTATTCTTTTTGTGTGCCAAATTTTTGTCCCAGTTGAATTAAATTTGGTTTCATAGAATGGAGTGAAACTTATATCAAAATTTCAGTAACTGGATAACTATTAAGCAAAATTTTGATAACCAAGTTTGTAATTTAAGAGATTACAGAAAATTGAAATCAGCATTTGTTAAGTTGCTTATGCAGTTTAACACTGTTAAGTTGCTTATGCAGTTTTTTATTAAGCAGAACACCAAATCCCACAAACTAATTAGTTTGAGGGATTTATTATAAAAAATTAGTTATTATAAAAAAATAGCATGATTTTTTTTTTTTAAATTGTCATCGCTGTCTTACTACTCAGAGTGAAGGCAAAATATTTGCAGTATCAGATTCCCTTCTTTCTACATTCTTACAAAGTAACTTTTTAAAAAATATTTATATTTGCTATTTTATTTTTGGAAAAAATATTGTTTCTGCTTCCTTTAGTTAGTGCATGTTTGTTTCTTCAATTTCTTCTCCAGTCAAAAATATGTTTGAATGTAGATGAAAATAATCTCAACGTGAGTATTAAGTTACTAACTAGTCAGATTGCGTTTAAGCATTCTACATCTTATTTGTTTTTTAAGCTAATTTTTGTATTTAATACATTTTGTAATGCAAAACATCCTTCATGCTTTCACAGTTAAAATGAAACTTGAGAAAAATTTTCTTCTTAGGTGTTATGTGTGCAATCAATATATATATATATATATATATATATATATATATATATATATATATATATATATATATATATATATATATATATATATATATATATATATAATCTGCTTTAACTTTTATTCCATTAACATAATGGAATGAAAGTCTTTTCATTTTATAAATAGCTTGAATTCCCAAAATCAGATACATGTTTTCTGCTTGTAAAATCAAAACAAAATAAACAATTAGTAACTACATTATTAACTATAAATTTATTGAACTAGATTAAAAGAATTTAAGTGGAATACAGTGGAGCCAGTAGATTTAGCAGCTTGTTATATTAATAAAACAGTTTAAGAAATGATATAAGTCTATATTATCTTAATAGATAACAAATAGTGACAGAATGTCTTTACAAATGCAATCAAATTGATAAAATGCTTATTTTATACAAATTCCAAGAAATATATACCTAATTTCTGAAATATGTAATTTTAACATTTATAATTTTTGAAATATGTAAGTGATTTATGAATGTAGCTATAAAAAAATCTATTTCATAGATTTTTAACACATGGAGCTCAGTCATGTGATCTTCTTTTAAAAGTTTGGGTTTATAAGAATTAAAAAATAATTAAAAAGCAAATCAATGTTATAAATCCTCGAAGAAATAATATCAAATATTTAACCTTTAAATTGAAACTTTGGTATATAGATGAAATAAAATCAATTATCTTAATTGCTTACTTTACCCATTTATCCAAAATTACTGAATAATCTTTCTTTTCTTTTTTTATTGCCCATCAGAAAAATTTATTTTACTGGAGTCTACATTACTGAAAATTAATTAAACGAGTGTTATTGTAGGTATTGCTTTATAGATGTTGTATAATGTTGGTGGATTTGAAATCAGTATATAACTAATATTAAAAAAAAATCAGGTTGAAATCCTAAAAAATTTGTTTATCACTTTTTTATAGGTACTTAAAAGAATGTGTACTCAAATGCTTTATTTAATATGCTTTCCATTGCAAAGATCATTCATTTATTATTTTTATATTTTGTGATACAGAGAGCGAGAGTAATTAAATTCAATTGTAGAAACAATCCTGCAAAATTATCATAATTTAAAAAAAATTAAATAAACAATAAAATTGATAAAAACATGTAAAGTTGAAAATATACAACAGACAAATATACAATATACAATATACAATATACAATAGACAGACAATATTTTAATTAATAGTTAATTAATATTTAATTGGATATTGAGAATTTTTTTAAATGCATGTACTGTTTAAATTCTTTAATTTGAAATAGAACTAAAAAAAGAAATTATTCATTTTTTATCACATTTTTTATTTGAGTAGTTAGCTTATTGCCAAATTTGCCAGTGAATAGATAAGGTTCTAACCTCAGTTTCAACCTTCATAGGTTTGAAATACTTTGCTGTGTTTATAAACTGGAAGCATAATATTTATGATTGTATATTTACTCAGTGATCAATAAATCTATCAATTAAATTAAACTTATATCATATCAAAAAAAAAATTATTTCTTACTATAGTATAATGGATTGTTTTTCAAAAATATAAATGGTATCAAATTGATCTAAACATTGAAAATATATTTGTATTTATCACTTGCATTGATTATGTTTTTCATTATTTTCAAAGAAATTTTCGCAAAGTAATAATCAAAATTTTAATAAAAAATTTTAATATATAAATAGAAAAAGTAATAATTGATTTGAAACTGATAAAGTTTTATGTTTTGTAATTTCCTTTAAATACCCAAGAATTTATGCATATTATTCACACATACTCTTTTACTAAGCATGAAGTTTAGAGAATGAATGTACTTTTTTGTTCTTGATTCGGCTTGAAAATATTGACTTTGTTAAATGTTTAGAAATTAAATGTAGCATATAACATAAAAATATTTGTAAAAATATAATATTTAGTATGTTTGCAGAATAATTTCAAGTAATGATTGATTGTGTGTGCTTTACAAGAGCCTTAAACCTTTAGATTGCTCATTACCAGTGTCAAAGTAATAGTTAATATAGCTTATACAAAGTATGATCAATATCTTATTTTGTGTTCAAATCATTCCTCAGATATAGTAAAAGTAGAAACATTAGAATAATCCCTTTCTATTTTTAATTAAATTAATCAACTAAGAATGGTTTATTTTATTTTTAATTTTGTTAAAATGTATTTGATTATAATCGTTATTTATTCATTTATTGTTTTATGTATTTTTAGTTGGTTTTGATATTTATTGAAGTGGCAAAAATTAAATGTCCAATTTTCAAACACATTGAAAAAATGTTACAATTAAAAATTACCAATTGAATTCACTACTTAAATAGTTACAATCTGTGTAACTATTTTATGATTTATACCTTTAAAAATTATTTTTCTCTCTTTAAGGATTTCAAATGAAATGACTCATTTGTTGACTTAAAAATTTATTATATGAAATATTTAGTTTTTATTTAACTACTTATCAATTGATAGTGGTATTGTATGTATTTTTGGTAACAATTTTTATAATTATTATGCATTTTAGTATATAATGTAATCACATAAAAATTTATTAATTGCAAAATAATTCCTTGAGTATAGTCAGTAAAATTTAAATTCAAACTAAAAAAAAAAAAAAAAAAAAAAAAATTAAGTGTATTTTCAGATAATTTTGTAATAGATATTTTTGTTTCAGGTAATAGATGTAGAAGATATATTTTTGTAAATAATCATATTTGATTTTTTACCAGAAGTTTTTTTGTGTAATATATTTATTTTTTATAACTTTCTCAATCCCTATTTTTGAAATCTTATTTATCTGCATGTATTTCTATTTCATTGACTGAAAAAATTTAATTTTGCTTGAATTAAGATTATAAATAAAATTTTTTTAACATGTTTTGTCATTTATTTTAGTTCTATGTATGTAATACGAATACAATTTTGTAAAAGTTAAAATTTGAATATTTAGATTGATAAATCACTAACATATTTTGTTAACATAAAGAGTATATGATTAGAACTCTCAAGTTTTTACACATCACTACCTTGTTGTATTGTTCATCTTTTAGACTATAATAAAAAAGAGAATTTATTTAAAAACTTAAATTTGTAAAATATTAAAATAGTAGTAATTATTAATCTATTCCTTAATATAAATAAATAATATGTTTATAATGTGAATATTAAACAAGAGACCATAGACAAAAAAGATTATAACAATTTTTAAGAATTTATTGACTAATTTAAACATGAAACTATTTGTGAATGAACACTTCATTAACAAGACAGTTTTAGAATAGGTATGATTTATGTTGCAACTGAATACAATAGTGATAGAAAAAATCTAACATCCTAACCTGAGCTAAATCACTATCATATAATCAAACAAAATAATGATAAAAATTTGCTTTATAAAATTGTCTAAATTACAATTCTTATCTTTATTAAATATATAATTTTAAAAACATATGCCTTCAAATAAAAAATAACCACTTAACAATCAAATCATCCTTAGAATAAATTTCTTTTTTATATTTATCACAATATAGATTACTTCTGCAATTAATTTGACTGTTCACTAACAATTTGATGTAACATTTTGTGCTCAATTAAATCTACAAACTTATATTATTTTTTAAATTTAATTTGTCAATTCAGGAATATTTTTCTTTTCGAAATTTTTTTTTTAATGAAACTAGAAAACTGTTTGTATATAACTAATGATTCAAAGCTATAAGGTAAAAAGCATGGTATTTTTATTTTAAATTTTTCATAAAATTGATAGTCATATAGTTTGCTATTGAATTAAGAAAGTTAATATTTCCTTTGTACTTTTCTTTGACAGTTACATCTTATAGCATTGAAAAGTTCAATTATTTTTCACTTATTATGAAGAACAAAATAATGCTTTACATCAATGCGTTTTGTGGAAAAAAAGCTTTTATACTTTTCATAATTTTTGCATGGTAAATACATTCATATAAACAAGTACAAAACAAAACGTTTTTTTCTTTTATAGTATCTCTTTGCTTGTTGAACATTCCTTTTTTGTATAGATGGATGGTAAATCAACTAAATAGTTTAAATTTTATTGGGAAAAGTTAAAATTCTTTTAAATATATTTACAATGCGTATGATTTACTATTTTATTCAATTTAATAATTTTTATTATACAGGGCTCTCAAAAAAGTTTTTAAGGGCCCTTGGAAATCCTGAAATTTTGATTTGACTCCTTGAAAATCATGAATTACTCGTGAAATTTTTAAATACAGAAATGTATTTATTTTTTGTTAGAAAATATTGTAAAATTTTTGAGCTTTTAGTTTTCATATTTTGAAATTTTCAATGAAATTGTCCAAAAACCTAATTGAGTATTATCTTATAATATTACCACTAGATGCCAGTATTATAGATATCAGATTGTTGTATTTATAATTGCTGATTAAAATAAAAATCCTGTTCAGCCACAATAATTTCATGATAATCCAGTTTAGTTAGGATTAGATGTAGATTTTACTTTTGTTTGACTTATTTGTTAGGGCAACAAGTAAGTCAAACAAAAGTAAAATCTCAAAATTGAATTATACATTTCATGCATATATTATGTTTTAGTAATGACATCATCTTCAATACTTCTGTAGCGTTCTTAGAATAATATTATTAAAATATATATTTCTATGTACTGAAAAATTATTTATAACTTGCATTTTTTTAGAAATTTTGTGGTGAATCTGATAAATATTTTCATCAGTTTTTTATACCAATTGAAAAGAGGTAATATATTTTCAGAAAATAAAGTTATTTTATTGTTCAGAAGCTCTTTTCATTTGTTAATTTTATTAATTTTAAATGGAATTTCTACTGTTAAAATCTGAAAAGTAAACTTAAAATTTAATTCATAATAAAACATTACATCCTCAAATATTTAAAATTTTCTCAAAAATAGTCTTGATTTATAAATAAAATGGCATGAAATGCAATTATGCCCTATACCCATATAAATACAGAAGTTTCATGTGCTTACACTATCTGGATTACACACACAATAAATTAAAGCAGTAATTATTCTAAATCTCTATAGATATTAGCTTGTAGGTTTCCAGTGTAATTAGCTCTCTTGTGCAAAAAATGACCATTGAATAACTAACCAAACATAGAGATTAAAAAAAATTTGCTTTGCAAAATTATGATGAAATGGATCCATAAAATAAAATTGAATGTATTATGAAAAAAAAGTTTGATAGGATCTTATGTGAATTGTAAAGCAATGGCTCCAATAAAGTTGCAATAAAGTTAATAATAAAGTTGAATATACTATGAAAAATTAATTTGATGAGATCTACTTGTGTAAATCAAAGATCAATACATCAGTTGTAATTTTTATTGGAATATTTTTGTTTGATACTGACACATTTAATATATTTTAAACTTGTTATTTGTATGCATTCAAAGAATATAATCTTTATTACCTAGCCTGATAAAATAAGTTATCATGTCTGGTAGAAGATAGGTTTAATATTCGTTTATCATGTTGTGATAATTCATGCATAACTTTCATAAGATCTTTGTGTTGCATATTTTATAAAGGGGAATATCAGTTTGTTTTGGTTAAAAATTGTGAAGCAGTTTGTTCCACATGTAGTGGCTTTGTTTAGCAGAAACAGACAACCAGAAAAGGAATAAAAATAATTCTGGCCTTGTTGAGCTATAGTTTCAGATGAAAAGAAACCATAAACAATTCTTGATGTGCTGTTTCTGTATTCTTTCTCTATGTATATTTAATTCAAGTAATGTAGTTGCTCAAAAAATAGTTTCTATAAATGCAGATTACTTTGTCATTTCAATTAAATATTGTTTTGCAGAGCAGCCCATTAACATTATGGATAAAAGTGTATTTTGAAGCTATTTTTTCGAGTCTGTTATAAATGCATTTCTACATATGCGGTTCCTAAAATTTTGAGACTAAGCCACATTTTCCTTTTTTTTAGATGGTCTTAACTCTAATGTCAGCTAGAGTTTTAAAAGAAAAAAATGTTAATTTAGTTTTTATTTTTTAATCTCAACTTATTTTTAGAAGAGAATATTTAGACTTCCTTTCCAAAATTTCCATCTACACACATTGTAAAAATACCAGAAATTATACAGAAGATACTTCTATACTATACATACTGTTGGAAAAATTAGAATTTTAATTACTCTTTTCTTACTAGCAAAATGCACCAGGTATGCTGCTTCTTGAAAAACTTATTTTTAATCCTTTTAAATTAATCACTAAAAATAAAACTAATGCAAATAATATAAGTTGCATGCTTAGTATCAAAAATAAGCATTGTAACTTCTGTAATGAAAAAAATAAACAGTAATTCATTAAGAGTAATTCAACAGTAATTCATTAAGAAATATTTCCATTCAGAATAATTAAGCATTTAAATTGCTTTCTGCTGAATAAAAGTTGTAAAATTTAATATTATGTTCTGTTATTTTATTATACACCAATTTTAAGTAAATATTCTTTTTCTTTATTAAAATACAGAAATTAACTTAGATTTCATTATTTTTAAGAAAAAAAGTAATATTAAAATATATTGTTGGGCAAGATTGATTTTATTGAATTTTACTGTATGAATCAAAATGTATTACTTAAAAATCTAAGATGGAGCAAAAATTATAATTTGTGATTAAAATTCATTTTTTTTTGTATTATGTATTTAATTAGTGAAATATCTGTTACAGGAAGATACTACATTGTATTATACTTTTTTGAGTGATTAAAGAGGAAAAATGCTTATTTTGGCAAAAACTGATATATTAGGAAAATCAACATAGAAAATATAATTCTTGTAATAAAATAATATGTGTCATTTTGTTACTAAAAATCTTGAAAAGCACATGAGCAATTATATTTTTTTAAATGTATCGGGTTTTTCAAAATTATCAGGGGTGTGCAAAATAATTATTTTTGTAATAAAATTAAAATTATTAAGCTAATTCAATAATATTTATAAAAAAGCTAATTTAATTCAAATAAACCAAAAGTGAACACAATTTTTAATTTCAATTAACTCCTTTCATATTCATTTTCATTGTAAGAAAAGATTAAAAATTAAAAAAGTTAGAAAATTAAAATAAGAAAGCCCTCTGAAATTGATGTGAGTATATGTTTTATTTTGTTGCCAAATGTAACATAAATTGGAAAATCTGGCAACCTTAACTTAACGCTTTTACAATTACTGCTGTTAATCCCTGGTGCAAAAGGAACCAATAAAATCATGATATTTGGAAATATTGAAAGTGATGCTTTTTTTTTAATCTGAGGATTTCTTCCAGTAGACTTGATGTTCTTAGCGACATTTAAAATGTATTTCTCTTATTAGAAACATGATATAATTAATAAAGTTAAATTTTCATCTAAATTTCCTAATTTTACCACTTTATCAATTTATAAATATAGTATAAAAATTAATTTATATCCATGGACACAATCTATTATTGATTGTAATATCAGTACTAAATCCACAATTTTCTTGTCACAAACATAGTAACGATTGTTTAACCAGCAATATACAATAAACAAATTTATATTTAATAATCAATTATATAGCATTGTTTCATATAAATTTCCTTTTAAATCTCTAACCTTTTACTCAAATTTTTATTTTCATGTAAATAATCTTAGTAATAAAAAGAAAATTTAATGTATACAGATATCATATATCTACATATTTATGAACACAATAATATTTTGTTTAAATAACGTGCGTATAAACCTTAATTTTCAGCTCCTATGTGAAACTATTAGAATTTAGAAATTTTTGCCTTTTCTGTAAGTTATGGTACATTTCACTTTATATACACGATTATACTATTCTATATAACTCAATTGTTTGTGAAATTTACCTTAAATACTTTTCCTAGGTGACATCTCTCATCATGGAAATTAATATGCAGCATAATTATATTCTACAATGAATAATTCAGATACAGTTTTATTATTATTGACACAATAAATAAATTTATAATTTTTAAACTGTTTACATACAAAATAAATTTTTTGTCATAAACATAAGATTTTATGTTAATTTTTTTATTTGTATTGTTTGGTTTGCAATGTAATTTTACATAAGCTATTAAACTTATAAGAATGTAAAGATGCAAGTATATTTTGACATCATAAGAGATAAATTAAACTAATTATTATGTTTGTTTTCCATAGTTTAAACTTGCTAAAAGCAGTTATTTTTGATTCTTTTATGATTTTCGTGAAACGTATACTATAGAAATACATAGTTTTTTTTTTAAAATTTATTATAGCCTTTCTAATTAAAATAATTCTTATACAGCATAATGTAATTCTTATGCATTTGAAATTTAATTGAAAAACTATTTTAAGGTGAATATGTTTTTAATAAATAGACTGTTTAATAATAATTAAAGATATTTTACAATCTCTCAAAATCCTCATATGAATTTAATTCAAAATTACAAACTGGCATTTCAGAATGTTTCTTCTATAAATATAGAATTAAATTTATTTTACAATTATATAAAATTAAATATTAAAAATGTTATCAATAGAGTTAATTTTATTTAAAGAATTGCATTTAAATTAGATTGGAATAAAACTACACAAGATTAGCCATTTTAAGAACAGTTATTTTTGTGTCACAATTATTAAATATTGAACGTAACTTGAAAAATAAATTATGGAAATTCAGATTTTGCAGCTACAATACATAAGATATTCATTTTATTTTCAAATAATAAATAAACATACCTATAGTTACAAATTTACTATTATTAATTTAAAGTAATTATATAGTGCAACATTTACTGTCATGCTTCATAATAATTATACTAATTGCTTAACAAACTATTTAGTTTTTTTTTCTACGTCAGGAATTGGCCGCATCGGCCATTTTCCTTCTAGCAGCCCAATGCAAACTAGCCTTCATATGATAACACAAACTATTTAGTGATACATATGATGAGAGATACAACAATAATTTTTCTGTTACCATGAATATTATAAATGACCTTTTTCAAGAAATATAATGGAATTCATTTATTGCAATCAATTAAATACATTTTTAGAACTATAAAATAATTACATTGAAAAATTATTATAATATAATCAATTGTATTATTATTTATAAATATTTTATATTAATTATTATTTTAATATAATACTGATAATGCTTTCAACTAATAATAAAAATAATGTCAAAAATATTTTTTTATATATAGGATCTATAAATTTTTATTGTAAATTTTAAATTTAATTAAATAGTAAGTGAGCTTCTTTTAATGATTTTAATTTATATTTATTATTTTCTCGAAATTTGACATTAAATTTAAAATATTTCAAGCTTGCTTTGATTTTTAGGAATTTCTATTTGGCATAAAATATTTCCTCTTCATAACAATTTCCCTAAAATTGATAAAAAAAAAAAAAAAAAAAAAAAACGGATGCAGAGGAATAAAATGTTCCCACATTATTGGCATAAAAAGTATATCTTAAAAAAAACTCTTTCTTAAAATCTTAATAAGTCCGCATTCTGCTTTTCAACAAACACTCTCTCCATATTGGGAACTGAAGAGGACACTCTCGTTAATTGCTAAGCAACGTAGCGGTAAAGAGCACCCGACGTCTCTTTAAAGTTCCGAAATAGAGATAACTGCTTTCAAGTTCCGCAAGTTCCAAAATGTGATGTAGAAACGCGTTCCACTGTACCGTTAAGTGAAAAGATACCAACACCCATAGAGCTAAGAGTGGGGGAGGGACAATGTCTGTGATGAAGTTTTAACTGTAACCGAGCGGCCCTCTTGGTTAGACAAGAAAAGCGCTTATTTTGTATTCATTAACATTGTTATTAATTTTATTTCTTCATTTTTGTATTGTGAGCAATATTATTTTCATCTTTTCAATTTAAAAGAATAAATGGGATCCTGTGTCGCATGCGGATGTACAAACAGAGTGTCCAAGAAATTGGAAGGAATAACATTTCACTGGTAAGATAATTTCGTGCTATGCTTAATCTCTGTTTATTCGTAATCTTTTGATTATCATTATATTATTCAGTGTATTAATTGCAATAAAATACATTAATGTTTTTAAATTATAATTTTAAAGTAATTTCCAGTTTAGCGAAATTTTATTATTTATTTTGAGATATGGAACCGTAAAGCAAAATGAGAAGCTCTTTGTATGCCTTCTTAAGTTTATGTATAGAAGATCGCATCGGTATTTTCGTATTTGGAAATATCTAATTTTATGTATAAATTTTCTTATCCAATTATTAATATTCTTATTTAAGTTAATGTCTACAGTTATTTGTTTTGGTTAAATCTTAATCCTTTGAAAATCTTGTTTATTTTTCTTAGTTATTTTAAAAATACTCAAAATAGTTTTAAATGCAATTACAACACAAAATATTTTTATCAAACTAAATTTCTGTTTTTTATTTTATTTATTTATTTATTTATTTATTTATTTTTTTTTGTCTTGCATGTTTACCCATTTTTCTCAAACTTGAGTTTTTTAAAAGTTATAGAAATAGCTTATATAATTTTGTTACTAGATATTTTAATTCTGAAAAATGTTTGTTTATATAAAAGTAAATTTTTTTAATGACAACTAAATATATATAAGCATCTATTTTCTATATTGTAAAATGTAAGTCCATATTGCTTTGATTATATATTTTATGTATAACACATAGAATATAAAATTAGAACAATGTACGTATTTCGTGTATATCTTTTATATTATATGTTAATGTGAGTTCATATTAAATTGACATAATGTTAGTTCATATTAAAGTAGACATTTACAAAACCATAATTATGTTTGTTATTTAAATATTTAGTAATAAATGTCTTGGTTAAATTTGATATTTCTTTGTTTTGAAATTAAACATTAGAAATATTTTGTTAACATATTATTAAAGTGCTTTTATAAATATTGTTTTGGCATTATTAGTATAAAGTGTAATGTCTGTGTGGGACAGCTACTTCTTCTTTACTTTTTACTTACTTGAGATTACTTCTTTTAATGAAAGCTGTCATATTTTAGCTTACTAATTTCCTTTTTTTTTCAGTTTTCCAAAAGATCAACGGCGGAGAGAATTTTGGATCAAAGCTGTACGTCGACAAAATTGGCTTCCTACCAAAAACAGTAAATTATGTTCTACACATTTCCCTGAGGAAATGATTGACCGAACATCTCTTTCTTGTGTCAGGTTACGTGAGGGTGCTTATCCAGTTATATTTAAAGGATCCCCATCATATTTGCAGAAAGTAAGATTGTTATATAAATGTTTCCAAAAATATAGATGATCTGAATGAAATTATTAAAACCAAAAATAAGAAAATTAAAATTCTGAAGGTGAAATTAGCAGCTCAAGTGTTGCAGGTGCAATTGAATATTGCAACAAGTTAAAGCTTAATGATTTTAAATATAATGAAGCTACAGTAGAGTTTTTAAGAATTTTTAACATTCTGTTTGCTATTTTAAATTCTAAATCTAATAAACATCATTGTTTCAAAAAAGCGCTTAGTAAATTTGATATGCAAAATATTAAAGTACTTTTAAAGGTAGTAGATTATATTTCCAATTTGATGGTTGATGTTGGGGGTCCAAAAAACTTGGATTCCAACAAAAAAAATGGATTTTTAGGATTCAGAGTTTGCATTCTGAACATACTGCATATAGCAGAATGGTTAATTTATCTTGAAAATGATGAACTTATATTTTCCATTTTAAAAATCAGCCAAGCCCATTTAGAGTTATTCTTTTCATCAATAAGATTTTTAATGGTGGTAGCAACAACAATTTAACAACTTGCCAATTTAAAGCTGCATATAAAAAAATGTTTGTGAATGCAGAATTGAAATCTACATCTTTTGGTAGTTGTATTCCTTTAACAGAAATCAGTATTTTAAGTGTACCTAGTCACAATTCACCAATTAATGTCATTAATTTGTCATCCTCTGAAAATAATGTTCAGTCTTCATTAACATCCTTAAATGGAGATCCTGATTTGATGTTAGAAGAGCAAGATATATTATTTAAACTAGACTTGCTTAATGAGTTTTCTTGTGATATAATGTAATATATTTGCTGAATTTGTTGCAAAAAAATTAAACCAACTTATTAAATGTGAAGTATATTTAAATGTATTGCAAGTAGCCGCTCCTTGCAATTTGTCCTTAATTTCATTCAAATCCATTGAGAGTAAATTGATATATCCATCAGATGATGTTTAAAAATTTATAAAATGTGTGAATCTGTGTTTCAAAGAAATGTGATGCATTCATTTTCAAAACTTAAAAATGCAAGGATAATAAGCATTCAGTGTGAATTGGATACTTTATCTGCTTTAAATCTTGAAAATATATTTTCTCAGTTGAAATTTCATCAATTTGATTATGATCCTCTAGATAATCATGTCATCCAATTGATTAAAGCTATCATTAAGCACTATTTTGTTATTCTTATTAAGCATTATTGTAAAAATACTTTAAATAATATGAACTCTATTAGACAGTTGTTACAAAGGCAATTCTTTCTAAAGGCCAATAATATGTCAACCTCCTTTTATAAAATAATCAAGTATTTTTTATTTTTTGATTTAATAAAATAATATTCAAGCATACTGTGTTTATTTTCAATTTTACTCTATAAGAGATTTAATTAGAAAATTAAATGCAAAATAATTACATTTAGAGGCTTGTTACATTCAAAATTTCCTCGGGTAACAATCACAGTTACTTAAAATGCAATAAATGACATTACTGAGTAAATAAAAAATTTATGTATCAATATATTGTTGAAGAAATTGGATAGAGTACCACCTCAGAGGTAAGATAATTTTATAATATGCTCAAGTGTTTCTGTTCTAAATGGTGTTATAGTTATCTGTGATGGAATTTAGTTATTTAATTTGTTAATATTTACAAAAAATAATATATTAATTCTGCATCAATTGAACCTACTTTGCTACATTATGTACTAATAGTAAGAATAACATAAATCTGAGAATCTCATTTTTCCAAAAAAATTTAGTATATTTTTTACTTTTCTCTTGACTTGAATAATTTGAGAAAAATTAGGGTTATTTGATTTGGACATTGCTGAATAATAAAGTATGTGCAATCGAATTCAAGTGAGGAAAATCCTTCACTATAAGATTGAAGGAAATAAGATGCAACTCATTTAAAGGCAGATACGTGTCATAACTAAGGGAATATTAGTGTCTTCCTTCAGCAAAAACAAGGATATAATCTCCACAAATAAAAGTAATCCCTGAAAATATTATTAAAATTTATTGAAAGTGTTATTGATGAATTTATTATTATGCTGATTATTACAGTGTGCGTGAAAAGGAAAACCATAAATATAATAGCAAATCAAAATTTTTTGTATTGTAAATAGACAAAAAGTGAAGCTGTATCAAAGTAACAAATCAAGTATGAGGATAGCATTGCTTACAACAATTTAGAGTTGAATCTGTGTAATATTGAGAATGAAGTAATTTTCATTAATGTTTAATGAAATCATTAGCTTTTTCATTTGCCTAATCAGAATAACATGTTAAAATATCCCCCCCCTTTTTTTTAACTTCCTTTATGACTGTTTGCATAAAATAATTGTTAGTTCTTATTAAATTTAAAATCCAAGTCATTATTTTCCTAAGACATTTGAAATTTTTAATGGAAAATAATCTTAATTCATTTTTTGTTTTTTGGCATATCTGTAAATTGTTATCTGGTGACAGAAAAGTAGTTATTTTTTTTAGGTGCATTGTTAATTATAAATAATAATTAAATAATACTAATTTTCTGTTTTAATTAAACTTGTTATAATTAATTTTTAGCATTTCTATTAATTTAGTGATTATTTTTAATTAAATATAGTTTGTTTTTATGTTTGTTGAGTGCTTTATCATTTGTTTACTGTGAGGATATTACTAATAATTTTTTTTTTTTTGATTTACATCATTAAATAAATAATTGTGTGTACCTCATGGGAAAATTTGGTACATACTTTTGGGCAACAGTATCTCAAAAATATTTAACTAAATTTATTTTAATGCTATAATATGCCTTTTTTATTTTATTTTATTTATTTTTGATAAAATTTAACAGACTTAATTACAATGAAGCATATATTTTTTTCTTATTTCTATTTTTATAATTATATATTTAAACACATTCTTCACTCATATGTAGAATCATTTCAATTATCACTTAAAGAATTAGATATTTCATTTATGCCTACAGATTAATTTAGAAAATTAGAGATTAACTTAAAAAGAGGAACAATCAAATATTACATTTATGTCTTAGAAAATCAGTTCTACATTATTTTCCAGAATCACTGTATTTTAATTAATTTAATAATTTAAAATGGTCTGATATATTTTAATTGTATTCAAATATTTTCAATACTGTAAAATTTGTACAAATACAAGGACATTAGGACTTAATATATTCATTTATGACAAAAATAAAATTTCTAATCCTGAAAGAGAAATTGATTTAATTTAAGTATTTCTTATGATTTATTTACTACCTTATAAAAATTTGTATATACAATTGATAAATTATATTTCTCAAGATTCTGAACAAATTGTTTTATTTTTCCCCCTCATGAAAAATATTTATTTAACGTTATAATTGATTTAAAACTGTTTCACAATCTATTATTTTCTAATCATTATTAAATTATTGGCCAAAAACACAATTAATAGCGCTTAGTTTTATAAAATATTGCATGCATAAATTTTGTCATTTAAGTTACTGCGCATGCGTTGAATGATCAGTTTGCTTATGAATCGCTCAACGCGTTCTTCCCCACGCTACTCCTAGCTCTATGACCAACATCCACCTGCTCCACACCGTAAAAAAATGTTTTCTTTAGAGATGGCCGTTATTTAATGGAACTGTTATTTAAGAACCGTTATCAACAAATAACCGTTTAATAAATAACGCGTTCTTCAAAAATTCCGTTATTAAGATAACGTTTTTCTTTTAAGTAACAGTTGAAATCGTTCCTGTAATGGTAGCTTCTCAAAGTCGTTACGGTATTGCAGAACGTTTCTACATTAGGTTATTTTGTAACTTCCGGAGCTTTAAAGCTGTTCTCGTTGTTTTGTAACGTTGAAGCCGTTATCGTTGTTTTGTAACTGTCAAGCCGTTCTCGTTGTTTTGTAACTGTCAAGCCGTTCTCGTTGTTTTGGAACTGTCAAGACGTTTTCGTTGTTTTGGAACTGTCGAGCCGTTCTCGTTGTTTTGGAACTGTCGAGCCGTTCTCGTTGTTTTGTAACTGTCGAGCCGTTCTCGTTGTTTTGTAACTGTCGAGCCGTTCTCGTTGTTTGTAACTGTCAAGTCGTTCTCGTTGTTTCTCAACGAAATTTTAAAGTTGTTATTCGTTGGTTTCTAACATTGACGTTGAGTTTTCTCGGGAACAAATTCCGAGCTTTTGCTTGGCCCGATGCGTTCAACTAATAATGTATACTTTTCGGATCCTCACGTTGATGAAGAAAAGTTAATTGAAAAGCGGATGCATGAATAAATATATTTCATTTTGAAAGATTAAAACATTTGTAAAATGGAAATTTTTAAAAATATTTTTATGTTAAAATTGTGTGGGCATTTTATTTATCTCCAGCGTTTTATTATTTTTTTTTCTAAGAATTTTAGTGAAATTTTTAATAAGTTGATGCCTTTTTTAGAAACTTGAAATTATGCTCGCATATCAAAGCATGCGTGAAATATTTTAAATTTAATATCAAATTTAGGGAGATAATTTTATAAATTAAAAGATTAAAAGAAGAAGCTAGAGTATCATTCCATAAAATTTGAAATTTGCTCTAAGAATTAGTGAAAAATAATTTTTGATTATTATAATCTTTTATTTATTGAGAAAGCATCATCATAATCTATTAAAATTAATTTATAAAAATGAAATTTTAATTATTTTAAATGTAATATAATTGATTAAATTAAAATAATATTTTTAATTTAATAAATTTATAGTCCTAAAATTTATTTGATGTGCTGCAATAAAGAATCGCAGCATATTTCTTTTAGAAAGCCATTTATAAATTTTATGTTGAAATAAAAAGTGTTATTGTTGTTAAGTTATGAACATAATTATTAGGAATTATGATAATAAATGTTGCAGTGTATAATTATATTAAATTAATTATTGTAAATGTAGTTGTATTTATTTGAAAATAAAATTTATATAAAATTAATATCCTACAAATTACAGCTGAAAATTATAAATTTTCATCATTTATTTTTCAAGTTAAATTATAATTATAATGAAAAAATTTTCATTAAAGGATCTTTTTTGTAGATTTATTGCTATATAATTATAATACAAATCTTTGAATTTAATTAGCTCTACACATAACATGTTTAATTTTATATATGTAGTTCAATATCTGGTAATTTATTGTAAAATAAATTACCAGATATTGAACTGTATAGTTATGAAAAACATTCTGAAGTATCAGCTTATAATATTGATATAAAAAAAGTCATATAGTAAAGCGTATGTGGTGTATCTTACTATTAACTTTTGTATCCTTTTTATTACAATAATAATCACAAATAAAATAAAAACTTAGAAAGAATGGAATATATTCCTTCAATTTAATTATATTTTATTCCAACTTTAGAACTTTTATTTCCTGTTCATTATCTGAAGTTAATATTTGATAAATATATTTATACGAGGAAAAAACTTATCTTAAAAAATAACAGAAATATCTGAATTCAAAAATATTAATGCATTCTATTGCGCAAATCTGATTTTAAAATATGAACACATTACTCCATTGTGATAAAATTTATAATTTTTGTAGATTTGTAAAATATTAATTCCTTAGTATTAAAATCTAGTTTAAGCAAAATATTTTTATGGACAACTTAATATATTATGCTTATTGAAAATTGCATCCAAAATCTAAAAACTGTTGTTAATTTTATTTTTCTTTCAAGAACTATTTATAACTAACTAACGTTTATTTTGAATTATTTAATTTAAAATTCTGTTAGATTTAAATTTCTGAATGAGCTAAAAATTAACATTAAAATTGATTATTGATTGGCAACAACAGAAATATAGCTTCCCTACCGCAACTAGTTCTCTGGGAAAAACTCATTATTCATAGGGTGGTCTTTTCCGACACATTTACTTCATGTCAATCATCCTCTTCTTACAATCGTGACGAATGAAGGGATTTTAAGAAACGATTACTGGACCGTGAAAAATTAGCAAGACGAAATCCGGCACTTAATTGGGAGTTTAAATTTCGGGTGAAAATGTAATTATCAATAGGGTGGTCCTCAAACAGGGCTTCTGTAAAAGTATTTATCGATAGGGTAGTCCTGTTAGCGATAATGTGTGGTATATCCTTTTACTTATTTGTAACTAAAATGGTTTACATAAATACCGAGTATCATTCTATTCAGTTTCAGTTGCCAAAGTCTCTTTTCTGAGCAAATACATACCCTCACTTTTGTTCAACTATTTCATTATTTCTTTGCTTCCCTTATTAGTGTTTATTTGTTATATTAATTTTATTATTTAATTGTAAAGCCTGCCACACACGATACAATTTTTCGCTTACATTTGTTGAAGGGGTAGAAAGTAATTAAGCACACACTCCTCAAACTCTGCTGACCACAGCAGGGGAGGCACATCTGGAGTGAGAAGTTATTTTTAAGGGTGCCATTTTTCAACGTTTATTGCTTTTGGCTTAAAATATGTGCCTTGTAAATGGAAATCGAAAATCGCCAAAAATTTTAATAATTTAAAAGAGTTTCAGTTATTTTGTTGACTTCACGTATTTAAGTGTCTTTTTAGTTTTTATTGTTGTATTCATTTGTCTGCCTGTAACGCTTTGTTATTCAGTGTTATCATAGTAAGTTAAGTAACATGAGTAAATTAGGCACAGAAGTATTACTGACTGCTGCTTTGGACTCTGATGATGATAAAAAGAAAACAAACAATTAAAAAAATTCGGTAAAAAATTGGTTTCTCCGGCATGAAACTCTTTCACGTCTAAATTTGATAACAGAAATACAGTCTGAAGATTTCTTTAATTATACATGAGGATGAATGAAAAATTGTATGCAACATTATTGGATAAGTTAACAGCTTCAATTATAAGAAAAGATGCAGCCATCTTTAAATGACAAGTAGTGTTAATTAAAGAGCCACATTAGTACATCAAAAAGTTTATTTATCGAGTATTAACTATTTTTATTTATTAGTAGATATAAAATCAATTATTAATTTGTTATCTATTATCTAAGTATTCTTAGATTTTATATAATATTTTTTTAAATGATTTTTAAATAAAAGGGGAACAAACTAAAATTTACCAAATGATAAATCATGGAAGTGCATTTCATTTCAATTTCGCTTAAAGGTAAATATAAATAATTTCCTTTTGTTAGTATTAATCAATTAATTATTTTTAATTACCTAATTTTATTATTCTTTAATAGTATAAAGAATATTTAAAGAAAACACAACAGAAGAATCTCAACAAATACCTTTATATTATTGTTTAAACTTAATTTATATTAAAAATATAGAAAATTAAAATTTTAAAATGTAAATTTTGAAGATTTGTAAGCATTCTGAAATAAAAATAGATTGTTTTCTAATAAAGCTTATTATAAAATTTCGTAGTGAAATTTTACGTTAAATGTGTAACTAAATATATTCATTCAGATAGAGAATAATTTTACAAAATAAATTAATTCTCAACAAAACTTGTGTCCGAATTCATGGAAGATACTTCAGCACTTGGAATTGCTGTTTCGTCCAAAAATGATTAATATTTAAAATACCATAAAGTCGGCACATATATGCATTATCCGTGCTTACACCACTTTTTCGATTCATTGATTTTTCTCTTTTATAGGTTCTAAGGAGGGCATTAATTTTTTCCTTTACTTCGTTAATTGAAGCCTTTTCATCTATCTTTTATATATTTCTAATAATTTTTCGTAAGCTAACTTTCTTTTTATTTTATTTGTGTAATCGACACTCATAAGTGCCACAAACAAGGCTCATTTTTATAGACTTCAATAAATTCCTGCAAATTTGCTTCATGAACATTTTTAAAAAGGGGCATAATGTTCATGACATGTTGTAAAACGTGAATATAAGTTTCAGTAAATAAGAAAAATTTCAAATATTAATTTTCCTAAGTGTCGCCAAGAAATAATTTGCAACCCTGTGGGAGAGACACGCGACAACGGGAAGCACTTGTTTACTTCCTGTGTTGGAAGAAAAATCTGAGCCTGTTTGAAATTTCTTGAGCCTGTACAACTTCCCCACACACGGTAAAACTTGTTCAAAATACCAGTTTTCCAAAGAAAATTGTATCGTGTGTGGCGGGCTTAAATTTTAATTTTTAAAATGAGTAGAGTACATAAAAGTCCCATTTGGAATTATTTCAATATTATTGATGCAAATTTGAAGACCGCCAAATGCAATTTATGTGGTGCAAAACTTTGCTTCAAATCGACGACAAATAATCTAAAGAAACATTTGGAAAAGAAGCATATCACTGTGGATCTTTCGTGCTTAAGTGCTTTCTGCCCAAAAAAGAAGAATTCTGAACAGACAGCAAATAATAATCCTTTTCAATCTGTGAATTTAATTTCTGAACTTGAAGAAACAAATGCATCTCCTTCAACTTCTTTTAATCAACCTCAGCAAATGAAAATAGCAGAATTTATGCCTCCGAAAATGACAGCAGCAAATAAGAAGAACTTAGATCGTCTTTTTATTAGATCTTTTTATAAAAGACATGCAGCCTTTTTCTCTCGTGGAAGATGAAGGTTTCAAGGAATTTGTAAAAAGGACTAAATAGCGGTTATTCTTTGCCTAGCAGAAAAGTTATTTCTAATAACTTAATTCCGGCATTATATGAACAATGCTATAACATCGCCGACAAAAATTTTCCTCAGTTTCCAGTGTATGCCTTACCATTGATACATGGACTTCCAGAAATAGTGAGAGTTACCTTGGGATAACTTCTCACTTCATTGATGAAGATTTTTCTTTAAAAACGATTTTAATTGGATGTGTTAATATTGGTGATAGTCACACCAGTCAAAACCTTTCCAATTTGATTAAAAAACAAATTGAGAAGTTCAATTTGTCCAAAAAGTACTTGTGGTTATTACAGATAATGCTCAATATGAAGTCTGCTATCATAAATTTGAGTTATAAGCACTTTGGATGTTTTGCACATACAATAAATTTAATTGTTAAGGAAGCATTGAAAATTGTGACAAATTTATTGGAAAAAATAAAAACTGTTGTCGCTTTTTTCAAAAGAAGTTCCAGCGCAAATGAAAAATTTTTAAAATATCAAAAAAATTCCGGGTCTGCGAACCCAAAAAACTAATGCAGGATGTTCCTACACGATGGAATTCGACATTTTATATGCTGAGCAGGTACCTGGAGCTTAAAGAAGCCGTAATAACAACTTTAGCTCTTGTGGAAAAAATTTACCTTCTTTGACCGAGGTAGAATGGAAGGTTACTGAAGAATTAATTACAATTTTAAGACCTTTTGAGGAAATTACAAATCAAATAAGTGGCGAGAAATACGTAACTGCAAGCCAAATACCACTTATTTCAAATGGATTAGTATCTGTTTGCTCAAAAATAAAAAGTACACTCATTTATTCGGAAAGCAAGGAAGTATTAAATTCATTAGAAAAAGGACTAAAAGAAAGGTTAGGAAATATTGAAAATAGTAGAACAATTGGTATTTGTACATATTTGGATCCCAGATACAAGAAACTAGGAATAAGTAGCGACTCCCAAGCAGATGCTCTAAAAGACATTTAATAGAATTAATGTCGGAAATAATCAAAACCGAAAAAGAAATGGATCTGAGGAATCACAATCAATCACTCCGACGAATATTACTAAGAATGGGATGTCTGCTTGGGATTATTTCGACAATATAATTTCGTCCCAGAAGCCTCAAGGTAAGTGAACATAATAAAATTATATTTCATATTAAAAATATATATATCAATATTCTAATATGTTCAAAATATTCTAGGGGATATTCTATGATATATTTTTTAGAAATTTATTTCATGTGATAAAATTTTTTAAGTAAAATAATAATAGTGTGTTATTATATATTTCAGTATATATTACATTATTTAAAATATTATATATCCACATTTCATCGTACCTGCAAACTATATATCTGATGAATACCCAAAGAGAATGTTTCTCTTTTATGTTATTTAAAAAAATTCTGTCCTATTTAAGAATTTGAATAATATTTCCATAATTAATATTATCAATAAATCTTTGTAGTTATTGTAGTTAATTCTATGTTTTAGATTTGAATAAAATTTTTGGAAGGGCTTTGGAATTTTTTATTGAATCATTAGAAATTAACTTAGACGCCGCTTATAAAATTAACAATGAAAGATGAATTAATTTAGTCACATAAAGCTATTTATTAGATTATAGTAATTTCAGTTAATTTTTTAAGAGATTTAAGACAGAGGCCCTTTGAGATCAACATGATCTAATGGTAATACCATGTTGTTAGAGGAGAAAGATCTCGGTTCAATTCTAGAAATATTGAAAATGGGAAACTGATTTGTATAATAGTTTTCTGCATGCACATTAGTAGGAGAGGGGGATCGGTGCTTGAGAATATTCCAGATTTTAATCCTTGTATTAAAACACAGTATTTATGAAAAGTCCTCTTACAATGGTTATTAATATGTCTCATAATATCTTTAGGCAATTATATTTTCCCCTTCACAATATATGAGAGTCATAGATAAATTTTTTAAAATAACCTAATAATTACCTCTTAATTCCAAATATCATAATTCTATCTTTATTTTTAATAAAAGTGAAATTTAGAGGTTTTATTGAAAACTTATGGCAATATAAAGTAATTATCAAAAGAAAGTATAATTATTAATATGTACAAAGAAAATAAGACGGTGAAGTTTTAAAATTAAAGAAAATAAGATTTAACTGAACATTAAGTTAATAAAATAAAGAATATATTCAGATTTTCTTTAAAAAAATAAATTTAGTTTGTATACTACACTTAAATAATGATAATGACAAATTTTATTTTTAGGGAATGCATTCTGCACTGCTACGTTAGAAATGAATCGATATTTAGAAGCCAGTTTTCTTTCAAGACATAAAGATCCTCTTTTATGGTGGAAGGAAAATGCACATCTATTCCCGACGTTGGCTAAAATTGTCAAGTCAAAATTCAATATGCTAGCGACCTCCGTCCCTTGTGAACGATTATTTTCAAAGGCTGGATATGTCATCAATGAAAGACGGATTCGTCTCAGTCCAAAACACCTTGAAAGGCTGTTATTTTTAAATTCAAATTTTCATTTGATATAAGTTGTACTTTTATTATTTTATGTAAATAAACTTTGATTGCTTATATTATATATAAATATTTCTTTAACTTCAAATTAATGGTTGCACACATTGCTTTATATTAAAACTTATAATATTTATTTAAAATTTTCTTTTCAGAATAAACTCTAAAGTTTAAAATGAATTGATTGTTTTCATAAATAAATTACTTAATTAATAAAATTTCAGCCAAATATTTCACCTGTATATAATTTTTTAAGACACAAAATATAATGTGTAACTATTATATAATTCTATAAAAATATTCATTAATGAATTATAAAAAATTGCTTTTACCACATGTTTCATATATTGAAAGTAAAGATGCTAATGCAGTTTATTTATTTAAACATTTTTGGTATCAAAAGTTGCTTCATCTTAAATTCTTTTATAAAGATTGCTTGATTTTTAATATAAAATTATATAAGAAATACTAAACAATATAAATCAAAATATTTATCAGAATAAAAATAAATATCTTTTGCTTATGGTAAAAATTTATTTAAGTGAAAACAGTCAAAATATATATATAAATTAATATATGCAACAGTAATTATATTCATTGCATCTGATGTCTTATTTGTTATAATAGTATATTTAGCATCTTTTTGCAAACGCTGTTTTTACACAAAATACATTTTTATGACAGGTATCTTAAACTCATTTTATTCAACTCCTTTAGCTTTTACATTTTTACTCTTTCGTATTGCAAAGTTTTGTTTTTAAATGTATTCAAAGTAGATTACGTATAAAATTAGATAATTCAAGAACACAAAATCATGAATATGTAAATGAAATATCATAACTTGATAGAAAGGTAAGTTTCTAGTAAATATTGAAAATTAATATTTATTAATTTAAATTTTAAATAACTTTCGATTATTTAAATGAAATAATTAAAAATATAGCCCATAGATAAGTCATTTTATACTATCACACTTCCATTCAACTTATCATTTTATCAAAATAGTTAATTGCTATAAAAAGTATTAAAACCTCAAAAGTACATAAAATCTTCATAATATAATTTAATCAGTTGCAATAAAAATAAATAAAAAGAATTAATTAAATAAATTTTAATTAAAAATAAAAAGAATAGTTCTAAAATTATAAAATATCTTTAATAGGAAAAATTTATTTACTTTATAAATTTATTGCAATAATAGAAACAAAATTAAAAATTGTCTCTTTGAAAAAATAAAAATCGCTAAATTGTTCACGTAATGTTATAATTTTTTAATGTAGATTATAAGACTTTTTAAATAATTTATTTTATTAAAAATATCAATAAAAAAATTCGCTTAGTTCTTTTCACTTGCTAATTTTTGAGGATCATTTCCTCAATAACCAGTTTCGTAACCCCAATAGAGCTTCTTTTCTCGTCTCTGAATTTCCAAGAAAACCGACCAGATGTGTTTGCTTGGAACAACTTCGAGTTCCCGAGCTATTTAACGATACTAGAAATGCTACTTCAGCTGGGTTTACGAGGTACCTGGGTCCTGGGACCCTCACCCTCGACTGGAGCTGGAAAGGAATTGGTTAGCTAGAACTAATGTAATTGCTCAAAATAAACTTTCATACTTCATGCAATTCTCAGTTGTGAGACAGCCAATGAAACAAGGTAAAACTAAACACATGTGTGTGACCCTTCAAACATCTACATAATACTGTTACAAGAAAACCAATGAAAAACTCCTAAACTTGTCATGTGACTAACCTCATAACTAAATTGTTCCAAATTGTTGTCAGTTGCTAGAGAACCAATAAGTAATTTCAGATTGATCACGTGATTAGTCAACAAAAAACCGTTATTTTATAACGGTTTTTAGAACTCGTTATTTTTATGGAACGTAACGTTGATAACTAGTTATCAGAAAATAACTGGTTTTGCCATCTCTAGTTTTCTTTATCACAAAAACTCGCTTTTTGTATAACGGTTATTAGTTGATAACGGTTCTTAAATAACTGTTCCATTAAATAACGACTATCTCTAGTATTGTTTATATAGGAATATCTCCAAAAAATTTACAGTTTCGTTGATTTTCTTATTGAGGATTTACAAGTTAAAGAGAGCGCAAGTAAGTTTTAAATGTATGAATATAATCATTGATGTATATTCATTTGAATTAATTTTTTTTTCTAGATTTCGCAGTTTTTGAATTTTATATATAAACATGATTTTAAGTTTCACTTGATTATCTCATACACTGCATTTAAATACAATTTAATTATAAAAAATGAGTTGGATGCATCGCTTATGTTTAGCCAGTATACAAATATATTATTAAAATTAATGGAAATACTATGTCTCTGATACATTAGAGTTTGTGTCAAATAAAAACTCAATCTTTTACTCAATGCGAGCTATAAGCCTACGAGCATAAAGCTCCAAAACTGTTTTTTGTCGTAACCTAACCTTAAAATTAATTTTTAAGATTATTTTTGCCATGAATTATAAAAATAAAACATTATTAAAAGAAGAATACAACGCAGTGTGTTAAGCATTCCTCAGTTAACAAAATAAGTACTTTTTTATCATTGATAAATCGTGAAAGCAGTGAAATATTTTAAGGTGAAAATGTGCTTTGGGTCCCCTGCTTGGCGCATATTCAAAAAGTAGCCAACAGGCGCGTTTTTGCGTGTTGTCTCGCGGAGTTGAATGCCCCGAGAGACACTACGCAAAAACGGCGTTTCTATAGCGACGAAGCCAAAATTTGTGTTTTTCACGAATTTCACCTTTGATATTTCAACGAAAACAAAAACAATGGTTTTTTTACGAATTGTATAACAAAAAATAGTCATATAATTGTATAATAAAAAAGACAGGAGTGCATTTAGGATGAAATAATCAGGGTTACCACGCTTTGCCCGTCCATTTGGCGAGAAAGGGGTACCCAAACCATAGGTTAACCTATTTTAAAAATATGAGTATTACAATTATTATATTAAGCTACATAAATATTTTTATGCTTAATTGCACCATACTAAAGGAACTAAGTTCTTGGGATACAAAATTGCAATGTAGATAAAATATGCTGAATTATAGTAAGAAACTTTTATGCTTGTTTAAAAATATTTTCATATTAACTCTCTTTAAAAATTCTAATGCAAGATAGGATATGTTCAAGGATTTAAAAGAGTACTTCAGCCAGCATCAAAATAAGGGAGAAACTCCACCAAATAAGAATAACAAATAATTTAACTAGATTTTTTTAGTTTTGGTACCTGGCTACTAGAAATTTTCAAGATAATTTTAAATGGAACTTTACAGGCATTTTTATCTAGTAAAATTCAGTGCCCGATTTTTTAAATATTTTGATTAACATGCTTAATCTTCTAATTGTTTGCTATTTTTAATAGTATGGCATTTTATTGATTCTTAACCAAAGATATTTTTGATTTAATAAGAATTAATGATACTTACATATTCTGTCGACCATATCTGCGAAAAATTTATGTTGTGTAATAATTCAATAAAATACCATATAAATTACAAATAGAGTTTTTATCTATTGTTACAATGAAGATGTAAGTAAACTATTCTGTGTTTCCTTCATATTTTTGAATAAGTTATTTAAATTTGCAAAATTAGGCAATATATTTTTATGGCAAAAAAGGTCAATGGGATGAGATGTAAGTAAGTATTGACTTAACTAAGATATTCTTAGTTTTATATATGCAGCATTGTTTTCACGGTGATAAAATAAATTTAATTATTGTCTTTACCTTTTAGTTAGTTTTTTTTATATATTAAATGTATATTATATGCTCGTTTTGTTCTACTTTAGAAAACTAAGTTCCAAATTATAATTTATTATAAAATTTATTTGTAAATTTAACATCACCTCTGACATGTGTCTTACTGGCAATGAAATAATAAGAATTGAATATTGTGAGATGAGATGCTTTTACAAGTAAAATTTAGTTTGGTTTTAAATAATGTGTCTACATATCCAAATTTATAGAAGATTTTCTAATAATAAAATTTCTGTGAATATGACAAACTAACTATCTTTAATTAATGTGAAAAGTTATTAAACATTTTGCCAAAAAGGTAAAAATATTAGAATATGATGTATTTTAAAAACATTTTTTTTATGTGTCTTCTCTGTTAAAATCTGAGCAAGTGATTATAAAAATAAATATAACCTTTTCTAAAACTGGAAGTGAAGCTCTTTTAGTTATAAAAAATCATGTATTTTGCCATAGTTTTTGGAATTTAATTCAATAATCTATTATTAATGTATATCCATAAATTAAAATAATTAGTTTACTATAAGTGTGCTCATTTATGCAGCATGGATGGAGTCTTGCTGTCATTTCTAATGAAAAAGAAGAAAAGTGATCTTTATTTGTAGAGAGAGAAAAAAAAAAAAAACTATGGTTTTCTTAAAATAACATGAAATGTTTTGATTGCACAAAATAGTTGAAAAGTGTTCCTTTTCAACGCTTTTGGATTCTATAAATTTATTTTATATTTTTATTAGTTTAAATTTACTTGCATCAGATAATTATTGTTTAGCTTAATTAGTTTAAATACCAAAAATTGGTTGTTGTCATATATACCATAAAATGTTTGTTTAGTATTGTTTATGATAAAGAGAACTAGGAAGTTATTCATATTTTGTAGTTGAATATATTATTATTTATTGAAATAAAAACCTTTTATAAACATCTTTGAAATTTAAACAATAAATTTCTTAGATATATTTAACTTTATAATGAATATATTTTATTGAATGTCTTCCACTTTATTAGCATTGAAGTCAATGAGACATATGAAATGGTTTGATGTTTGTAAATGATACTGAAATTTGTTGTCAACAAGGTATGCGTTTAAATAATCAAAAATAAACTGTATTAAAACTATTAAATAGCAGATACTTCATTAATTTAAATTGACAAAATATGATAAATTTTCGTTATGTTAAAGATGATTGCCAAAATGGTTGAAATTTTACCCAATAGTATTTAAGACAAAATATTTTCTAGAAGTAAAAAAAAAAGAATTACTATAATCAGATGGCAGAAATATAATTAATACCCTTGCCTTAACAAAGAAAAAACAAATTTAGTTTTCAAACCTTTTTTTTATTATTATTACTTTTTCTAATTAGTAAAATCATAAAATTAATATACTTCAATCTTAACTTCTAGCCATGCACTATTTTTATAATATGGAAAACACAGTTTTGAAAAATGCCAAACCCTTTCATCTTATATCAATAAAGCTGCTGGTAAAAATATGTATAATGACATTTGTGGCTTGGCAAATTTTAAATTCTCGTATCTGCAAATAAACTGAGCATTGAAAATTTTAATTTTTTTATACTTTTATGATATTAATATGTATCCCAAATTTAAAAATCTGAGTTGATTATGCTACATTCATTAGGTGACTTGATGTAGAATCACTCTTCAATGAATGAATGATTATCATGGATACTGATTGATAACATATTTTTTATGCTTATTTAATTTTTTATATTAATACCCATGCTTATATTGACTGTGAAGTTAATATTTACATTTACTTTTAGAACAAATGTGTGTTTAGAGTCTATATTTTTTGCTTTTCATGTATATAACAATTAACTTTAAACGTAATAATCTTATAAAAAATAAAAAAATATTATTCAAAACACTTCACAGAGCAATTAATTATTTGCTTCGGGTAATTTCAGAAAACTTCTGAATTCTGAAAAAATAAATAAATAATTATGAAAATCCTCTTGTTATTTTGAGGATATTTTAAATTTACATTTGGTCTTTTATATTACAACAATAACAAAGTACTGAAATATAGGGTTCAATATAGAAATAAAGGTATTTTTTCTTTTAATTAAGATGCCTTTAATAAGTTGTTACTAAATATTTTTTAAGCTGAGCGCCAAGCTGGCAGCCGAATGGTTAGCGCTCTTGCCTTCTGTTCAACAGTTTGTGGGTTCGAATCCCACCTTGGGCATGGATGTTTGTAGTGGTTCGGAATCCACTTTAAGCTGTAGGTCCCGGTCTATTTAGCCCTTGTGTGCAAAAAAATGACTGTTGAGCGACAAACAAGCAAATATTTTTAAAGGATAAAATATATGTTTTTTATATAAAATTTTTTTGATTAAAAATTGTTTTATAATAGTAATCAAGCTAGTTACTGAATGATCATCACTTTAGTCTTCTGACCGTTATAATTTTTTTTGTTAATCTCAAATTAGTTCTTGTTGGCAAGCCGGATTTTTTTTAATAAGAAAATTAAACTTTTATTGATACGTTAAATGCCAAAAGACTGCCCGCCCTATTTAGTGATCAGAGTGCCTGACTGCGGATAGGGAGGTTCTGAATTTGAATCCTGGTTCTAGCATGGATGTACTTTCTCTATCTATTCTGTCTTTGTCCTTTCTGTGTATGAATGAGGTGTGAATGGTTGCCTACCTTATAAACGGGTCCCTATGACGTGTGTATTGAAGCAGTCAGACTCCACACCAAATGTGGTTCAGTATGAAAAAGTGGAACAGCGCCGCACCCCTTATTGCCAGCGTAGCTGACACAAGGCACACACATACACACACACACACACAAAAAAAAAAGCTAAAAGGAAAACAAATAAAAAAATATTTTTTCCTGTACTGTTATTTAAATTTAATAGAAATATATACAGATAAAATTTTAAAGAAAATGTAAATATCAATACAGGATCTGTCTAGAATAATTAAAATATTGATTTCCAGAACATTTAGAAAAATATTAATTCATGTCTGCAGTCATAATATTTGAGAGAACCGTGCAGAGATGCCTTGAGATTCTGATAAAATAATTTCCTTCAACTAAATTGAAATGCAAATTTAAAATTTCACTTAATAAATATAATAATTGGATCAAAAGTTTTAGTTTTGTAATTAGTTACTTTGTTAAATATGAATAATCCTTAATATTGTAAAGAAAAATATTTTACAATATTGTGTATAGGAACCATTTTAATTTAAAAAGTGCTTTCACTTTTAGTCACAATTTTGAGTAAAAATTTATATTAGTATTAGTGAATTTCTGTTTGTTTTAAAATTTATTAATCACCAATAAAAATTGGTTTGTACTTAGATATAAATAATAAGTATGTATGTACATGTTTGTTTAAGGCATGAGTTGAGTAATTTATTGATTCGTTTATGATACGTGGAAGAGAGATATTTAATCCATTTGATTCTGATTAATTTTTTGATACTAAATAGTTTCTTTAATTTAAGCACTTAATATTATTAAAGTGAATGCTTTATGTCCAATATAACAAAATTTATTAAATTAGAGTCAACCTGTGAAATGATCTTACAAAATTTATTTTTATAAATTTTTCTTTGTTTAAAAAATAGTACATATTCTTTTATTATTCTGTTAAATTTATGGAATGCTCTGCAACCAAATTAATATGAAAAAATATGATTATGGAATAATAGAATGAGTATAACTGAAAAGCAAATATTTAAATCAAGAAAATAGATTTTTTTAAATCTTAAGGGGGCTTTTCTAAAATTTTATGAATTGTACTTGAATATGCCCTTAAAATATAAAATCTGGTGTTTAATTTTTTGACTAACTTATTTTAAATACACCTGTTACAAATGGCTTATTAATATTATTATTGATAACTCTCCAAATATGTTTATATTTTATGTAAATGTAGAATTGTACTTAATAACTGTATATGTTGTGAATTTTCAAGTATTTAAATGTTTTATATTGAATTTTTCCTTGTTAATTTTAACATTGTTTGGAAAAAAAATAGCTTGAAGAAAGCAAATCTTGTAAGATATTGTGTAGAAAAATATATGTATGCTACCCCCATTTATTTCAGAACATGCCTAAAAAATGCTGTGTACCTTTCTGTAGAGCTAATTATTGTAATGGTCCAAAAGTATCTGTATATTCTTTTCCAAAAGATAAAGATGTTTTACAAAAATGGCTGTATGCTATTCAGAGAAAAGATTTTCAGCCAACTAAATATAGTGCTGTAAGTATTTGTGTTTAGCTTTTTAGATGATTAAATTAATTTGCTTTCCAAAATATTTTCAAAATTAAGTTGTTTCTTTATTTATTAATTTCATTTCCTTTTTAAATAATTTTTTGAGTGTGAAGTAAGTAAATGTATGCAGGTTAAAACACACACATATGCACTTTTCATTGTTTGGTTATAAAATAAATAAAGAAGGAATATATTTAATTTCAGAGAAGCAAGAATAGTTATTCTCAAATTAATATGCCAAGATGGTAACTGAATACTCTTGCTATTGGTTCAACATTTGTGGATTCAAATCCCATATTGAGCATAGATGTTTGTTGTGGTTCATAATCCAATTTAAACTTTAGGTCCCTGTCTAATTAGCCCATGTGTGGAAAAAGTGACTGTTGAGCAACAAACAACTCAAATCATCTCAAATTAATGTTTTTTAATAGTAAGAATTTTTTCTAATATTGGCACAGCTTTATATCTATAAAAATTTAACTGCATTCTTATTTTTATATTAGTATTAAATTCAAGTAATAAGTTATTAGATATATAACTAAAAAAATTATGTATATTTTGTTTGTTTAGAAGAATTACTTGAAACCTCTGTTAAAAATAGTATGTTTGCTGTAATACACAGATATTTTTTTCACACATTTTTGTTATTAATATATAGAGCTATGGATTAAATTGATTCAGTCAAAATATGAATACATATATTTGTAATCCTTTAGTCATCATACACATTTTTCTTTGAAAAATAATTAGAAATATCTTATGACATTTCATGCAAGTACAATTTATATGCATAATCACCTTTTTCATCCAATATAATTTATGCTTACAAGTGTTTTATTAGTTATTATGTGACTTGTGACCATTTTTTTATAAATAATTCTTTTTGTCTTATAAAATTCTTTAAGCACTTTTAAATGTGGCTGTGTTAGGGATAGCCTGTGGCACTAAAAATATCTTTAATATTCTAATTATGAAATCACTGGATTGAGAATTTTTTAAATTTAGGGCATTTTTGTCCCATAACTATAAAAATGATGTTCTTAGAAAGATTCAGTATAGTCAATATATATTTATTAAAATTTGGATGAGGGCTATTCATGATTTGATGTTTTTCATTTTTTTATTATTTCTAAATAAATTCTGTAATTAACTCATGATTAAGGTTTTTTCTAATAACTTAAAGTTAAATCCCTCATTTTGATCATTATTCAATGTATTGTGAGGAAGTTCTTTTAATATTTCTTTTCAAAATGCTTTTTGGAATAGGTCTTTTATGTTTTAAAAAATATTCCAATGTTATTAGTGCTTAGAATATTTTTTTCCTGATGAAAATTCTGGTTGCAGTGCTGACTATTCTGGATAATTTTGTCTGTTTAGAAACTGCCTCAAATGTTATAAAAAAGTTAAAATTTATTTCATAATCTAAAAAAATTTGATAGCTAATGCATTACAATTTAGTTGATTGTAAATTTATTCACATTTAGCTGCTGTTTGAGATCTGGAATTTTTTCTCCTGAATTCTGGGTTTGCAGCCATTGGTTTCTTGATCTATTAGTATATGAAATGAAATTTTGTCTATTCTAGTTGAACTTGCATCATGCTACTGTTGTGAACAAATTTGGATTAAATGGAATCAAAATTCTCATTAAAAGTATAATTTTTTTGTTAGATGAAAGCAGATACACAATTAACAGACCATTGGGGCTTAATTTCTTTTAGAGCACATGTCTTAAAGCAGTGGTTTCCGACCCGTGGGGCGCAACCCCTTGGGGGGGGCGAGACAGTTGCAAGGGGGCATGCAGCTGTTTCCAAAATCTCATTTTCGAATACGAACCAAAAAAGTTGAATAGGTGTCAAAAAATGAATCAGCATTATACATAATCCACAATCCTTGTCACAAATTTATCGGGTACAAAGGCTAAAACATCCCATTCATATTCTTCTTGAAAGGAAATATCTCGCTTTCGCGTTTGGAGCCGAGCACCATTGGGGCGTGGAATCAAAAGATAAGCACTCGCAACATCCCGGGTATTCTTGTGCTTACTCGCGACAAACTTCAGTAAACAGAAGCATCTGATTGTTTCTGTTTTCTATGAACAGAATTAGTTTGTTAGTAGTGCTTGCGATAACCACGTTGATATATACAGGGCAGGCCCCGGGGTAGGGCGATCCAGGTGGCCGCCTGGAGCGTAATGATCTAGAGGCGCCAAAATCATGGAAAATGAAAATAAACTGGTAAAAAATAATTAACTTACAGGCTTTTATAAAATGCACTAAAAAGTAAAGAATATTTTTTATCATTCTGATATCATATCAATAAATTATTTTTCATAATATTGCATTGTCATCAGACCTTTATATTTAAGTATACCAAATATCATTGAAATCGGTTCATGGGAATTTTCACAAAAATGCATTGTAAGATTTGATTGATAGTTTTGATTTCTAAACCAAGTGAATAAAGATCTACTTTTTAACTCCATATAAAAAAGAAGTAGACTTAAAGCAATGCATTATTTGCCACAGGGGGGCGCACCAATTTTTTTAAAGGGGGGGTGCGTCGGTACAAAAGGTTGGAAACAACTGTCTTAAAGGATTAGTTAAGTATCATGTATTAGGCATAAATGTGAAGCAATATGTTTTGCCTATTTTAATTTCTTATCATTTTGAGGTTTGACTTACATGAGTAATTGTATCTAATTTTTTTATTTTTTTTAATTTTGGATATTTTGTTTTGCGCAATTGCATAAACAAACTTAAATTTTGTCTGAGAAAAGGGCATTTAGGACTATTCACATGTAAATTGTACTTTTATTGTTGAATATTTTAAGCTTTTGATTAAATGCTTATGGCACTGGAGAGATAAACTACTGTATAAGTGAATATGTTGCTACCCTTTGAAAGTTCCATTATCTTTTATGTAATACACTCAAAAATTTGTTTTAAGTAAATTTGTGTGTGTGTGTAATACCAAATGATAAAAAGTTTTTTAAATTCCTTAACGTATAGATATTGCTTGAATCCTCTTATTTTTCTTGTCAACTAATGCTTGTAAATAAATTTTGAATAAATTAAAAAAAATAAGATTGTTTATAATGATTGTTTTAAAGATTTTGTTATGAGCACCTTGTAATTGAGGGTTTATTTTTAAAATCGTTGTGTGATCACATAAGTGAAATAGTTGATTGTATTCATTTGAATATCTTCAATATTATTAAATAAATTTATCTACAAATGTTAAATACATGTTCAACTTAGCACACTGGTATAAACATATTCAGATCTATATATAAAATTTATATGATAGTGAGCTTTTCATATTTAACAGCAACTTAGCCATTATTTAATATTTCAAAATATCTATAGATATGTAAGTGAAATTCTTTATCTATAAGTTACAAAGGATTTTTTAAATTCACTGAATTGAAAGTCTAGCAAAAGTGACTTTTATTTCCATGTTTATCTTCATCAAATTATTTTTATGTTATCAATTGAGGGGCTGATAAGAAAACATTTTTATTTGTAAAAGTATTATATAATTTCAAACTTAGAATTATTGAATTCTCTGTTTAGCTTCTAATTGAAGTATATTTGGATACTACATATTCTTATATGTTATATATGCATAATGAGGGTATGCATAAAATATGCTCATGACTGACTGGATTCTTTGAATTATTTTCACAAAGCTTCCAGTATGAGTTAAGATTTTACAAAACAATCATCTAATATTTAAAAGAATTATAAGCAATAATTTATAAACTAGAAAAACTAAGCACCTTTTCATGTATAGTCAATTATCAATTCAACAAAAACAATGAAGGAATTAAAGATACAGAGAAAAACAAGTCTGTGAAAGAAAGTGATGGAAAAGAACATTGCTGTTTCAAGAATTTATGATTAAACAACTTCATATTAAAATGAAATTCTGTGCATTATAGTTATGAAAGGAAACATTTATCAATGAATCAGTTTTATGGACAAACATTTGAAGGAACTGATATAATAACCATGTTGATAGCAATTAGGATGAAAATTCTTTTCTTGCTTCTGAATTATGATGATCCTGAAGTGTGTATCTTGTCAAGAGGCATTGAATTGCTAAAAACAAGATCATGTACATGTGCAACTGTAAAGACTTATTTCTATATATAAAATAGCAATATATTTTAACATGATGAAAAGTATCATTTAATGATATAAGGTTTCTTTTTATCTGAAATGGTGATACAATTTTAACTGATGAATTGATCTTACTATAATTATATAAAGAATATTTAATCATAAATTCAAATATTTTTTTTTTTTTTTTTTTTTTTTTTTTTTAAGTAAAATTTTACATTATAAATATTTATGAACATTTTTTGGGAAATATTTTTATATAAAACTTGTATAACTTGCAATGGATTTTTTCAAATTATTAACCTCAAAATAATTATTCCTCAGAATATCAAATATTGTTTTTTATGTTTTTTTTATTTATATGTTATTTAAATTAATCCTGCAGTATGAATTTCAGTATTTATTTTTTTATTCATACAGTGTATCAGTAGCAACAAGTATAGTAAGTATATTCAGATGTATAAAATTTTTTTTGGTGTTGAATAACTATTATATATCCAAAATTATACTTTAATCTAAATTGTTAATTTAGGTTATAAACTAAAATTATTTTAATTCATAAAAATAATTAAACATTTTTAAGAAATTCTACAAAAATGAAAATTTTTTGTTGGATTGTATGTTTTCAATATTATTTTACAGGTTTGTGAATCACATTTCAATGAATCAGATTTTATAACAGAGACATCTGCCTATGATATCAAAACTAAACAGACAGTATCTGTACCATTGTTAGTGAAAAGATTAAAACCAAAAGCAGTTCCATCAGTTTTTCCAAATTATCCTTCTCACAATTTGTCTACTGTAGAAAAGTTAATAAAGTGGTCAGAAAATAGAAAGGATACAAATAAAATGTCTGATTTGTCACAAGGGACTGATACAAAAGAAAATCACTCTGAATTTTTTCAGGTATTGGAATTTTTATGACAATATATTGAACTGATTTTTATATATTATCTTTATGTTATATTGTTTACAGAAAAAATTAAAAAAAAATGTTTATAAAAAAAGCTGGATGTTATTTCTTTAGTGTCAGAAATGTGCTGAAATGGAATGATAAAACGAAAAATTTTCTCATACATTGAAACAAAAAAAATTCTCTCATATTTTATAAGAGTATTTATTTTAAATAGAATTTTTGTCTTGTCGATCACTTTGAAGTGAAATTTAATTATAATATATTTTAATTTATAATATACAGATATTTTCAAAATAATTATTCTGTAAGTGAAGCAATATTTATTTTGACAATAATGATTATAAGATACTACTTTATAGTTCGAAAAAAATATATCACATTAATTTTATTAAATTATATCAAAAGTAATTTTAAAAATATATTAAAATGATTAATAATACATGTCATGAAATGTGAACAAACATAAAAGGTGCATAATTAATGCAAAAGTGTTTCCTTCCATAAAATTTATAGCAAAATAATTTAAGGTTAAATTTAAGTCAATATTTTTTGATGAAATGAAAGAACTTAAGAGAGAAAGTTCTAAAATGTGATAATAATGTCTTCATAAGTCAGAAATATTGGTGATATACATTTGTTTTAGTTCACAAGTGTGATCTTAACCAATTGTTTGAGTTTTTAATTTGATTATATTTACTTTTTATTTCATTTAATTAATAAAAAGTGCAAAAATGCAAATACAAAAATAAAGGTTACAATAGATAAAATTAGGTTGCATTAAATTAAATAATTTGAATAAATGCATTTTATACTGCAAATTTTGTGTTTTAATATTATAATATGAATAAAAATAAAAATAAAGGGATTAGTAATTTTTACTTTTAAAGTACTTATGAATGTATATTATATATGAATGTTTGATTTATGTTAGAGCTTGATTTTTATCTTTTTGGTTAAAAATTATTAATAAGCTGTTTTGGGGGTAAAATTTTGTCAGAATTCAGTACTACTTGTTTATTTAATATTCATTCTATTTGATTTGTTGTTTTTATTCATAATGTTATGGGCATTTTCTAAAATCTAATAAAAATATTTCTTTATTAACTTTTTTAAATGGCAAAATTTTGATGTGCGACAAAATTCAGATTTACATATTTTTGCTAAATGGTAATCGTAGCTTTTAAAATTTATTATTGGATCCAAAGCTGCAATATATTGGACAGCATTCGTATATTTTGATTATTTGATTAATGAATGTATGTGTGTGTGTGTGTGTTTTTTATGACAATTTAAAAAGTAAAAACTTCAAATAATTGAATTTTGAATAATTTAATTTAAAAAAAATAATTATTTACTACTTATTAAACATCAAATAATGAGAAAAACTATATCAAATAAGAATGCACTTAGGACATGTATTGTTTTAAATTATATTTTTAAGATTTTTATTAATTTCAGTCATAAATTATTAAATTTCTTTTACAACAAAGATGAAAATATTGTACTAATATTTGTTTTCATTGAAAAAAATCTTTTTTGAATATCTTTCAGTTAATAGATTAATTGAATACATTATCTGCAAGTTTTCTGATATTATTATCCATTTTGCTTAGAATTAATTCATAAATTGCTATTAAAATCTTTAAATTTATCATCATATGCATAATAGAATGAGTTAGATATTCTTTATTTTCCAGTGAAAAGTATATACTAAGAGTATTTATAAATAACTAACTAGTAAATGAAATGTACATTTTTCTTAACTATTTTAATTGAAAGAGTAGATAATTTGGAAGTGTATAAATTTTTTTTATTTTTTAACTAGAACTCTCCTTAACTTTAATGAAATAGTGAATGTTACAAAATAAAAATCATTGGGGAAGATTTACAACCTGTTTAAAATATTTTTTTAATATTAATGATTAATCTTACTCATTCTGCATGTTTCAATCATTATTATAATTTGCTTACAGTTTGAATATAATCATGACTATTCAATTTTGTGTATTTTAAATTCTAATTACTTAATATTTTTATTTTTTCAATTGAATTAATAGAAAATATTTCCCTTTTAGATGACAAGCTTTTACTATGAACGATTAGATGTTGAATCTAAAGAAAAATATTTAGATAAATTGACATTTAATGGGATCCTATTGCCTGATCCATTGGATTCAGAATTAAGATTGCGATTATTTAGGCCTAGAAATTTTAACATTAGCCCAAATATCACTTTTGGTGACATTTATATATTTCTTGTAGAAACAGAAAATATCTACTCACGAGAAGACTTTAAAAATTACAAGAATTTAGATTGTTATAAGTTAATTATGCAAGGGAAAGTTCAAGGTATTCTTGCATATAAATGTAATGATTCCAAAATGTGTATTTTAACATGTGATATTCAAGACAGTGAAATTATTACAAAATTGCATAGACCGTGGACTATAGTTTCATGTGATGGTGTTATACAATGTGGCCATTGCACTTGCATGGAAGGGTAAATATATTTTTGTTTATTTATTGTTTGTTGTGTTTATCTTTACATTATTTAAAGTTTATATAATGTGTAAAGTATTTATACACAGTTTTAAAAAATCTTTCCAGACTGTCCTTAGATATTATACCAATACATAAATGCAGATTTATTAGAAATTAATAGGAGTACCTAAATGAACATTAACTAGAATTAACTTAAATTAGGGGTGTCTTTAAAATAACTCAAGATTGTATTCCAAAATATAAACTTTTAACTATCCTTGTAAAAGCTGCTGTGTCTGCTTTTTCAGGTTCTTTAATTGAAGATTCTTTCAATGTTATGGCTGATGTTATTACCAGTGTTAAGTACCACAATTTATGTATAATTCTACCTATAAATGGAAATTATTGGTAAAAAATAAAACATTAGAGGGGAAAGAAAGGTTAAAGTTTGAGCCTAATACTAAAATATAGTGTCAGAATCAAATGTACCTAATCTGGAGATGTTCCTATACCGAACAGAGAGTTTAAAAGCATAAAAACAGTATAATTAAATACCAATTTTCACAAAGTTTTTATTAAAAAAAATAATACACTTCACATGATCTCCCTTAATCATCCTGAGAATATATAGACAATAATCAAATTCAGCCATATCTGCTGTAGCATTACATAGTCGCAATTTAGCAGTAGATATTGAGCCATGAAGGTCTTTAATGTCACAGACCTGTTTTGAATAGACTTAGTGTTTCATGTAGCCCCACAAGAAGAAAGCATCTATCTGTTGGTTAGAGAAAGCTGTATATAAAAATGTTCAAACATGTTGGCCTCAGTGATGAGGAATACTATCTTCATGAAGAATAACAGTGTGTTGTAAATGTTGCATTTGAGCTATTATGCAAATTTATATTTTAGTAAATGTTTGTCATCACAAAAGTAACAGCAAAGAAAAAATGCATGCTACAATTATATCATGTGATAGAGCACAACTGACACTGAGTTTGGACTACTCTGTAGTTCATGTAGTGATAGGGGATTGTCTGAGTCCCAAGTTCTGCAGTTGTGTTTATTCATATTGTTGTTAATGTGAAATGTTGTACTAGCATACTTTCCTGTATTTAACCCATGGTTGGGCTTTAAGTTAGATGGAAACAACTGGTGGGAGTCTTTGTAATTTAGAAGCAGGTACCAAGCAGAAAAACCATAATGCTTGACTTACCACACCTAGAAATATCATTCCACTTGTAGTACATTATGACTGTCTATTTAAAGTGTACCAACTACCTTTAGTGAACACGATGAATCTTTGGCTAAGTCTGGATTAACATGAAATATAGCTTTATTTGAAAAATATGCTATTTAGAAAATTGTGCTCATTTTTGAGACAAGATAACATCTCCACAGAAAGTGGTGCATGCTGCTTCCCATCATTTCATTGCAGTTTCTGTGCAATCTTTTTTTTATAGTCATGCACCCTTAGTTTTTGATTCAGCATATTATGAATAGTTAATCATGGAATAGATAATTCTGTAGCTGCCTGTCTGATCAACTTAGATGGCTCTTTGAAGGCTTGCCTAACATCTTCCTCACATGAATTAGCAGAAAGTAGGTAACGATCATTTCCAAGCACACTTCTCAAAAAATTTTGTGTTACTTTTTAATGGGGTGGATTTTTTTCATAAACGGTTCAAAACATTCTTTGCTAAGTTATTACAGATTTGCTTTCTAAATATTAGAGAACAATTTGTGCCTTCTTTTGCAGCAAAGCCATTTTCCTATTTTTTTGGTTTGTAAAACGAAATTTGTCTAGTATAGCCCTTGTAGCTCTTAAACCATTTTAAATCAGCTGTTCTAATTGGGTACATTTGATTCTAATACCCTGTATATAGTTAAAAAAAAAAAAGTCGAGGAAAAATTAATATTTTTTTAAAAACAGTAATTTATAATAAATCAAAATTATCTTAAATAAAAATTTTTAGTTTTGGTAATTTTTTTAAGAAGTGTACCTTTGTATTGTTAATTCTAAATCACTATTTAATGAAGTATTCATCTCATTAGGCAATTTTTTTGTTTAACAGACTGATTTAATTAAATGTATGTTTGGAACTTTACTTCTTATCTATAAAAAATTATGGCAATTTTCACAATAGTTGACGATTATACATTTTTATAGATTAAAAAATATTTATAATAAATTAACATCCCAGTTGTTACATTAGCAAAAAGTGAAAAGGAATAAGATATTTTTAGTCAGAAAATAAACATAAATAACAATGAATCATAAATAAAAAAATCGGATTTTTTACTGCAATTAAAAAATAAATATATTCTAATGTCAAATGTAATTTGAAGTAGTTATTTCAAAACTTAACTGCATATCTTTTGATTTGTTTCTACGTATTTACTTTTGTATTTCATTGAATCTTGGAATTAATTTAAATTATTTATTAGTAATTTCAGATTTTTGCTAATATTAGCAAAATTATTGCAATAGTATTATATATTATATTATACCAAATTATGTGTAATGAGCAATGTGCTTAGTGAATCTTTTATTGAATTCCTTGGAATTTCATTCAAAAGGTTTTGTTGAATAGTAATTACATATTTCATATTCTACATGTCAGAAAACAAATATTTCTCTATTGAAAAAAAAAGAGTATCATATATTTATCAGTTATATTTCTCATAGTAAACTGTTGGCTTTATGTATCTATTTAAAAACTCAGTGTCTTAAGTAGAGTTCTTTAAACTTAAAGTGTAAAAACTGCATAATTATCAAAATTTTGTTGGATGTGATAAGCATTGCACAAATCAGTTTCTTTGCTTGCACTATTGCAGTTTTAAATCATTATATTTAAGCAGAACAATGAAATTATAAATAAGTAACAATATAATTCAGTAATAGATATAAATATTGTTCTTGGGTAATTTAAACATTAGCTATAGTCTATTAAATATAGCCATCGGAAGGTCCCTACTGAGAAAACTTCTAAAAGTGTGTTTGCTAGAGTTAACTATTAATGGGGAATATGGTGCCTGTTTATTTTTACATTATCAAATCTTGAGTAAATAGTTGATACCACTAGACAAAACAATTTACTGTTTTTAAGAATTGATCTATACTTTGAATTTTATAGAGGTTAAAGATGAAAATATATAATAAATATATCATAAGAGTATTTAAAAAAAAAAAAAAAAAAAAAACCTATGACAGTTACAAAAATTTTCTAATGAATTTGTAAAATCTATTTATAAACCCAAATAATTTGATAATGCAGGAAGTTCTTTCAGTAGCATTTCTTACAAGCTATTGCAAAGAAAATAGGAAAATCTTCACTATTGTAAAAGAAACACATTAAAATGTTTTCATTGTATGGCCCATCTCCACCTATTTTTAGACTCCTTATTTCAAAATTATAATAAAAGAATATCAAAA
The DNA here is from genome assembly GCA_030067965.1 of Latrodectus elegans. Classification (NCBI taxonomy): domain Eukaryota; kingdom Metazoa; phylum Arthropoda; class Arachnida; order Araneae; family Theridiidae; genus Latrodectus; species Latrodectus elegans. The sequence continues at coordinate 17,193,934 of CM057812.1, forward strand.
TTGCTAAAATTTTACCAGCTTTTGATGCAGATTATATGACCACAATTAGGGTCGTTACCCACAGTTTAAAAACTTCTAAAACTGATCTAAAACTTCCTATATTAATTTTAAATTTTTAATAACGTTTTTTTTATGTTGCCAACAGCTTGTTACAGTGTTTTCCATTTTCAAGACTTTTTTAATTTAAAAAAGAAAAGAAAAAAAAATTGAAAATATTTCATCCAAAACATTTTCTCCAGTAGTTATTTAAAAGAATGTGTTTTCAAATAACACAGAATGTAACTGTAAATTTCCAGTAATATGTTATTACTATGATTCTTTAGAAAGAAAGAAGTTTTAATTATTATACTAGCCATGAAACCCTCATATATATTTTATTTTTTTCTTTCTAGATTAGGAAAAGTTTGTTCACATGTTTCTGCTCTGTTATTATCATTAGAAATTGCTGTTAGGAAAGATATCATCAATCACTCAAGAACAGAAAATTCAGAAGAAATACCTCCTGAAAAAGTAAAATTTGGAGAATCTTATGTTTTTTGCATGTTTCACATTATGAAATTATTGCTAGAAAGTAATTTGTAATTGATGCTCTTTTATTGAATAAATAAAAGTGCTGTAATAATTTGTAGAAATTAAAGATTTATATTAACAAAAGAATTTAATTTATTAATAAAAATAATATATGTACCAAGTGATTATAATAAAAGTCCCGATTTTAAAAATCGATAATTTTAAAACTACTGGTCAGAATGACTTGATATTTTAGCAGAACAATCGTAAAGCAATGTAATTTTGTTTGGCGAAAGAAAAAAATAGTTCCAAACTGTGCCGATAGATGGAGCTGTCCGGGTAGTATCAGGAGGAAAGTCCAAAAATGTATTCGTTAAACACAGAAATGTTGTTAGCCAAAAGAAAAAAATTAGAGTTGAGGAATTTACTAAAGGTTTATTAGCGAAAAGACAAGAATACAGCGACAACAGAGATTATGACAAAAAAAAGAGCTTCATGGAATCAACACCTTGCTGATGATTAAAGCATAAGTTGTTCAATATGCCCTCCGCCTTGTTCTGCTACTAATTGGAAGCGCAAAACGGCATGCTCCATAACAGATCGGAGGGTATCTGTACTGATGCAATGGATGTGGTGTGTGATGCTTGCCTTCAAGTCGGCTAGATTCTGAAAACTCCCATTGTAAACAACATTCTTCAGGTACCCCCAAAGCCAGAAATCACACGGATTTAAGTCGGGGGAACGTGGCGGCCACGTTGTTGGAAAATGACTGCTTATGATCCTGTCATCTCCGAAATTAGCTCTCAGTAGCTGTTTCACAGGAGTAGCAATGTGCGGAGGAGCGCCATCTTGCATGAATATTGTGCGATCCACACACTGACGCTGCTGAAGTGCCGGAAGGACATGGTTACGCAAAAGTGTTTCATACCGCTTGCCAGTAACGATGCAGATAGCAGGACCCGCAGGTGTGATCTCCTCGAAGAAAAACGGACCAATGATAAACGCTGCCGTTATTCCGCACCACACAGTAACCTTTTCAGACTGAAGAGGTAATGGCTGTAGCCGGGACGGATTCTCAGTCGCCCATATCCTGCAATTTTGCGTATTTACAGAGAATTGCAGATAAAAGGGGGCTTTGTCAGACCACAGAATGTTCCATGGCCATCCATTGTCCACTTCCATCCGGGCAAGAAATTGCAGTGCAAAAGATTGGCGTGCTTCCAGGTCAGCCGGTAGCAACTCATGCACATGAGTTATCTTATACGGATAACAGAGCAAGATCTTCCGTAGGATTTTACGCACTGTGCTGTTCGGCATATCCAGCATTCGGTCAATTCCCCGTGCACTGCTGATTCCAACATCACTGTTAGTCTGTTCTTGTAATGCTGTAGCCACATCTTCCACTGCCGCAGCCGAAACTGGTTTTCTTCCTCTACCCCGTTTAATGTCAAATGAACCGGTCTCTTTGAATTTAGCAATCGTTTTTCGCAGACCTTTTGCGGTTTTGGACTCCATTTAATGGATTTTAATGCCCGAAGCTTCCTAAAATCTGTAAGTGCACAGTCATCGTTCTTATAAAAAAAACTTCAAGAGCAGAGCGTGATCCTTCATAGTCAGAATCATGATGAAGCATTTAGGCAAAGAGCTGGTGCTCTGCATTTTTATGGCAGCTAAGTCTCAAGTGCGCATGACACGTATTAGTAATTTGCATATATCTAAACAATGTGAACTCTGACAGCGCCATCTATTGACACATTTTAGAACTATTTTTCCCTTTGCCAAATAAAATTCCATTGCCTTACGATTGTTCTGCTAAAATATCAAGTCATTCTGACCAGTAGGTTTAAAATTATCGATTTTTAAAATCGGGACTTTAATTATAATCACCTGGTATATATAGGAACTGTCTTCCGTATACATCTTTGTCTTTTTCATTTTATCTATATTTTGCTGTAGGTTTTTTAATTCGTTTCCTTTACTGTTAATTAAGTTTTGGTTATAAAAATTTATAAACTTTTGTTCTTTATATATAAATGATAATATATATATATATATTTTATTTACATTATTTTAGTCCAATTATATCCCTATATCAGGAGATTCTGGCCAAAACATCATGGCTTCTTCTTTTACTCCTTCGCCTCCTACTATGCCCTCAAGAGATACTTATAAAACATTTCTAAGCAAAATCAAGGTATGAAATAAGTTTCATTTTAAATTTCTTAAATTGTATGGCAATAGTTTTTTTTTTTTTTATTATTTTAATTCTTTTTTATAATATTAGTTACAAAAAAATATTATTACTGATTGGATTCAAAATTTTTGGGAGACAAAAATGTAAAATCTTATAGCAATCTCAATCATATGTTTGCTTTATATGCTTGCTTTATTTGATACGTCTTGTATGCATATTTTTTATAATTAGTTATCTTGGAATTTCTGATTAGGATATTCATATTTAATCTTTCAAAACATTTCATAATACTGCATACAAATAATATTAAGAATTGAAAGCTGTAGAAAGATTTTTCATACATGGTGGTGAACATTATTTCACGTGAGCTGAGGGAGGAAAACTCAACCATGTGCTCTGAAAGATGCTAATAGAAAGCAAAAATGCCCTATTTCACTGCTCAATTGAAATTGAGCATTTTATGCTGAAATGTATTTAATGCAGGATTGTGCCTGTAATTAATGGTGAACATATAGTTCACTAAATTTCTCTTTTTTTAAAAGCAGAATTATATGAACATATGATGCTGTAAATAATATTTGAGTTCTGCACATTTATAATAGAACTAGTTGCTTCCTATTTACTGTTAAATTGTCTTTGAAGAGCCAGTGTTCTAGTTTCCAGCTCTAAAGCTTATCTGCATTTCAAATTAAGCTTAAAAATATGACAAAAATTTTACAGCCAAACTACTAGAAAAAGGAAATATTGTTTTCAGTAGTAACTGAGTGAAAATAAGGAACTAACAGTTATGCAGCTTAAAAGTAAATAACCATTAATAGCTCACCTCAGTAAAAATTTTCTTTCAGGCATATAATAATAAAAAAGCATTATAATAAGATGATGGAAATGCTTTATTCTGCTATAAAAATAAAATATTTTATGTTCAGCATACAATTAATGGTAAATGAAGTTCAGAAGACAGTGAAAAGCAAGAGAATTATAAGACTATACTACTATGTGTAAGGGAATTAAATTTTCCTCTTTCATCCTGAAAGTTGTTTTAAGTAAATATTTACTGCTACCTTTCTTATTGTCTATATTTATAAGCAATTCACCTAATTCTTTTGTAATTGACAATATACTTGTAACTTAACTATCCAGTTTTTTTCTGTTAATAGAACATCAAGCCAATTACATATTTAATCGAAATTCACTCAATTTCTAAACATTTCAATACAAATTATTAAAATTATTATTCACGTAGATAGATGGTGCCTCATTAGCTATAATTTTTATGTTTCTTAATGATTGGCAATAACTTATTAACATAAGTATCACAAAAAAGTAACTAATAAATACAGATTTTTATGTTTCATCAAAAATTGATAATATGGATTCATTATTTAAAATCATTGTGAAACATAAGAAATTATGCAGTGTAGAAACTTTTTTGAGTTTTTGTTGAAGAATCCTACTTATAGTTTAAAAAAAAAATCACTATACTATTAAATTATTTATTTCCATTATATGTTGTGACTTATCCTCCAAATTTGTGTGTTGACCTTGAGGATTTGAGGACCAGAAGTGGGGATGACCATCATATATATATATATATATATATATATATATATATATATATATATATATATATATATATATATATATATATATATATATATATATATATATAAAACTAGCTAGTTTGAGACTTTAAAAATTTGAAAGAATGACTTGTTAACTTGTTAATTTAGAAAGTAAAACATTTTTTTCTAAATTTTCAAATAACATAAATTTATCAAAAAAAGTGTACTTGTTCTACTATATATGATTGGTAACTAACTTTAAGCCATTTGAATTTTTGCTGTATCTTTCACTTACAGATTAAATTTTCTTAGGGTTATTAATTGGGTACTTGTAGATATTCAAATATTGCAAGTCAAAGAGTTTTGTAACCTACCAAACACTCATGAAAAGCAGAGATGTAACATTCATCTCCCATCATTATTCAATGATGACTGTAATCAAATAGAAGACATTCCACTCTGAAATTTGATTCTCTAGGCCACTGAGCTATATTTGATGCTATACAAAAACTTGATTAATGAATATTTTATTGCATTTAAATGCAAGTCCTTAATTTTTTAGATAATTTGGTAGATTATAACGTTATGATTAATAGCTAGTTTAAACTTTAAATTTCAGATTATTGTTATGTTATTTTTCAAAATACTGTTTATGTATGTATTTTTTGTAAATGTAGAAATGTTTGGATTTAATAGTGATATATCCAATGTTTTGTATCCAAAATATTGCTGTATTATGGTCTATATCATCATTTGTATTTTAAGTCCTCATATTAAAATAATCAAAAGGTATTTTACTATTTAATTTAGTAACTAGGGAATCTTCACATCAGTATATATGTAATTATTGTGCTGTGACCTTAATACTATTATTTCTTGATATGACTGTAATTATCAGAATCAAAAATGTCCCATAATCAATCTAAGAAACAGATTGAAAGTAATCCTAGATATGTATAAGCAATTACTGATGTAAAAGCTATAATTTTCTATTCAGGTGTTTTAAAGCTCTTCTAATTTTACTTTGAAAACTTCAACAGCAAAGAATGTATTACATTTTAAAAAATGTTTTAAATAATTTTATTGTACATAGGTAAAAACTATTAAAAATGATCATGTTACGAGTAAAAGAAATATTTAAGTATGAAGTGAATCATAAAGTATATTTCTATTCTGTTTACATTTCCTTAAATTACAGCAAATCTATTTTTTTTAATAGCAATTCAATACAGAAAATAATTAATATAAAATAATATGTATAAAAAAATGTCATCAATTATTTGTAAGTTAAAATTTTCAATTTTATTTTTTCAGAAAATTGTTCCTAATGCTGTTATATTTACTACTGTATCAGATAGTGATTTCTCTGACAGTGATGAAGATGACCAAAATGATTCAAATAATGTCATTTCTAATATGCACAAAATAACTGTTTTGAATCATGTAAATTAAAAAATTATTTTTTAAACTGTGATAAATAAAAAGTTTTTAATTTTTTGTCTGTATTTATAGATAAGGTATCACAAAAAGGGTTGAAATTTAATTGATATATAGTTTTTAGGCTGCTCATGTCAGGTGCTTAAATTTATAATTAATTAAAATTCTTTAATCAATACTAAGGTTGGGTTTCTGATATTTTTGATAATAGATTTCATTAATTCTTTTAAAAGATTATTGAGGTAGGTTTGTGCTCAGCAAATTGGTAATTTTTTTTAAAGTCTTTGTAAAACTCTGGAAAATATGTTCAACCAGTGTTAATAACAAGAATTTCAATTATTAGTAAAAATTTGTATATAGCATATGAATTAAAAAATCATATAAAACATAGTGATATATTTTAATGTTTTTTTTTTATAATATAAATGCATCTCAGCATAAGTTGAAATATAATTTATTAATTAAAAATATCTCTTAGAAATATGCCAAAAGCAATTTTTGTACATAAAAATCGAAGCACATATTAATTTGAAATGCTAGAGTAGTAAAACTATTGTTAGTGTCACATGGGCCAGCTAGGCTGGGATTATGGGGTGTGCTGCTCCACTTTTCCAACTGAACCATATTTAGGTGCAGAGTCCAACTTCCTCAGTACACACATGCCATAGGTACCTGTTTATAGGGTAGACAACCATTCACAATTCACTCATACAAGCAAAGGACAAAGACAGGATAGAGAAAATCCCCGAACTGGGATTCTAACCCAAGACCACACTATTCGCAGTCAGGCACGCTGACCACAAGACAAGTTAGGCGTAATAAAATTGAAGGAAATTCATGTATTGAAAAATATTACCTAGACTTAAAATTGTTAATGAGAAGCTTCAGCAGCTTATTATAAATATGGATAACTGAATACTAAATTTTATAAATTTAATTATTCATCCTAATTAATATATATATAAAATGATGTAAAAACATTCTAAATGTAGGAGGAAAAAACTTTTAAATTGTATTTTTCCTAAATTTTAAGTACTGCAAAACATCTGATAAGTTTAAGGACAAAATTTGTAGGCAATATTGTTAATTATGTTCAGCAAAAATAAATGCATGTTGATTAAGTTTATTACAAAAGCTTCAAAGACTATTTGGTATCAATATTTTGATTCAAGCTAGTCAAAATAAACTCCATTGTTTGCATGTTCGCAGACTAATAGTTTTATCTTTAACACTGTAAAACTGTGCTGCTTGTAGAAAGTGGTCAGAAGAGAATCTCAAATGTGTGTAAAAATATTCTTTTCATTTCAATTCGTTAAATGTTGAGTTAATCCATTATCTCATAGTGTGGTGTTTTGAATTTTAATATATTATTTGAAACAGTTAGGGAATATTATGAATTCAACTATGACATAACCATGCTGTCAATTTAATTTTAACTGGTCAAATATAACTTTAAAAAGAAAATCATGTTTAGTCTTAGATATGTTAATTTGTTGTAGAAAATTAACAGAAGGTAACTAGTAGTTTTCTTTCTAGTATTAGAAAAAAATAATAAGTTTGTAACAATGAATATGATGTATCAATGATTTAATCTGGTAATGTAGATTAGGGGGTAATATCTCAACATGGTATTTCTATATCACAGAAAATATTTTAATCTAGTCAGGAAAGGCTAACTTTGAATTGGGTCAAGATCATACACGTGCAGCTACATAAAACGAATATTGATATTTAATGCTGACATAAAAAAATTAATTTGAATAATATTTTATTGTACATGCAACTGGCATTGCACTATTATTTCAACTCAAACTATCCAAGCTCAACTAAATTATGTTGATTTTTGTGCTCACAAACTTGTTTAGAAATGACATTATGATGATAAGCATCTCAGGTAAGAGACAACACTCTTACCTAAGATGCTTATCATCATAATGAATGAATGTTACTTAAAATACAATGTAACTGTAAGCTGAAATATTTCTATATTTTTGTGTATGATTGTCAAATCCGTAGAAAGAAGTAATGATTTTGGCCATTATGTCAGCTAATAGTTATACTAACTTGTATATTAATAGGAACAAATTATTGACTGCTCAGCAATATTAAGCCCTCAGACATGTTTGTAATTATTTATGCTATTGATATCATGTGCCTTCAATAGATGGATGATAGAAATGCTAGGCTAATAGATGACTTTTTTTTTTTTCTTTTGGAGAAGACAATTTTTCCAAGTGAATGGGTTAGCTTGCATGTTCTTCAAATATAAACTTTGAAAATGTGTCATTTATATTGGCAAGAAAACTACCATTTAACACCTTTAATTCAAAATCGATGTTACAACAAGGACTTGTTTTTATGTAGTTTGCTGTTCCTGTTAAATAACAAACACATAATTATTTAATATGAACTGCACCCTACATAAAGATACAAAAAATATTACAAATAATTCTAATATTTATGGAGCTTCTCGTCCTAAACGTGGATCAGTATCAACTTAGTTTCATTTACCTGTGGTGCTATTGATGGGAGTTTGCATAATATGTTTGAGATATTCTAGGCAGAAATACTGTTGGTTTCTAATGATATTAAGTAACTAACTTGATCACTAATTTCATCACAAGAGAAATTAATAATCACTATAAATAATTTAGCAGCTATGGAAAGTTTTCTACTAGAATGATACAGAATACCTTTTTATTCTCTTTAATAACATAATTGATTACAATTATTGTAGAGGTTTGGTTTTTTCCTGACAGAAATTTATATATTATTAAAATTCATTCATTTATACCTGAGGAATTGATTTGTGAAGTTTATTTTTAGTATATGTGCACTTGCATTATTTTAACAAATGAATATTGAGAACAAATTTTACCTTAATTTTCTTTTGTCTTATCTCAGTTTTTATTGGGTCATATCAGTTAACAAAATATTTCTTACAACTAATATTCCCTAACAATTTCATATTAATTGATATGAAAGGAAATTTTAAAATTACTATTTAAGAGTGATTTAAAGTTAACTATAAAGAAAAATAACAGCAACAAAAAATAGCTCTAAAAAATAAAAATATTAAATATATGTAGCATTTTTTCATAAAATTATAGGATGCTTACTTAATGATACAGCATTTGTTTATATTAAGCTTTTTAATATAAAGCTTCATGTAAAGACAAACTTCATTACTGTTTTTGTCTATATTAACTAAAATAGAATTTGAAAAAAAAATTCAAACCAACATTTATTTTAAGAATTTTCAATGAATAAAATAATGAAAAAACATTTAATTTATTTGTAAGAAATTAACAAGTGGTAAAAAAACGTTTTTCAGTTTTTCCATATAAAGTAAAAAAATTAAAGAATAAGAAACTTTCAGTCTCTTATTCTTGAAAAGAATTTACTAGTTAATTTTGAATTGCAAATTAGATTTCTTTAAAATTTTCAGTTAATGGTCAATTAAGAAAATACTGACAAAGGAATATTTTTAAAAAAAATTTGAGTTTAATAAATAATTTAATTTGCACTTGGATAAAACTTAAAATGTAATAAAATACCGAACAGTAAATTTCTGAATAAAACTTTTAATGAAATCTTAAAATATAGTTATAGAACAGATGACACTAAAAAAAATTAAATAATTTTATTTACAAAAACATCATACATTAGATAAATGCACAGTACACTTTATAGAAGACAACCTTTTACTTGAGCAAATATTTAAAATCAATATTTTTTAAAGTTTTATACACAAGCAGGTTTATATTATGAATTTGCTTCATTTTTTGTTAAGGAGGCATTAAAAATACCAAGATCATACACATATAAATATATAAATGCATACATTTCTAAAATAAATTGAAACTAGATGTATCATAGTACATTTTTTTTAATAAAAATATTTTTTCTCTAATTCAAACTTTAACTGTTAGAATGCATAAAAATCTCTACTTTCAATGTTTCTGATTCTTTTGAAGCATTAAACACATAACTCATTTATTTCTTTTAAGAAAATATTATATGCATGTCTAAGTTTAAATCAAATTAATGAAATAGAGATAATTTTGTATGAACGTTTTGATCACATTATATCATTGTAATTTAAAATTATTCAATTTCTATATAAACACATTTATTTAAGTAAGATTTGATTAAAGATTTGACAAGTGAAAAATCAAGACCATACAGATGAAATTAAAATATTTCATTTAGTCTTAATGTTTTAAGAAATATATCACGTTGCAGATTTTGCTTTATGCCTAATTGTTTTTAATTATATTGAAACTTTAATTTGATACAATAAATTAGAATTGCTGAATTTCACTAAAAATCCTTGTACTATATTAAATCTTACATGACTGGAACATTGTTATTGAAGGAAGTATACTGCAAGCACTAGTTTTTTTTTTTAAACAAAAATCCCTTCAAACTATAAAAAAAAAATTCTATAAAAGTAAACAGTTTACTCTTAAAATGTTTTAATTTGTACAATAATTTATAAAAATTTTATATTTTTTTACTCCTAATTTTCTCCAAAAAATATACTTTAACATTTATGTTTGATATGTCATTATGAACATTATCTTCCCTTATTTTATTTATATATGCACACACGTGTATATACATTGCACAACCAGATTAACAAATGAACGTCTGATTTGCTGGCCTCAAATATTTCATCTATGTATTGGTTAATAAATTTAATTTTTACTAAAATGTTTACAGAAATTTCAATTTAATATTTGTAATTACCTAATTTTAGAATAAATTATATAAAAGTAATTTGATATAAATAGTTTAGAATAAATGTTAAATAAGTGATCAATATCGGTTTTAGTTCAGAAGAATGTTTTGTGTAAAATTTAACAATTTTTTTTCTGAGCATTTATATTTACATTCATTTAAATAAGATTATTCATAGTGTAAATTAATAAAAATATCTCCAATAAATTCATGAAACTTAAAATTAATATGTACATAATGTGTGGAATGAATCTTCTTAAGTTTTCAAAACCTGAAATAAATACATTTTACATCATTTATAAAGCAATTACACTTGTCAATACAAAAAATTTTGTAATTAAAAAATTTAAATTCAAATGAGAATTCAATAATATGAGAAATCTTAATCATTTAAATCTAGATAAAAATAATTCTTATTCTGTTTGTAGGCCGAATATTTGTCTGTTGTTGAACTGGAAACTGTATGAAGTAAGATATATCAAAATACAGTTTCTGACTAACTTAAATAAAAGCTATGCTGCACTCCAAAATCGCGATTACATCGTATGTTATTAATTTGAAACGTGGATGATGCATAGATGACAATTTTAAAAGATGGAAAAAAAAAAAAAAAAAACAACTACATGGTTTTTCGTTGAAGCAAGAAAAATTCTCAAAATTTTGAGTCTATAGGACCAATATAAGCACAGCTAACAAAGCCTCAATATAGTAATATTTTAGAAATATCCAGGAAGAAAGCTTATCGGAATTTCCAAACAGGTATAAATATTTGTTTAGCCAAGCGGTGAATCAGATGAAAAATAGTTGCTCAATTAGATGTTTGAGTTTCCATCTCTGAAAGATACTGTTTAGTTTATTATGGAAACTGCAATTCTCCTAGCCTGTGTAATTACTTTGAAGTGGAGTTTTTGTAATCCATTAATCTATCTAAGAGAGTTGCAAGTAGATTATTTAGAAGAAACTTATTTTCTTTATTTCTGCATCATTACATCCTTGTTGCCACGAAGAGAAATTTTGTAACAATATATATATGCACACACTAGTGTGTAAAATTTTAGCAAGAAGCAATTTTTTTCATAACTCTATCAGAAATCATATAAGAGACAAAATTCACCAAGGAGAAATAATCATTTTGTACTTAAAGATGACAAAGGTTTACCACACTATTGAAAAGCTTTATTTTTTTGTACTTTAACAAAAATATCCTAAAATTCTTCATACCTGTTGTTGGTCAGAAATGTCTGATATGCCATAATCTTCATCATCTAATGAAATATCTTGGACAGTGCGACGATTCATTACTTCATATGATCCCTATGCAGAAAATATATGGAAAATTTTTTCGTGTAAAATAAAATAATTTTAAAATATTCTATAAAAATAAATATTTTTTTTATTAATAAAAATCACTTTACAAATTTTATTTTAAAAACCAACTGAAATGTAGTAGTGTGTGTCTCATGACTATTTAATTTTATGTAAGATAAAGAAAAACTATTTTTGCTTTTACAGCATCCGGTAACATTAACGAGAATCTAACTCGAAATTTGCTCTCATTCATTTTGTTTCTTAATTTACTTTTTTTTTATAAATATTTGTATAAAATTTATATAATCTTCAAACTTTTATTACAAATGAAAGAAGTAGATGAAAAATATTGCTTATATTTTATAATAAATATCTTAATTATATTACTTTGTAAAGAACTAACAAACAGTATTTAAGTACTATTTGGTAACTTAATTTCTGAAAGATTATATTATTCTTATGATTAAAATCATATAAGCTATGTAATTGTAATATAAGGTAAAAAAGAAAATTAAAAAACTATTCTTAGAATAATGAAGAATTATGGTTCATTCAATAAAACATCAAACTTTTGTTAAAGAAATAAAAAAAAAAAGATAAATTTTGAAGAAATGACTGATCTCTTCATTTCTTATACATAATGTATTGCTTATGAATTTATTTGTGAAAGAATACAAATAAAGATTGAAATTACCATATTCTCTAAAATTATAAATTAAATTTGTGCAGAGGTAATTGCATCACAATAATAAACTTGTACTTGCAAAGTGATTATCAATATGGTTCTGGCAAATAATTCAATCACATCATCAAGTTATATCATTTAATCATGATATATATTTTTTAGGAAAAGCAAATAATCAAATGCAAGTTGCTTTTTTATAATGAATTATGAAACAATATAATTGATGAGAGAAATAATATATTTCTAAGTATATACTAAAGGTAGAGTATTATTCTTCCACTGGAACAGGGGTTGAAACTAAGCTGAGCTAAAAAAAATGTCTTAGATTGCCTTTTGGTAGCACTTAGCCCTTCCAAAGCATAGGTCCAAGTTTTGATATTTGGACTGGGCAAGGTTGACTCAGCTGTCCATCCCTTGAGTTGGTTGATAAAACTGAGTACTAAGCATGCGTGAGAACTAAACACTACTGGTTTCATATTAGGCTGACTATCTAACTGGGACACTTGCTTTGAACACCAAGGCCCTCAGTCATATAAACAGTATGGACATTGTAGGCCCCCCATATGGGCCATTATTCTATTCAGTTTAGTTAAAGAATCTTCAGGCATGATTTGAGCATTAAAACAAGTACATTTCTGCTAATAGTTTGATAGCTATAATTACTATTTGCAAATGAATACTGTTCCAAGCAGAATTTACACTTTGAAATAGATTCCAAATCGTTTTTAAAGTAAAGACCAGGATGGTAATTGAACACTCTAATAAAAGCTGGAGTGCCAAAACAGCTATGACCGATAAATTGTAAAGAAAGACTATTTTAAAATGAATAAGATGGTTACATTTCAAATACTCTGCAATGTATTTTTTATAACCTCGAGTGACATATTATTGAAAAGATTATCTATATACAATCAATAAGCATTTAATTTACTTTCTTAGTCCAACTATTAACTTACATTAGCATCTCTATTTAATTTCTGTTGATCTTCCATAATTTTTCTCCTTATTTCAGCTAAGGAACTAAATATACTTTCAGGTTTTATGACCACTGTAATAAAAATAATTAGTTAGCTTTCAAAATATTTTTTAAAATTTATTATAATCAATTCTGACTTTAATGAACATATATTAAAAATAAAAATATAAGTAAATAAATATAATTAAAAAAGAAGGTAACATATGCCTAACCCATAATTAATTTTTTCGCCATTTTATTTGTAATTAGTATTTATCTTCTCTTGCATGAACTGTTTGAAATAAATCTTTATAGATATTTTTGAATCAATGTTATTATCTAGTTATTATTTACATGAAAGTAAACAAAATCGTGTGTAACATTCAGAACTTTAAACAACAAACACTTCAAACAAAAAAATGTAATTCTCTATAGATGCAAATTGATATAACGATTAAATCAGATTTTTTTTATGAAACAGTAGTTAAATTTTAACTCAAAATACATTGTTATACAAAGAATTTTCAGAAAAAAAGTTATGATATACAAATTTCAATACCATATATTAAGTATTAGAATTTGTAGCTCATAACAACTAAGATATTTTGAGGAAAAAACAGTAAAATGCTTTTCTACATTGAAAAAATTGGAAACATTTATTCTCAAAAATGAATTTTTTTATTGGAAAAAGATAAGTCATTACTTGGCATGGCTTTTCATCAATAAAATGAAAAGATTAACTTTTATTTTGCATATGTTTCTTTTATAGTGCATTCTAAATAATTTTTTCTAATAGTGCTTAACTTATAATGTAAGAGCAGTTTGATGAAAATAAACCCAATCTTAGTAATCTAATACTTATAATTACGAACTTTCTATTTTATAAAAACTGTTTAATAAGTCCCTACGAAATCTTAGTTCCTGAAAACACGCATCTATTATATAATTTTAGTTTTACATTTTTAAACTATAAATTATGCATTTTATACATTATAGGATAGCAATTTTTCCAACCAAAATTTTATTAAATTTAAAATGACAGATTTATCTAGGTATAACTTTTTTACAAATTTTTTCTGCTTTAATATAATTTATTTAGCAGCAGTTATTATTAAAACGATTCTTACATGGTTTGTGGATGATAAGTCAATACAAATATTACTTTTAATTGTTAAATCGGCAGAACTGAAATAAAATTTAATTTTGAGGAAATGAAACTTATATCCTAGTAATGCCTTTTTAATGTAGAATTTTAAGGAAAACAAGTTGTTATTAGCAAATGTAAATATTTAATATCAAATATGCAAGACACAAAAAAGTATTTATAAATATAATGTAATAATTAAAATTAAAAGAAAATAAATATACATGTATTAAATATAAGATTACAATGCTTGTTTATTTTATTAAATACCATTAAGTAAGTTAATTAAAAACCAAGCCCATTTTCTAAAGAATATTTATATAGTAAAACAAGAATATTATTTCTATTTCTAACACTGTACAATTGTCTAAGAATTCATTAATAAATGTTATGTAAAGTTTTCAAAAACTGTGTATATACTTCATAAATGTAATTATATTACACAAAAAATTACCTTCATTTGATTGTTGGGTATTTGATAAAACAGGCTGTGTCACTTTTTCAAAAATAACTTTTGACCGTACAGCAGGAACTGGTGGAGAAGAACTTCTACTTTCAGTTACATTTCCATTTATCTATTTAAAGATATTTAGATAATAGAACATTATGCATTCTTATCAAAATTAATTACAATTCTTTTAACTTTATTATAGAAAGTTATTCTTCCCATAAGCTACATCAAATGTTGTACACAGATAGTATACAGTGAGAACTTATCATTCTGTTGGTAAATACGAGTTATGAAATTGAATACTATAATTAGAAATACTTTTAAAAAATAATTTGTTTTTGTATCCAATTCATTCATCATATTCCTATTATGCTGATATATTTGATTTTAAATGTTATAATTTAAATAAATATTACATACTTTTAAAGTTTTAATATTTTTTTTTTTTTTTTGAAGTTTTCAACATTACTTCTAAGTATGTAATGGAGTTATTGTATTAATATGCTTTATAACTTTATAAAATTTTAATACACTAATAACTGTAAAGAAGCACAAGTAAATATGTTTGAGTTTAGATTTTCACCATTCAATTTTATGGTCTTTTTGATTAAATCAAATTGTACTTTATAGTTATCAATCATAAATTATTTATTGGGTAATTTTTTTTTTAATTTCATTTCAAAGTTTCTTTCTTTATTTAACGAAATTAGGTAATTATCACTTTCCCCAATAAACAAGTTAATTATTGCGAGTAAAATATTCAAACTTCTCCAACTTTGTATTATAAAACATAATACACAACAATTATATACTTATTTTGATAATCTAATCCAGTGTATTTTTAATATGTGGTGGCAATGATTTATAATCAAGTACAATTGTAATAAAAAATATTATAATGATGCATAGTAAGTGAATATCATTTAAGATCTTCAATTAACACCAGTAATAATTAATAACACCTGTTTCTTTTATACTACCAACTTTTACATCTTTTGGTAAGGTCCACAGTGGCCCTGGGCAAGTTAAATAGGTAGTAATTGCTATGTCCTCCAAGTGAAATGATACCTCTGGGGGTGACAGGTCAAGTATTGAAGGGGGTTGCTCGGTTCCTACTTCTAAATTATGAATATTCCCACTCTGCTACTTCTGATAGACAGCAACATTCTTCAGTAAATTGTGGTGGCCTTGTTGGTTAGGGTATCATTCTCATTAATGGAAGTAAATGAATTCAACTCCAGACTGAACCAAAGATGTCATGTTTACAAAAAGTGGCTGGGTCATGTTAAATAGGATGTGGTTGCAATGTTCTCCAAGTGAAATGATACCTCTGGAGGTGGAGAATAAAGTATTAAGGTCTTCTGTTTGGTCTCTGCTACAAAATTATGAAAGCTCTACCTGGCTGCTTCTATTTTCATGATAGAGAACATGTTGAGATTCACTTTATGACTAGCATTCAATCCTATATTTCTTCAACAGCTCTTAAACATTCACTTTCCCAACTTAAAACCAATCAAATTGCATTTTTAGCCATAACTACATAAAATATTTTAATTACAAATAAAATCAAGTACCTTTGCCTTAAAATATCAATAATTTACAAATTTTGACTACAAAGTTTAATATAACAGTATAGTAGCTTTAGTATGAAAGTAGTCGCTACAGAAAAAAATCAATAAAAAATCAGAAGAAAATTTAAATAAATTAAAAATAACATAATTACTATTTTATTGAATTAAAATAATTATAATATTCAAATCAAAATATAATTGTAAATATTGTTTTAGAAATCTCACTTTTTCATTGACTTCTTTAACTTCAATTGATCTATTTTCTTTCAGGTTTTGTTTTGCTTCAGCTTCTCTTTTTTGAAATTCTTCTAATTTTCTTAACCTTTCTTGCTGTCTCTATAATGAGAAAAATTATATAATACTGTTGAATATGTCATTTGAAGCTTTATAGTGAATTACATAGAAGTATAAATATAAAATAAAAGTTAATATAAGACTATTTTCAGAAGAGATATTCATGAAATTTAAAAAAAAATAATTCACTTTTTATTATTCTATTCCTATAATAAAGATGGTTAAAATTTTGCTATAACTTTTAATTTAAATTCCTTTTTATTCATGGCTGAATTCATTACGATTATATTATAGTTTCTTAGTAATTTTTCTGTAAAAAAATTTTTTTTTCAAATAAATGCAACACAATCATTACACATAATTCTAACATTACATAAATATTCACTTAAAAAATAATTATCTTACATCCTTCTCAAATAAATATTTTCTTGTGTTATATTTTTCACTGTATAAGATTATTTCTTAAATGATATTTAATTACTGCTAGTTAACCAAGTGCTATGATTATTTCATTAAAAACATTTGAAAGACCAATGACATTTAATCTAAAAAGTTAGTTATATAATAAAATATTTGAATCTGTAAACATTAATCATTATTTCAATATGAATAAAGTTATCTTCCATTATTTTTGAGCTATGGAAAGAAATTTAAAGAAAACTAACAAAATGTTATTTTTATTACAAAAGCCTATAATTTAAGTTTATTGCATACCATTATAAACTTGCACTCCTATAATACATGTGTTAAATCACATACTGCTTAAATTGAAAACTAGAGAAATTTCCATTCATCAACCTATTTGGCAATACTTACTAATATTAAGAAAATAGTAAGCTATATTTTTTATCCTCCCATATTTCAATATTATATTTAATAAATAAAAATGACATTTTAGTGATATTTTGAAGTAAAACTACACCAACAAATTTTCAAACCAGGACAAATTATTAAATGTTGTATTTTAATATAGTTATTTTTTATACATGAAAAAAAAACATTTAAATTTTTAAAAATATAAAACATACAAAAAGCTGACAAGAAACACTTAAAGTTACATTTTAGTTTTAATGAAGACACAAAAAGTTGGAAATTGTTAATTTTCTACTTCCGTTTCATTATGCGAAAAAATTCCAATGGTGGGGTAAACTTAATAATAGTAGTTTTTAATTTATTATCATTTCAACAACATTACTTAAATATGTTTTACAACACATTATTATATCTTAATACACAAGATGCTATAATTTACAGTAACTTAAAAGCAAACCTAATTATATTTATAATCAATATTTTATTTAGTGTCAGGTACAGAACATTAATATAAATACTTATTGCTTATGGTTTGGATTACTTCTCATTCCATATAAAATTCTGCACATTGAGAGCTGATTGGACCAAGACTTAAAATGGATTCTGAATAACATATTTTTCACATCAGAGCTGAACTCTTTTGAACTGAAAGGCAAAGCCTAACAATTCAACTGTCAGCTAATCTGATTGCTAATGAAAACTATATTTTTAAAAGATTAATTGATGTTGTTGTCTTGTGCCAGATAGGGTGGCATTATGGGGTGTGCTGTTTCACCTTTCCAACTGAACTGTAGTTTAATGTGGCATCCGACTTCCTCAGTACACACATGCCGTTGGTACCTGTTTATAAGGTAGGCAACCATTCACAACAGGAAAGAGAGAGGGGAAAAAATAGAAAGTGCATCAATGCCCGAACCAGGATTTGAACCAGACACGTCCTTATCCTCAATCAGGCATGCTGACCACTAGACAGTGGCCAAAAATTAATGATTGATATCTGTATTAAGCAATATTTAATATTAGTTGCAATTTTTAATTAAAAAATATGAAGTATTAGAAATTCCTGACGTTTCAATCATTTCTGAAATATTTCTTCAATGAATTTTCAATGCATAAAATTTTTTATTAATCTATATAAATTACAAAAATATTCGATTGTAAAACTTTCTTTTAAAAATATGTATCTATGAAATTATTTATTATGAAATCGAAAATCAATTACCTGTTCTTTTATTTTGTTACTTTCTTTAAGTTCACTTTCATACCTCAACTGCATTTGTCGTCTTTGCTCTTCTATTCGTTGACTCAACTGATATTCTAAGGCTTGTGTTTTTTCCTTTTCTAAAGCTTCAAGACGTTTTTTTTCTTCTATCTGTAAAGAATAAAACAGATTATTTTTATTTTAGTAATGTTATTAAATGTTTAATAATATAAAATATTTAAACACTCCAATTGTTGTTGTAGCATTATTTAAATTTTTGAGATAATGAATTGATATTTTTCATTATAAATATTAATTAATCTTTCAAAATTTTGCTGTAATTAACACTTGCTTCATTATTTAAATTTAATATTTCAAATTTGGATAATCTGATACATTAAAAAACACAATTTTGTTTTTGTGCTTCAACCAACTACATTATTTTATTTATTAAATTAAATCTGAATCAACTAATTATAGACTTTTATCACTCTAATGGTATTTTAGAAAGAACATTAATTTGTAACAATATGTTAATTTTAACCAGATTTAATTATTTATAATGATTTTATATCAGTTATTTAATAGATTTTCTATGTTGTGAATAGTCCATTTTGGAAATGTACACTGATAACTGTTTTTTGTTTATAAAATAATGGTTATATATAAATATAAAAATGTGTGCTTTAATAGAAAACTTATAAAGTTTTTAGGCATGTAAATATAATATAGTTATCAAATAAAAATGTATGTTTATTATACAAAGTATTAATATATGATTCACTTAAGCTGCTTTATTTAAGTAAACTCTTTTAAATTTCTTTTTATGGTGAAAAAAAATAGTATTAGTTCTATAATGTTTTGTTAACAAATATCAGAACTTTTTTATTAACAAATAGAATAATAAAAATATTTAAGATACAGAGAAATAAGACATTTAAAAAAATACCAACAAAAAATAGAATATAAAGTTATTGAAATATAACATGAAATCGTTTATAATAATATTAATTTTACATCTCATGTCACAAATTATCAATTTATGTAACAAATTTAAGTACTCCATTCAATTTAACTATCATAAAACATATTCATTTTGAATTCAATTGGATCTGTAAAATTAATTTTAAATTTTACAGTTAAATATTTTATATATTTTAAAGTGCTGTATTTATGTTGAAGTTGAAGCAGATAGGGGATCATCGGCTAGAAAAGCATTTAACAACTTTTAAATAGGTTTGAAGTGAGGCCCAAGAGTTACCACATGAAACTTCTCACAGCAAAGCATATGTGCGACTTAGCTGTTCGAAAACATACGAAGACAATCCAAACAGCTTACTCTGGTTGAGTTTTTCAGGAAGCAATGATTTTCATTTACAGTACACATATTGTACTGTAAATGACATATTGTACTAATGTACAATACTTACTAACTAAGTACCTTTACTAACTAAGTACCTTTACTGTACTAAGTACCTTTACATGTAAAAGAGTGTTGCATTATTTAATTAATTAATTAAAAGTTCTTTTCTTTTAAAATGTATCGGTTTTTTTCCCTATTTTCAATATATATAGATAATAATTAATTAAAATGGACTCTCTTTTCCAAAATAATCTAATTAACTGAACTTTAGATAACAAATGGGACCGGGTCCCAATTAATTCAGATAATTGGAGTTCTACTGTTAAATGTAATATTGATACTTCACAAGCTTGATTTTTTACAACCAAGAACCAGATTCTACCAAAAATATATTGTTTTATTTTGGAATTTTTTATAATTATTTTATTACAATTGTATAAACATTGCAAGCAAATCATATTTAATGTAATTCATGCTTTTCACACTGCAAAAATGCATACAAAAATATGTACCATTCTTGCATAATTACAGTAAAATGAAAAATATAAAACAGAGCCAAATTTTAAAAAATGTATTGTAATCACATTTTTAAATTCTTTATATTTGTTTCTATCCCTGGCAGTTTATCAAGAGTCACTACAACATACATGAAAACATTCAAGATTTAGAATTTCAATCATAAGACTTTTTGACAAGGTACTCAGATAAATGTTTTGAAACTCTTCTTGAAAAAATAAAGTCATTAACAATGTCATTAAAACACATAAAACAGTCTTTGTAGAGGTAACATTTTTAACATTAAAATCTATACATAGACAAAAAAAAAAAAAAAAAAAGCATAACAGACTTTTGTAATTGATTCCATAGCATAATTTATAACATGGATAAATTGAACGAAATAATTGTTTCTATTTCTCAGTTACTTCTGTTGTAATTCATCTAGTAAATAATGATGCATTTCATTTATTTAAATAACATTGATTCCTTAATGGGAATAATTATCAAAAAATTTATTTTATGAGCATTGTTTATTTTATGAGCAAGTTGACAAGCATTCAAAACTCAGCCTTAGATAATGAATAAAATCAGGGTTTTAGGTTAAAATCTTCAAAATTTCTAAGCAATTTAATCATATGGCACTCCTCTTTTAAGATCCAATGAGTGCCCTCTACTACTCTGCAGAGGAATTCTTCAATGAGAATCAAGATTATGTGCATTTTTGCAGCCAATGTCTTACCAATCCAAATTTTACTGTAGTGTTTGTTTCAAAGCAAATTTGAGTTGTGGGCAGTTAAAAAATATTATTTCTTCTCTGAACCCCTTTAATTCTAAAATATTTAATTAGCCTCCTTAAAACTGTGTAAAAAGAAAATTCGTCAATTCATTAACAAATATGCTAAATGGTAATCATGACCAATGATTAAAAATTGCCTATGCTTTAAAATTGAAAATAATATGACTTAATAAGATTTTTCTTTTTCTTTCAACAATGATTCTAGAGAAAATCATCAAAATTTTATTAATCCTTAAATGTAGTGTTTTCAGATGAAGAAAAATACTTTAAACTGAGTAGAAAATTTCACAATAAAATTTTTTGTTATAAATACAGGAATCTTAAATATTTTGGACATACATGTAATGGTAATTGGAAATATTGAAATATATATTTTTTCTATACAAATTAAATTAATTTCTGCAAAATTAATGTTATCTAGCATTCAAAACAAATTTATTTACTAATTTTTACACTGAGCACATCGAGTAATCAATACTTTTGATAAATATTAGGCAAAAATTTAAATTTTAAGAATAAATAACCAGGCATTTATCAATATTTTATAGCAGGTTTTAAAAAATATTAGAAGTACTCAAATAAATTAAATACAAATCTTAAGAAGTTTAAGTGGTTTCAAACTTTATTTCCAGATTTTAAGTACGAAATCAAATCTGATTAATCTAAATCAATAAAAAAATACTTGCTTCAGCTGGGATTTAAAAGCATTAACTCCAGAACAAAGAGCCAGAATGCTAAGTATTTAGTTGTTAATTTGGCTACTTAACTATGATTCATATAACCAATTATACATGTATATATTTACTAATAATGTCTTTAATTTTATCTACAAAATTAGTGAAGCCATTTCTGCTACATGAATTACCCTTTCTTTAAAAATTTTATAAAAAATATTTTAAGCTGCTTGATGTTCCAAAAAAATTTTTAAAAGGTTAAAATAATTTTAACTTTTAAACTAAAACTTGTATTATTCCTATTCAAATTCTTAAACTATGATTTAAATAATTTCTTCCTTTTTACTGCATTGTTACTAATATGTAATATAAAAAAAGCTATGAAAATTTAATTTTATAAAAATTTATATTTTTAAATTGGATTTTTGATGGTTATCTTTTTATTTATACATGTTTTAAACATATTTTAAAAGTAGTTTTCATACCTGTTTAAGTAATTCTTCTCTATAAGAATCTTTCTTATTGTTGCATTGATCTTGTTTGAATGATGGAAGGAGTAAAATTGGTGGCGTATCTTTAAAACCCCTGGCAGCTAGTGAAATGTGAAATGAAATTATGGAAAAAAAACAGTAGCATGTACTATTCATGTGTGACAACTATACAGTTAAACAATTTAACAATCAAAAATTTTTAACAAATCCAAA
The DNA here is from genome assembly GCA_030067965.1 of Latrodectus elegans. Classification (NCBI taxonomy): domain Eukaryota; kingdom Metazoa; phylum Arthropoda; class Arachnida; order Araneae; family Theridiidae; genus Latrodectus; species Latrodectus elegans. Next base: position 17,216,837 of record CM057812.1, read on the forward strand.
ATTGCTACAGTTATATGCCTGATGTTATTTTCTAGTTATTTTATTAATAAGTATAATTAATGATCATATCATGATAAGATTTAAATCACATGAAATATTAAAATAAATTTACATTTATTAAAATTTTTCCTATAAATAAGACTATTTTCAATTAAAATTTTTATTATATAAAAATCAAACACAAAATTTCAAATAAATAAGTTTATTTTAATTTTGTTTAAATAATATAAAATATATGAAATTTTTTATAAAGCATAAAATAAAAATATTAGCAAAATAATTTATAACAGGCATTAATTTCAATTACTATACACCTTTTCTGATGACAAAAAATGCAGAAATTTTGTAAAGTCCTTTTATGTTCTATGTTAAAAATTTAATTCCAGTTGGCTATTTTTAAATGAAACAAATCCCAAACACAAAAAAATTATTATTAGTTTGAATTGAATGATTTTATAATTCATAGTTTTTAAATATTAGTTTAAATCATACAAATTAAGTTTACTGATCACACTTCAGATATAAAATATATAAAAATAGATGAAATAATAAAAAATACATAATATAATAACTAATAATAAATTGTTAAATAAACAAATAATGTGTACTAAACTGCTAAATTACTTATTAAATTTCCAAATGAATCTTTCACGGGTTCTCCACCTCCACCCGTCCTATTTGAGTAATGTGTTTCACTGCTCATTGGGTGTTGAAAATTTCCAATGTTTGAATAATTTTCCCTACTTGCAGGTCTTCGAAAAATCTCCCTATTTGATTGATGTTTTCCAGTGCTAACAGGACGTTGAAAAGTTTCTCCATTTGAATGTTTCTCACTGCTTAAAGGACGGTGGAAAGTTTTCCTGAAAAATGAATTATTACTTGATAAATATAATCAAAATGAAATATGATATTAATAGTTTAAGATTTTACATGCAATTTTATTCATTTAATAACTTTATCTTTTATTATATACATGTCTTTATATAAAATTAATACAAATATTTGCTTTAAAAGAAAATTTACAAAGTGGTGGTCATCAAAGAAATTTTATAAAATGAATTGATACACAAATTACTTTTAAACATAATTAAGTACTATTTTATAACTAATTCAATTTAATTAATTTTTCCTTAGAACTATGAAAAATGTATATCAGTCAATTAACATATGCCGATAATTAGATTAATAATTATTTTATATCTGTTAATACTCCATTGTCTAAACTTATTATAATGAATATACTATTTTTTTTACAATTATAAAAATGGAAAAAAATTAATGAACATGATAAATAATTGTAATATATATTTTAATTTTTTAAATTTACATTTCCACCATTTTATAAAAAAAATACTATATATAAAGATCACACTTTATTTAAAATAAAATATTATGACTTTCTATTCCAAATGGTGCATTTTTCAATATTCCCAAATGCAGATAATTTTTGCAACATCTATTTATATTAACATATGAAATATACAATTTTTCGTACTATAATTATGGTGCAAAAATTATATGTTTTCTCAGCAGCAGCTTGCTTTATTGAATACACAATATATCAAAAGTATATTCATGAGAAAACACAAATTTTCAATGCAATTCCTGTATAATTATTTTAATCACAAAATAGGAAATTTAATTTTTAAAATAACGGCTTATGCCTCATCGCAAATGTAGCTTATGATTTCTGAAGATTTTTTGACTGAAAAGAAATAAACTGTTACAAAAATGACATTTCCCATGTAGAATATTTTTCGCACATTGTTGATGAATGGTAACAAACGATTTCGCAAAATATAAAAAATATATTTCCCTATAAAATATGCCTAAGTTTACTTTAAAATTAAAGTAACAAAAATGAATATAACGAACTTGGTTGTATTTCTCATATCACATTATATATAAAATGTACAGTTATATATCCCCGAAAAAATATTTATTATTGCACATTAGCATTAACATTTATCCTTCTATTGAGAATTTCAATTTCATTCAATTGAGAATTTTATAGATTTTTCTGCTAAATAGTTAACAAAAGTTATGATAAGAATCCAATGATAATACAAATAATATTTTAAGAGCTTTTTTATTTTTAAAATTTTAATTGATTAAGTTTAAAATAAACATGATAGAGCAGTCTAAATGTATAATATTCATAATAGTTGAAAATGTAATATTATAATGCATTAAAAATGTGAGTTTAATAAACATATTTAATGATAATTTCTTTCTAAAAATGTAAAATAATTTGTCTTCTTGTGATTTAGTGTTAAAATCATTCCTTTAGAATAAGTACCTCGAAATATCAATTCCATATTTTTTGAGTAATATTCACTTAGAAATTTTTAGTTTCATCTAATGAGGTCGCAGTGGCATAGTTAGTTAGGCTGTATATTCTCGTTACCAGGAGATAGCATGTTCAAAATCTGACCCAACCAAAGATCAGCCACATTCACTAATGGAGGATAAGTCGCATAAAATATGTCATGGTTGCCATGCCCTCCATATAAAATTATACATCTGAGGTGTCAGGCCAAGTTAGACTTTTATGCTTGGTCTTTGCTTCTAAATTACAAAACTCCACCAACATTAAGGGCAATAATTGCATATACATTGGGTGGTCCACTGTATAAGCATCTAAAGCAAAGTTCATTCCAAGGATCTAAAGACAATATAACTTGGAAATACTTTCTAAAAAACATTTAAGTAAATTTCAGACTATTTCTAACATTTTACTATTTTGCAAGAATCACTGTCAAAATAATTGCAGGGACTTACTTAACTTTAGTAAAGCAACCACATGCTATGGAATATGTGCATTGAAGGAAATTTAACTACATAGATACATATACATAATGACACTTCATTTATAACATGTTTTCTCACATTCAATTAATATGCCAGAAATATTTTTTCTATTCATTAGCAGATATTTTTTTCACATTTTTTAAACACCTTCCTTTATACTCTTCATAAATCAATAAATTTTTCCAAAATTTTCTTTATCTGAAAAATTACTGTTTTCATTAATTAATATTAAATTAATAATTAAATATAAAAATTTATTATTTCTGTATTAGAAAAAAAAATAGAAATCTTCTAAACATATTTCTAATTTTTATAGTAATACAGCAAACACAACTAATTAAAATTTATAGTTTGTAGTAATATTTACCCCAATATTTTAACTTATAAAACTTAAGTATTATTGGGAAAGGGGAGACAAAAACAAAGCTTTTAAATTTTCATTCTGAAAATAGTTTCAATAACAGTGAAAAATATATCTTTTAATTTGTTTTTAGCACTTTAAGGATAGCATTGATATTTTGTACAAAGTAATTATCTTTTTTTTTTTTTTTAAAAAAAAAGTAGATGAAATAATAATTTATAATGTAGAAAAATGTACTAGAAAGCAAAATTTTAATAACTCATTTTTTTTTAAATGAACATCCTTTTCTATTTAGATATCTAAAGAAAAAGTAAAATGTGAATCTTTTAGTGATTATATATATATATATATATATATATATATATATATATATATATATATGTATATATATATATATATATATATATATATATATATATATGACATAAGAAATGACTTAAAAATTTCTACTATTCAAATTTCAAACACAGAGAAAAACTCCAAGCTGTGTTTAGTCATTTAAATTATAGTTAGTCCTTGTGTAGAATACAAAACAATGTAAAATAATTTTAATTTTTCTTCTTGTTTTGTAAAATAAATTACCATTATTAGTAATATATCAGCTTATCATCCATTCAGTAAGTCAATAAACAGAGTCCCAAGTTTGGGAACTCAACATCAGGGGTTTTGCATTAGGTAGTCCACCTAAACGAGACATATGCTTTGAACCTAGGCAGTCGGTGAGGAAAACAGATATCGGCACTATAGGTCTTGGCTCACATCAGGCTGTCCTGCCACAAGTTTAATCTATTAGTTTAGTTTGATAAAGATATACTCTGTTCCAAATTTTAAAAATTACATTTTCTTAAAATACTTACAAAATAATAAAAATAAAGGTATTATGATTACTTTGAATTGTTATGGCATAATAAGATTGAAATTGGAAAGCGGAAAATGGTACTTATATATATATATATATATATATATATATATATATATATATATATATATATATATATATATATATTGATAAAAATTGTAATTGTAAAAAAATTCTTTGGTTTCCTTCTAAATCAAAGTTTTGTTGAAGAGACTTAATCACTTGTATCAAAAGTAACAGAAAACTATACTAGCATTTTAAATAGTTTATAGATTTCTTATTTTGTTATTCGTAAATCCAATCATGTTATTAGTTTCCCTAAAAAATAAGAAATTGGCTGATAAATTTGACAGCATAGGAAAGTGTGTGCTATTTTTATTTGATATCTGGTTTTTTCTTTTAAATGATAATAAAAAGTTATCATAAAATATAAAATACCTTGTTCCCATTTTTTCAGGCTCTTCTGGTCTTTGTTGAGATAAAACAGATGAAACTTCCTTAAAATACAAAATTTAATTACTGAATTGAAATATTGATATATTTTGCCATATAATTCATTTTAAACTATAATTTTATTCACATAATTTTAGAATTATAAATCATTTACTTTTGTCTTATATTTTCTTATTATTTTCATTCATTTATTAGTCCTACAATTATAAATACATAATTGCAAACTAAAATATTTCTAATTTTTATTGTAATACATCAAATGCCACCTTAATTAAATGTTGGAGATTAATGTCTAGTTTAGCATTTTACCAGAATGTACTTTATATGGCTTAAATTATGATATGATAAATAAAAACAAAATTTTCAAATTTTCTGTTTGAACAATAATTTTAATTATAGAAAAAAGTGCATATTTTACTTGATCCTTTTCATTTAAAAATGGCAGACATCTAGTTAATAATAGCTTTGAATACACAATTTTGAAATTCAAATGCCAATAAAATCGTTTTAAAATAAATCTAAATAGTGAATATTTCATTTTCATGGGTTCAGTATGGGCACGATTGTCTATCAAGAATAGACTTAAGAAATTTAAGAGGAGCTAGATAATAGGGTATAAAAGATATTATATAAAGGCTATTTTGTACTGGAAAGAAATTGGCTGATTCGGACAACTCTCATACATACAAATATATATATATATATTCAAAAATTTTCAGTGAATAAATCACTTTTATTGAAAAAATTAGAAGCTTTATTTTATTTAGATTATGTTTCATACAATTTGTTTGAAATATATTAACACTAATTACTAATAATTACTCTTAAAAAATAATATTCATATTAAATATTTTTAATCAAAAGTATTTTTTAAAAAATAGTTTTTAAATTTTCAAATCTGGTATATCTAAAGAAAAACTTAAAAAATCATGTTATTTGTAATTTTCCCTTTGAAGAATTATGTATTCCTGCAATTAGGCAATAAAATTTGTATGGGGAATACAATATCTCAAATTCTAAGGCAAGTAATGAGGGTAAGTAATTTTATTTTTAAATATATTAATATGAATATAAAAATAGTTTATTGAGAAACAAAATTATAAAATATATAACACAGCCAAATAAAATGGTTTTATTTTTGCATACAAATTTAATATCTTTTCTGCTTTAAGGAAAGTAGTTTATATAAAATTTTATTTTAAGTGAGATTTGAAATTCATACACAACTTTTTACAATTTATTTAAATCATAACTATGAAGTAGAAAAGTGTACTATTTATAATAAAATAATATAATTCCAGATTTTGAGCAAGCATTTTTCTTAATATTATAACTGTGAATGTTATGTTCTTTGTATATATATAACTCTGAGATTTCCAGAGTTGTTCGCAAAAACGTAAGCTAAGTTTTAGATTTAACACTCTGAAGAAAATGTTATTTTCCTGGTTGCCTGAAAAAATTTCTTAATACCACTTCAAATATTTACCAGTTTTGCAATCTATGAATTTTATTGATAGCCAGATTCATAAATTTTTTACAAATTATTTGAGAATATTATAAAAACAACAAATTCATTGATATTTCATGTTTGTTTTTTTTTGTGTGTGTGCTGAAATCTTACACATTAAGAAAATCATTTCAACTTTCTTTAGTATTTTGAATAATAAAAATTTTAACAAAAAGATTAATTTTTTTTATAAATAAATATTCTAAGAACAATTACATTTTACTTTTCTTTATTAAAAATATAACTATCGTTAATTAGATTCATATCAATTTACTTCAGATTTCATTCCTTAATTTTTCATGTTTGTAAAAGACCTTTTTTTGTATCAGAATGGGGATAAAAGTTTCAAATTCTGTCATGATTTTGATAACTGATTTTAATTTTAAGTTTTCTCATTTTAAAAGTATTTGGCAAATAATTCTATCTCCTAAACAGATCATAACAAATACTAATGATAATTAGAGTTTTTTTTAATTTTTCATAAAAAAATTACCATACTTAATTTAAAAACTGTTGATATTGCATTGCAATTGGCATAATTATTTTAAGAGAATTAGTGCCTATGTGATAATTAAAAAAATGTATGTAAAATTTTTTCTATTTTAATGCTTTTTTTCTTTATTTAAAAAAGTTAGATAAAATAACTGAGCACTTCTTATTCATTTTCATTTTTTTCTAGCTTTAATTCATGAAAAATTAGAAGTACAAACATAAAAATAATTTTTAAAAGCCTGTAAAAACTCAAAAATTGTAAAAGAAAAACTTTAAAGTAGAAATAAAAGAAACTTACATAGTTATTAAGATTATCACTTAAACTTGACTCTGCATAGTTAAGTTGTCTACAATTAAAAAAAATAGTCATTATTATATAGTCATATATATAGTCACTATTATAATAGTCATTATAAAATAGTAGAAATTCATATAAGCGCTTATTTTATTTAATATTTAATTTGAACTGGAAGAAAAAATATTTTAAAAGTATTTGGTATATTTTAAAATCATCATTTAAAAATTTTGGTAATAAATCTATTCACATGATCTAAAAAATAAAATATAAGATTATTTAAGAAATACTTTTTGCAGATAAACAAATTTGAAAACACTTATTTTTAAAAAAAAATTTATATCCCTGATAAAATTTTTATTGACACATTAAAGTTATAACATAATATTAATAATAGTTACAAGATATATATTTATGATCAAAAATGGCCTTCAAAACCTGAGGACATATATACAGCAATACTTTATTTATTCAATTACACTTTATTCAAAAAGACACTTGTAAAACTTTAATAAGAAAACAATTTTACTGAAATTGAATGAATTTTTATACATATTTTCCCCTTTTTTAAATAATTCATTGATATCAATATTAAAGATTTTTATTTAGAGAATTAAAACTAGTATATGTTATACAAACAAAAATTTATCCTACTACTAAGATGTAGAAATTCATAAAAGCACTTATTTTATTTAATATTTAATTTGAACTGAAAGAAAAAAATATTTTAAAAGTATTTGGTTAAATAAATTTTTAAAGTGATTTAGCAACTGCTGACTGATAGTCTATTTTTATGTTATAAGCATATTCCAATTTGCTTAATAGAAATTAATTCATCTGAAATAAAACTAATAATTAACATTTAAATATTATTCACAATAATAAATTAAATAACACAACACAATAATTAAAGAAGTTTTATTCTTTAAAAGATAGTGCTATGAGGAAGAGTCAATAACAAGAAAATAGCATTAAATTAGTAATAAACAATAATGAAGTTTTACATAATTTTTTATAACTGATATACATGGAAAGAACTTATAATATATTTGACTACGTTTTTATACTGACATTTATACTTACAATTTTCTAAACATAATTGCATCCCCAAAGAAAATTTGTGTGATAAGTATCTAATATGTAAGAATCCTCACATATACTACTTATCAAATGCACACACTTATAATCTTTCTATTTAAATCACATTCAAGATAGAACAAATATTTTAAATCCAAGTAATAATTGTTGCAAATCTTTGTCATGCTTATGCTTTAAACATTTTCAAATTACAAATTTCACTTTCTATACAAATCATTTGTTGTTTATGGAAAAAGAAAAAAGAAAGAAATTTAGTAACAATTACATAATATTTCCAACAGCGATAATCAAAATACAATTTACAGGTTTTGAAAACCAAAGTAAAATTTCCATTTACAAATCCAGTTAAACTTAAGAATAGAAAATATAATAATTAACCTAACAATTTTACAACTTCACAAATTTAAATTTAAGTTAAAGACAAATTCCTCTTGCAAGCAAAATAGATATTAGCTTGATACTGAATGATTATTTACCATAAAACACTAAAATTAAAACTAATTTCAGTGGAGATCAAGAAATATTTTTTAAAGGAATATGTTAGGTTTTAAACAATATGTAGTTTTGAAAGATTTCATATATATTTAAGGATTGCATAAAAAAACTAGATTCATTTCAAATTAAAGACAAACTTATTTGAAAGAAATATCAAGCAAATATTTTTTAATAAAAAACCCCTTTTCAATTTGACTCATATTTTAATCTTTTAAGTCAATAAAAAACATAATTGAAATCAAATTAGTGGGTACCTAAATTTTGATTCTTCTTCTCTTCGCTTAGCAAGAATAGTCTCATAATCTACAGATTCAAGAATAGACCTTGGAGTGGTAGTATTGCTCATTTCTTCATGAACTTTTCGCTTTACATTACGCTCTTGTTCTTTCTATATATATAAATTAAACAATTTAAAAAAAACTTTCAGTTAGATAAATATTTAATGATAATAATATGAAAAATATTAACATATTTAATGGTAAACTATTTTGTAAATTAATAAATTAAGAAAATTTTTCTGTAAAATAAAAACAGTGGTGGTAGAACAATTTCAAGACTAAATTCTTTCAACTTAAAATTAAATTCTTATATTTTTTAACTTAAAAAAGAGTAAGGAATTTTGAAGAAAATACAATATATATTAAGTTTACTGCAAATAGTATTTATTATTAAAAAATAAATATTTTTACAGCTATATTTCACATAACTTTTTACTTAATTACAATTTTCCTCCAATAAACTCTCTAGAATTTAAAAGTATTTTTAACATATCTTTCAAATAATTGCTGAAATGCTTCTTATATATGTTAGTTTTTTAACTGACTAAAATTTAATCTGAAATACTTTCACAAGAAAGAATAATTGAACTGAAAAAACTTGCTTCACTGAGCCATTCAGCGTAACACTTACTATTTGGAGAATTCAAATCAAAAAGCTTGTTAAAATCTTGACTCAGATAAAATATGAATTCTATATAAGAAACAGCTACCCAGTAATTAATCCAAAAAAGTAAGACAAATTATTAGTAATACTTTACAAACATTTATTACAAGTTCTTGAATAATATATGAAAGAGAAGGAAGTAGAAAAAATGATTTGAATTAAAAGTTCATATTTGGTAATGTAGAAACAAAATTTAAAGAACACTGATAGTTGACTAGAATGGAAAATTTAGAAAAAAGCAGTTGATATTAAGTTAGGTATTAAAACAAGTAATATTGAATTTTGTTTCAAATAACTAAATTCAATATTGCCCGTTCTATAGGTAGATAAATATAAAACAAAAACTCTTATACACTTGATTTCCCATCAATAATATTAATAAAATAATTAATAAAAATAAAATTTTATTCATTTAACAGAACTGTTGCACTTAGTGCTTCATGTTGATGAAATAAAATATAGAAACTTATTAACTGTTGTAAATTAAAAATAACATCAAATAATAATAATTTTTTATGATATTAAAACATTGAGAAATAAATAACATAATTAAATAAAAATCATATAAAACCTTAACATATTGGATATTATTTATAAAACATGAAATTCTACAAAAATATTATTAAGAACTGTAAAACAACTAAGGTAAAGAGTGAAAGAGGAATTATAATTTATTAGGGTAAAAATATGAATAGCTTCTTTTATAGCATATTTTAATAACTATGTATTCAGTGGAAAAAAATTTATAACTTTACAAATTTAAAATAATAAATTCTTTTATATTAAATGTGAAATTCTGAAATAAGAAACTATATCCATACAGATTATGATGAATTGAGAATTTCTTGTAATGTTTCTTTCTAGAAGCATTTAAATTGCAATAAAAATTGTTCTGATAATATTTTGAATTTTGCTTACCTTTTCCAAATATGCATTATACTCAGCTCTTCGTTCTGCTGCAAGTCTTTTTCTTTTCTCTTCTCTATCTTCACTGAATAAAAATACATTTTGGGTATCTTCTTTTAAAATATTTTCAAACAGAGTCCTACTAGGAAACTGTAAATTGAAGATAAGAATCTTTTTTGAATAAACGAATCAATATATTTTTTTGCAAAATACTCTGTAAGATTGTGTGTGTGTGTGTGTGTATGTATATATATATATATATATATATATATATATATATATATATATATATATATATATATATATATATATATATATATATATTATAATCTTAAGAATATATTTAAGCAGATTGTTCAAAATGTTGAAAAACTTAATTAAGAAATTTTATTATTTAAGTTTTAATATATATATATATATATATATATATATATATATATATATATATATATATATATATATATATATATATATATATATACACAAGCTATTGGATACTAATAGACTATTCACCATACATTCCCTATCATGCATATTATTCACCTAAAAAAAAAATCTTTAAAATAGAAAAATATAAAAAATCCTCTTAAATCCTTTAATTTTATATATTGGATAAAATATATATTACATGTGGATGAGCTTAAGAATTGCATAAGAAAAATCTGCACAAATTTAAATGAAAGGAAAAATTAACAATTACTTACAGAAATTTTCATTGGTGCCAGGTTCTCAAGATCTTCATAATTTTCCTGCAAAATAGAACATTTGAATAAAAAAGAAGCCAGCTAAATGCAATGCAGAAGAGTCATATTACATAAAAATAAATAAATAATAAATAAAAAACTTGAATCTCTAGGAGACAATGGCAAACAAATCTGTTTTGATCAACTATGTAACCAAGGTGACAAACAGATTGTTGTGAAAATCATAAAATTGATGTCATTGACCAAAAATAAGAGAAACATGCTAGTAATTTCCCAGGAAAATAAATAAATATGGCCCATTTACAGATAACAAATATTGATTCTTGTTCTTTTAATTTTTTTTTATAAAGAAAGATTAAAGTATAAAAATATTTATTTAAAATAAGTAATTAAGTTTATCTGTAATGATAAAAATTATATGATAGAAAATTTTCAGAACATTTGATTGGTTTTTGAATTTATATTAATATTTTTATATTATGGAAAAAACTAGTAGAAAAATGTTTAAAAAGACTATAATTCATACTTACTGTTAATTATTTAGGCCCAGGTAAGCATAGAAAATTAAAATTTAGATAAAAATTATTCATATAACTATCAATAAGATAACTAAAACAAATTGTATGTTAATATAATTTCTAAACATAGCAAATTAAAATAATAAAACTATAGTTACTTAAAATGTTAATAAATATAAAGCATACATTGAAATAAAAACTTACAATCATACATTTAAAAAATTAATTAAAACTTATTAAAATATAAGGACATTTTAAAATATTAATTCAAAACTAAATATATAGATTTTGTTTAAATAATTCATACCATTTAAAAAACTTTAATTATAAAAAACACATTTAAAAACATAAATTAATAACAAATTTCCTTGATCTAAATTTTAAATGAATAAAAAGAACTTAACAAATGATATAAAAATATATAGTTTTTCACTTGTTATATATATTTAAACAAGTCAAATGAATAACACTTCAATATGTACTCAATGTTCTATTACACTCAAGTACACCCATTTTTATTTCTTTCGTCATTTTAATTACGTAAATTTTAAGAATACAATCCCAGAAATAGAAATGAAATATTTTAAGGAAATTATAAACTATTTTTCATAGTTATTTTGTATTTTCTCTTCTCAACTTAAAACTATCTGCTAAGTAGTTTTAAAAATCTAAATCAATTAAAAAATACATTTTCATTTATTTTACATTGCCGATAATATTTTTAGAAAGATAAATTACTTTGAATGTTTATGTAATAATCCATAAACATCCAAAGTAACTTACATTTAAAATAAAAATCATTTTATAATAAAACAAAATTTTCATGTTAGAAAATTGCAATACTTAGTATCTTACAATAAGATGATGCTATAAAATTACATTCTTATAATTTTGATTTGTTTCTTTATATTATTTGAAAATATTAGATAGTTTCAGATACACAGATAGTTTCAAAAAATAAGATAAGTATTTGTACAAGCTAAATATTTGATTCAAACTGTTTATAACAATTTTTTATAAAATTTCAATATGGACTCAGATGCTAAATACAACAGATTTATTATGAGTACCTTGTTTATCAAAACGTTTGTTAAAAAGTAAATATTCAATAATTTTTAAAATAATGTATGAAATAATGAAAGTAATAATGTATAAATTAATTTAATTTTTAAATAAATGTTTCATAAGTGTAATCTTGTTACATCTTCTGTTATACTTAAATTTATGTTATATGCAGCAATATTAAAAAGACTTCTATTTTTATACCAGAATATGAATGTGCTAAATTCAGACATGTTACTTCACTACTTGGAAAAAAGAAAAGTTAATAACATTAGTATTATTTTTCACTTTTAATTTATTGTCGATATATATATAGTAAAAAACTAAAAAAGCAAAAATTCTGAAATTGAAAAAAATAAAAGCAGTATTAAAATTGAAAGTATTAATATTTTAATATAACAGCATAAAAAATTTCTAGGTACAAGTTTATTTAGCTTAATCAACTATGTTTATCAATTTAAAAAAACTGGAAATTTACAAAAATTATCTTATTTGTACTTGGTATTAACATGAATGATGCACAAGACCACCCGAAGGTATAAGGTGTAATTGTACTTGGTATTAAAAGGAACTTTAATAAATTCAATAATTTATTTGTAGAAACAGTCTTTCAGAGTTGAATTTAAATAACTTTCCTTTATATTTCATGTATTTCTATCTTTTTTTTTTTTTTTTTTTTTTGTGGTCACTAAAAGCTGTATTTTCTAATTTCGTATTTTAAATCCAAAATAAATGTAAAAATAATGCAAAAATTATATAACTTATAGTTCAATAGGAAAAAAAATTCCCAAACACAAATTGAAATACTTTTGAATCCTTCCCTTCTTTTTAATAATATTAAAAAACATAACAATTCAATTTTTGTTAATATTTATTGAACATTTATATTTCAATTTTGTATGCCTTTTTTTATTTGAAATATAAATAAAAGATATTTTTAAAATTTATGGCCTACAGTGCCCATAACTGTTTTCATGACCAAAAGCCCTGAGGTGGAAAGCGTATGTCCCAGTTAGGTGGTCAGCCTAATGCGAGACTTGCAGAGTTTAGTTCCCAAGCAGCTTGGCACTCAGTTTATCGACCCTCCAAAGGGATGAAAGGCTGAGACGACCTTACCTAACTCGAAGATCGAACCTTCGACAAGTGCCTTGGATCATGAAACACTGACGCTAAGCCACTGGGCTTCTATGTAATAACTAAATAAATTAATTATATAAAGAAATAAAATACCTAAATTGCAAAGATATAAAGATTATTAGATTTTAATGTATTTCATAATCTCAACACATAAAATGCAGTGCAACTACATAAATACTATTACTAAAAGCATATATATAATAAAATTATAAGCTAATATACCTTTGAATGAAAGGAATTTAATAATTTAGACACTTTTCTTTGAGTACTTTCTAGTTCTTTTTTCTCTTCTTCTAATTGATGTTTAAATAAATCAGTAGATTTTTCAATTTCTTCAATGTAATTATAAACTGAAAATATAATATTAACATAAGAGAAAGTAGACATTCTTATTCTATATTCATCAAATAGAAAAACAGAGAGAAACTTGTCCTTTCTTATATCAAATTCAAATTAACAAATAGTTAGATACTTCAAATAAATTTTAAAAATTTCTGGCTAAGTTAATTTGGGAGCTATAAGGTCTAATACAAAAATTTGTGTTTTGTAGAATATAATTATTCAAAATTTAATATAATCATACAAAGACATAAGTGTGTGACTTTAAACAACTTCAAAGAAAACAAAAATAATTTACTGACAAAATGAGATAGAATATAGGACTTTAAATTATTTAATATGCAATATTTTTAATGCATGATTACACTCTTTATTAATGGAACCTACACACTAAGTTTTTACTAAATGCATGCACACATTCATATTTCAAAATACAATAATAAATGTTTATAACCATACATGTTAAACAACACATAAATCAATAAATTAAAGTAAGTGATATTAAATTATGATTTCAATTAAAAATGATTATCAGTGCGATGTTTTGAGCAAGAATGAATTACAAATTTACAGGACAAGAGCAAAGAAAAAACATAATATTTTCAAAATAAAATAAGGGATAAATTTTCCACAGTCACTCATGTTGAGATGAACACTGAAAATTTTAAAATTTACACAAAATGACGAACGGAAGAAAAATTAACTATATTATATTAGATAATCTGAACTATTTTACTTTATAATGCAGTTTTTTTATTAACTGATTGCAAGTAATTAAATATAGAATAAATTTTCAATGGAAGAAATGGAATCGATGTGAAATCATTATACTGATTTTAAAATGCAAGTAAATCAAAAATAACAAAATGATTGCCTTGCTTGTGTTATTGTATTTAAATTATTTAACAGAATTTCATACATTGCAATTTTCAAGGGATGAAAAACATAGTAAAACTATTGTCAGCTGCACTAAATCCTACCATTTGATACAGATGTCAAATGAGGCAAATTTGTGAATTACTAGTCTAGAATAAACTTTTTTCACAACAAAGTCATCTAAAATTTTATGATGAATTCTGAAGTGTGTGAAATTTATAATTATAATTTAGATAATACTTGAATCATAGAGAATGTTTATTTTTTTAATTTTGGTGAGTTGTTTCAAAGTTCTAATTGAACATATACTTCACAATTTTGTTAAAAAATTTACTTGAGACTTCTGTTTAAAAACCTCTTTATGCTTTGTCTTGGTAGCTAAATAACAAGGAATAATTGGAATCTCAATGTTAAAAATCTGAAATTAAACTCATTACAAAATATCAGATTTTTAATTGTATAGTGAAAATTGTATAAGTTGTTGGCAAAATTAAATTTTTTACCAAACATGTGTACAAGATAAAATTTAACTATCAATTGTAATATCAAATAATATGTCTACAATATGGCAAATTATTAATTGATGTTAATCAATTAATAATTGTAACTGCCAAATTAATATAATAGGCTGTAGCAGCGAAATTACCATAATTTCTGCATATAATCTGTGGCAATTTTACCGAAGAATTGATTTACTGCTGATAATTTGGTGCCAAAATAAAAGTATGATTAAAAATATAATAAATTGTATACATATGTGTGTGTATATATATATATATATATATATATATATATATATATATATACAATGAAAAAGATCTGTTTGGATCCACATTAACATAACGCTTGATGTCAAACAAGATCCGAGAAAATTCTAGTAAGACTTATCGATTTTCAGCTTTTATTAACTTTTATAACAAGGTTCACATTGCATTTTAAGATTGCACTTTTCAATTTGTCTTAATTATTTATTTCATTAACTTTGAAGTAAACTATTAACAGCCTTTTTTCCCAGTGGTCTCAATAAAAGTGCCTCTAAACTCCTCAGGTACCTTTTTGCTTCTAAAAAACTTTAAAGACAAAAAATAGAAGTTCTAGTCTTTAGTTTATCTTGAGAATAGGTTTACTAAGAAGTTCAAACACTTTTAATATAATTTTCTACTGACTCAGCATTAGCCTTAATATTTTGCTATTAATATAACATTCTTGCACACTTGCTAATTTCATTTTCTCTCTAAGTTTATATTTCCTTGTTCATTTATTTTAGCTTTTTCTAGATAATTATTTCAAATTACATTTATAATTCTGCATTTAATTGAGGTGTGCGTGTGTGTTACTTACTTGTCCTACAAAATCTTTCTAATTAAATTTGGGCTATCTATTATTCCCTCAGATTTTTATCTGCTCTTGTCTGTTCAGTAAATTATTCTACAAAATATTTAACATTTTATTACGTGCACTATTAATAATTAATTTCTTAAATCAATCATTTTTATTATATAAGGAGTTACTCTGTCCTCTATTTTTTCTGCAATTAAATTAAGATCTTATTTAGCCCCTCTGAGCATGCTCTTAAATTCTTATAACACTTTAAAATATATATGTGTGTGTGGGCTATATACACAAGATATATCTAAACAAGTGATAAACTAGAAAAGAATTAGCTATCTCATAGTGTTATTTGCTTTTCTCATTCATCTATAAAATCTTATCAATTGCACCACGGTAATTTCCCCTCTTGTAAAATTGAGGTTCATTTTACTTTTCTTATGAATAATCGACTTGAATAGACAATGCATTTTATTAAGCAAAATTTATAAGAAAAATATTTAGAAAAATGGTTGTACACACATTAACCAATCTTACACATCACTTGGAGGAATTCTTCTTCTTTCATTTACTTTTATTTCTACTCCAGAGGTGAGTGAGAGGGATGTCCTTTAATGAAGATGGCTGAATACTACAACAGTCTCATAACTAAATGACTTCCAGAAATTTTTCAATTGAATGCAGAAGTCTTATACATTACATTCATTTTCTCACTTATATAATTGTATAGATATGTTATATAATTATGTAAGAGATCATTAAAAAAAACATTAAAATGATAGAACATCAACCCTTTTCATTTGATCTAGCTATAAAGGACTATTTTTTCTTATCGAAAAACACTATAAGGATGTTGTTTTCATTTTAAAGATGAAATTGATGAGGTTACAAATTAATTTATTTTTAACACTTACACAAAATAAATAGCCTAAAAGTCACTTAACTTTTTGAAAATTTACCTAGTGAAGAATATAGATACTGGAGGAGACTACTTTTAAAATTTTCATAAGAACCTGGGTATATCTTAAATATATAAAAATATTATTTTAAAATCTATAGTTTATCCAAAAATCTACAGACTGACCTTAGTATTATAAAAGCATCAATACCTTATATTACATCAATAACTTCAATAAATTTTATAAAAAACTTATAAAATTTTTAAAATTAATTTTTAACAGAATCTTTAAAAATTTATTTAAACTGCCAAAATCTTATAATAAATTTTTAAAAATTATTAGATTTTGGCAGTTATAATTAATAATTTGAAATAAAATTTTCCATTCTACTATACATAGTAATAGATATAATTAACTATTATTATGAAGCAAATTGCATAACCATCTTAATTAATAATTCATTAGTATTATTTTATTGTCATTTTTACAGCTATTGTTGGCATACCTTTAAAATTATCCAAATTTCATAAGCATAATTTAAGAAAAATTTTTATTATTTATGAATGTAATTAATTGATTGATACATTGATAATATTGTAAGATTATTTATTAATATGAACAATACATGAACTTAAATCCCTTTTTTCCCCACTTTGTTTTTAACCCATTTATAGCATTAATTTATCTTCAATATTTAACATTATATACTAGTTTAAAAATGTTAATACATGTTTCATAGATTGTATAAAATTCATATTTTAGCATTTGTTGTGAAATAAGAAAATAGAAATAAATAACTGAAACCATTATATTTGAAACCCAAAAATATACAAAATCACATTATATGTAAAAAGAGAATTGGAAATTATGTCATGTCAGTAACAAAAGTATAAAAACAGCTTTTTTTGTAGCTAATCCATATTTTACTGATTATTAACTTGTTTTTACAAATACAAAGAATTTGAATGATGCATAAATAAAAATATTATTAAAATATCAATACTCACTTTTAAATCCAAGGGAATTCATTCTTTCATTAAAGGATTATTTGCAAAAGATTAAATTCTTTTCCTTGTTTTACCATGTTAAATTAAAATCATATGGATTACTTTTCAAAAGATTTTCCTCTAAAAAACATAATCAGTGAAAAACAGGTTTGTTATTAAAATGAAAAATCAATTATTATAATATATCATTTTCAGGATAAGCAACCTTTAACTTAATATTTTTTAAAAATACTGTAAAACATTTATATCAAAGAAACCAAATCTATAGCTATGCAAAATGATTGCATCAAATTATACAAATTAAAAAACAAATGAAAAAGATATTAAAAACACAAACATTAAGACTTAAATATAAAAAATTTATCAAAGATAAAATTAAGCATAAAATTGTTCTAGTTTTAATATTTAATAATTTCAAGGAACTCAAATAACATCGCAGAATTAGTATTCATAAACATAAAACTGTAGATAAGCTTATGAAAGTGTTTTTGGAAGCATCAAAATTAACAATTCATTATTTCATAATATGATATGCAGAATTTGAGAAATAGCATCACTGTAACCATTTTATTATTAATCATAGTACTATAAATAATTATTTTTCAAATAAAACATGTGATTTTTTTTCTTTTTGCTATTGTTTTCTTTTGTTATTATGATAGCCAGCAAATGCTACATTGTCTTGACACAAAATTGCCTCAGTGATGCTAATATGCAAGTACCCAATATACAAATAATTTTCAATATAATAAATAGTGATAAAACTCACAAACATAAATATTAAATAAATAACTATAAGTACTAAAATGCAGTTTTTAAAGGCTTACTATTTAAAAATAAAACAAACAATTTGAATAAAAAATATTAATTAAAAAAGTAATCTCAAATTCTAAAGTGGCTTTTCCTTCTGTTAACTAATTAGCAGCTATTTTTGTACACATGAACTCATTAGATTGGGACCAACAATTTCAAATGGAATCCAAGCCATTTTAAATATCCATGCCTAAGGTGGGATTCAAATCCACTAATTACTGAAATAAAAGCCAGAAGGCTAACCATTTGGCTGCCAAATCAGCAGTGAAATAGTTAATGTTATATAATTGTTGCTATATAATTAAGTGCTTCACTTAATAAGAGGTAAAATGTAAATTAAACATTTTTCAAAGCAGGTATAAGTACCAGTTAAACAAAGTAGGCATTTATTATACTAACACAACATTATTTACTGTAAATATATAATGAAATGTATCATTCTTCTTATACTAGTTCAATTTGGTAACATGAAAAATATTATGGCAAGTATTATTTTCAAGCAAAATCATCTATAACTAAAACTTTATCTCGTTAAAACTCCTTTATTGACGGCTTAACAAAACATTTGAGAAAGAAAACAAAATTGATTTTAAAAAAGGATCATAACATCATTCTGTTTCCTTTAAAATGACCATGTGCTGATAACTTAACTTCAAATTTGATAGATTTACATTTAATAAAACTTCATTCATAATATTAAGATAGCTATTTTTAATTGAAATTAAGATTTATTTTTGTTTTACCAAATGATATATATGATATGTCTAACATTAATAATTATAAATACATGTTCTTTTGACTTAATCCAAACTTGAAATATCACAAGTTAATGAGAGGACACTTTTATTGAAAATGTAGATGAAATATAGTATGTATAATGCCCTCTTGCTAAGTTGGGTAAATGGTATACGCATATAGTTATATGCACAGTTTTTTTAACCGCTTTTCCTATGAAAATGTAAAATGATTGTAAAGTCCCGTATATTGAGTTTTTAAGAATATAAGACCACTTATACTGCATTTGAAAAATATTAGTTACTTAGATTGCATAAAAATACATGAAGTAAGATTGTAAAATCGAGTCAACGATATTTTATTTTTGATACAGATAAATATACTGATTCTTAAATTTTATTTAACATGGAATGAATCAATTCACTCACCCAATTTCCTAATCAGTTAATATTCTAAAGTTAAAAATGAATATTTTTAATTCCGTTACAAATGCAATTTTTAAAAATTGTAATATTATTTTGTTCAGAAATAATCAGTATTATATGTATTTGATTACAAATTAAATTAAAAATTGTACACTGCTTTAAAACCACTAAAATAATGATACAGGTTAATGTAAAAACATAATCAAGCTCAAGAGATGATGAGCATACATTATAGGATAAAATACAGTTAAGCTTAGTTTCGTATTGTTTTATTTAGCAGACACTATACTTACACACATCCCGCTTATTCATTATTTCACTGCTCTTCGTTCTAAATTCTTGAGGAAAAGGAGTAATATGTAGATATCAAATATTTAAATACATAATAATTTTTAAAATTTGAAACTTTTAAATTAAATTAATTAAGAAACATTAATTTTCTTATAATGAGCAAAAAATAAATTATTTAATTTAATATACATATAAAAATATTCAGCACAATGATTTTTAAAATATGAAATTTCAAAATGATAAATATAGTTAATATAATTATTCCAAAAACATAAATTAAATAAAATTCAAAATTATTTAACTTAGGAATTTTTTTTCAATAAATAATTTTTTAATATCAAAATGAAAAAAATGCTATAAAGTAGACCCTAAGGTTTCTATTATTTATTGGAAAGTTTAGCTGGCAGTTTCTTCAATCTTTCATAACTAGATATTCACATTTTCTTTTGCAGCTTAATAAAATAAATGCTATTCATTATTATTTTGCATGTTTTAGTTGTGTGATCTATTTATTTATTTAGTTTTGTTTTAACTTATTTGCTAGTGTGTTTGAAAATAAGAAATATGATGTCACCTGAAGATCAGGAACAACAAGAGGTACGCATAATATGAGGGCAACGACGTCGGATAATGATCCGATTTTCTCCCTCCTGGTTTTTATCATTTATATATTTTACATCCAAAATATGTTATTAAAAAGCAAATATTTTCCTCTGTAAATCTGAATTAGTTTGATTATGAAAAAGGTCATTCCCTATTTAGATTCATTTGATTACATTTTAAATCTAGTGACAAATGTTTACTTTAGGATGTAGATTATATTTTGTTAATTGTTTTTATGATAAGAATGTAGAAGTTAAAATTTATTAACATTCAAACATAAAGCAGATTATTTTTTAAACTTAAGTTAGTAATAGACTAAGATTTCGCATTTCAATACCATATTGTTCAGTATTGATATTAAGCACATTGCTTAAAAAAATTCTTAAATACACCAAAACTTTTAAAAAATTGATAGATTGACAAAAAAATATAAAGAATTATGTATCATTTGACTTAACATTTAGATAACTTTTAGATTTCCAATTGTCAAACTGTTTTACTCCAAATGAAAAAATTTAAATAAGGAAGGTTGTTGTATGTAATTTTAACTAAGCACCAGCTAAATAATGCTTGCATCCTCTATTTTATTTTATTCATCATAGCTTAGAATGGTTTATTTGCAAAATATGTTTGATGATTACTCTAAAGGTACATAACATTGTCTATTTAATGAACATATCATTTATCTACCATATCCCCCAAATTTCCTAAAACTGTTGACTACTGAAATTTATGTCTGTGTTGTTTTTTAAATCTAAGAATTTTATTAACACAAGCTGAAAAGAGAATTGGTCTGTGCTTGGTGAGCCAGTTGCAAAGTCCAATATAACAAACAAAAAGATCATATTTTGTATCTGGTGAGTTTGGCATAGTATTATCCACAAAGAATATCTGGAAAAAGGTGAAACCATATATAATAAGGTGTACAGCTAAATGATTGTTTATGTTAGCGCTGCTGCCAAATTCAAATGTCAAAATAAGTTATGGCAAAAGAAGGTCTGGTCTTTCAAAACAATGTGAAGCCACATGTGTCAGCATTCACCAGCTGAATTCTACAATTCAAATAGGATACTTTGCCATATATATGCAGTTGCATATAGTCTTACTATCCCTCTTTTAGACTTCTATCTTTTTTTACTCCTGCAGTTACATCTTGCTGATGCTATCTTTGATTCTGTATAAGATGCTCTCATTGTGAGATAGATCTGTTTTTAGATTTGTAGCCACTAAGTTTCTGGACTGCAAAATTTGGTAAACCTGCCATAAAATTGACAGAAAATCATAGATTTGGGTAGTGATACCATCTGCACTGAAGGTACTGCCGTGATAAGATTTTTATTCTGATTTTAAGAAATTTTTTAGTTGAAAACTTTTGTTACAACCAGATATATATGCATATATATGTTCATAATGCACATAAGTTTTTTAAGTCTTAAAAGTAATAGAATATATGCTAGGGTGCTTCTTTAGAGAATAGTGGTTTGTGTTCAGTGTGAAGTACAGAATTAAAACTTTAATTTAAAAGAGAATATATTTATTACACTATCTATACTACATCTCATAACCGGTCATGTACCAAGTGGCCGAGTCCTTCCAACTCCTCTGGTCAAGTTTTCCCTCTCCTACCCCCCAAGAAGTTCATTTCCATCCAGACTAGTATGTCCTTGCCTTGGAGCATGAGAATTTATTTCACCCTTTCCATGTGGCATAGAGGAGAAAATGCTTGTTTTTGTTGCTAATTACCATGTTAAAAAAAAAAAAAATCAGTACATTTCTAAGCTGAATGATTAAAATGTTTGCCTTTTGTTCAACTATGTGTAAATTTAATTCCTACCTTTAGTATTGATGCTTTTATTTGGAATATACTTTAAATTGTTGACACTGATGTTGAATAAATTTCATTGTGTAAAGAAGAAAAACATTAAACCAATCGGACCATTCTATAAACAGTGTTTTAAAAGATATTTGAATTTTGGAAATATCTGTATATGAGTTTTTGTTGGATTTTGGCTAATTGTGTATTATGATCTTTACAAGATTTCAATATTTAGTAATTTCTTGAGTAATAAAAAGAATTTTAATTTAAGAAAGCACTCTACTCTTTTGAGTGCATCAAATTTTGCTTACATCATCGTTCTATGATACTTTTACAAATTTTTATTATTTTCTTAAGAGCACATTACCTTTCTACTTTTATAGTAAATAACTTGTAGTTTATGGTAATTGGTATCCTTCGTAAAAATCAGAAAATCACACTTTATCAGTTCTTATATCCACACACACATAGTTATTTTGTTTGATGAAATATGTGTGTGTATGTGCTTTTAAATCACTTTTGCAAATAATTAATAAAATATTCCATTTGCTATTTCATCGTGGAATTTAATTACTGTAGGAATTAAATGGAGATAGAATGTAGAATTCTATAACCTAAATAACAATCCAGGGTTGTATAAAATTACTATAAAAGTACTGCAGCATAATTTTTCTTATTTTGCTTTTAAAGTCTAATTGTAGCAAAATAACTTAATGGATATTGCATTTTTGCATACAAATCTTTTAAGGGGGCATTAAGAATTTGTTTGCTTATTATTTGTATAAAACTTTAAAGTGCATTCTGTATTTTTAAAATTTCAATTTTGATGACAAGCAACTGACACATTCATATTTTGGTCCACCATTTGTCATTTCCAATATTACTGATTGTAATAACATAATTATGTGTAAATTTAGATAAATTTCAAATATCACCTTTGATTTTCCTATCTCTGCTAATCTTCATGACAAAGTGCTGCGATACATTTTTTGCAATTTATAAGAATATACACTGGGGAAAATAATGAATGCAAAATAACTTAAAAATCACCTTTATTCATGTTTCATCAATGACAGAGCTTTTCATTTTAATTAATTTAATATTGGCACAGAGCAATAAAAAACATCTTATATAGTGTTACCAGGAAAAGATCAAATGCTGAACAAAAAAGCTAAACCATTAGCTTGAGTAGTGTTGCTTTTTACAGTGCTTATTTTAAATCAATTGAGCGCCACCACACACTATTTAAAAAATGTCCTATATAATTCTGCAGTACAAATGTTTACTGCTAAATAATAAAACTAAATAAATAATATGAATAATATCGTATCTAGATCTTTCCTAAAGGATCAATAACTGAGAATGCTAACTCAATCATATGAATAACATTTCTTATAGTAATTTGCTTGTAGTTTATCACCACAAAACACTTGAAAATTTCTACTCAGTGTCTGATTTAACTAATGAAACACTTATTATATAAAGTACTTATACACATTTGCTAAATTATTATAGTTGTCCAGTATGTTGTGATTTTTATTCAAGTTTCTTCTTTCAAGCTTTAATTTTAAAAATGTCATATTCATTTCCACTCATAACACAAAAAAAAACTGTTTCAATTTTGCAACTTAACTTTTGTGATTAATAAGTTAGACTCTCATATAAACATTGATTATATCCAATGTCATATATTTGTCCAAAATATAATTATCTAAAAATTAAAATTTTCTCGCTTAACTTTAAATTTCAACTACACTTTAACTTTTTAATTTTTACTTTTAAAAACTTGACATTGATACTAATGGTTCATATCCTGTGAGATGCAAGGGTTGTCAAATTAGTAATCAATTTCCTTACACATCAAAAGTGATCTTTTTATTATTTTTTATTTTAAACTTTTTCTATGATGTTACAATATAGATTCTATAAACCTTATAGGTTATTTGTTAAATACTTTCTTTCCTCTAAAAAATACTGGTATAATAAGTATGTTTTTAAGTTGGAAAAGTGGAAAATGATACTAAGGAGAATAAGAACTCTATTTTACATGATGTAAAATAATCATTTGGTTATGTTGAACTCCCATGGAATAATTGTTATGGATAATTTTGAAAGACTTCGTATCCCAAAGAGCTTGTGTAAACTTCTTATTGGATTGTTCTCATAATCATATATTTCTGATGCAGGCTGCAGCAGCCTGATTAGTTTAGGTGTTCTTGTTATTGGAAGATAGTTTGAATCTTATCAAACCAAAGATCTGCCATATTCACTAATTGGGACTAGGGTATATAAAATATGTTACAGTTGCTATGCCCTCCATGTGAAATAATACCTCTGAAGGATGGTAGGCCAAGTGTCTAGGGGTCTTCTGCTTGTTTCTCAAAAGTGGTTGGGTTTTTATATCCACCCACTTTTAGGGAAATGATGGCACACCTGCTAAGTGCTCTATTATTTAAGGTACTATCACTTCTGCTCCTTGTAATGCTGAATGGGGAAAATCTTAGTAGCTTGTCATTATATAGTAACATATTTCTGATGTTGGCAATATATCAATTGAATTTTTTTTAGTTTCAGCTCAAAATGTACAACAATATAACAAATACCACAGATGTAGTTGATTGAAACTACTGTGTGTGTGATATTTGTACCGGACTTCATTAACTTCAACAATTGTTAAAAGTGATAGATGTAACTAAGTTTCAAAATTGGTTAAAATATTTTCCTTTGCATAGTTCATTATGAATTTTCTCACTTTTCCAACCCTTGTAGGGTTGGAACTAATGGAATCTTTATATGGTGGAGCACTCAATGCCCATCGCATTATAATCCCAAATGCCAATGGCTCTTCAGAATTTAAAAACAGGAACTTTCAGAAGACCCCCAGAGTACCATTTCGGTTAGAGGAGGTTGCAACCATGATCTATTTAGCATGCCCCTGGTGCTGATAGGGAACACAAAGGATCTTAGGTGAACTCAGGGTTCAAATTCACTATCTTCAGACGAGGAGAACAATGTTGTAACTGACCAAAATACTATGTCTTTCACTTGGAAAAAAAGGGCTGTGCTGAGCAAATTTTGTGATCACAATGAGTAACTTAATCCTGATAGGTACATAATATGGTGGATTTAGAGTCTTTAAAGTGGCGACAAAGTTTGTAGTCTGTAACCATTTTGTTATTTGTGGTTGTCGACAATTTTTAAAATTGTGATAAATGGGTTGCATATACTAAAACTTTATCCAGTGAGATTTTTACACTGTCTGTAGAATCCAATGAATGCAATTTTGTTGTAATTCTTTTAGATCAGAGAAATTTTATTGCCTATCATAAATGTAGAAATCTAAGGAAGAAACAACTGTTTCCATTATTGAAAGCGATATAATTCAGATAAACTGAAAAATGTTGGCTTTGAACTCTTTGTTGTAGATCACAAGTACATCTCTCTCTCTCTGTTTTATCTATAAAGTGATTATCACATCAATCAGCAGATCATGTGTAGAGAAGTATTATAACTCAACATACTGCAATACCTAATACTAGCATCACAGCAGCTTTTTAAATTGAACAAAAGCCAAGAAATTTTCTAATAATTAAAAAATTTCTTTTCCTAAATCAAAATGCATTTTCATAAGTAGTAAAAGAAAATTTGCAATTATAAAATAATTACATTTTAAGTTTTGTCACCAAGTTGGCTGCAGTATCCATACACCATTAAGAATACTCTGCTAGACAACACTTATAATTCTATTTATATGGATTCATTTGGTGTTAAATGCATAAAAAAGGTAACCTGTTTTCTTCAATGTTAGAGTGATTAAAAATTTTAAACTTTAATATATCAATATACGGTTTTTAGATCTCTTGTTTTTATTTATTTTGTATTATGTTTATGTAAGTTTGTTCAGTTCATAAAAAATAATTTTTATCTATAAAAAGAATAATTCATTGCTGATTTAGTAAAAACAATTTCATCGGTAGCATCTTGAAATGGAACATTATGTATTTTAAGGTTTATTGCAGTTGTATAGCTTTCTTTCTGCTAGAAGTTTCATTATTTTTTTTAAAAAAAGCAATAATTATGGTCCTTGTTTCTTATAATTAGTGTTTAATGTGTGTTAATTGTGTTAGTAATTAGTGTTAAAATTTGAAGTGTAATGATGTTTAGTACTCATAATACTGTAGATTTTCATACAAGTAAGTTAGGAATTTTTTTGAATCTGAAATTGAATTTTTTTTTAAATTAATGTTCTTACTTAATTCTGTATTTTTATGATTTAAAATTTAAATTAATTTTCATTTTTGAAGTAAATCAGAGTTAATTTTTTTACTGTAGATTCGAATTCATTATAGGGTTTTAAATTCAATTACTTTAAAAACATAAAGTTATGTTGTGCATTGACTGTTATCTAGATGTTAATCCCATCCTGTTAGTATTTAAATATTTAAAGGTCTACCATTTTTTAAATAAAGGAAGTAAATTATAAGGGAAAATGCTATACATCTTGCTTATTATATTTTATTGGAATTTAATTACAAATCATGGATATTTTTATAGAATCCTGTTACAACTGAAGAAGTATCTCCTGAAATGGCTATTAAGCACCCTCTTCAAAATAAATGGAGCTTATGGTTTTATAAAAATGACCGAACGAAATCTTGGGAAGAAAACTTAATGGAAATCACAACTTTCGACACAGTGGAAGATTTTTGGGCGTAAGTTTACTTTATGTTTTAGATATTTTGTGTGTGTTTTTAAGTCAGTACGCAACATTAATTTTGTCCCTTTTTTTTAATATAAATTTAGTTACAAAATTTAAAAATCTTTATTATTTAAATTACTGTTTTTAATTGTAATTAAAAATTAACTTAATCAGAAAAAATTAATTAAATCAAATTAATTTAGCAAATTTATCATAAAAAAATTTTTATATATATTTCAATTTTTCTTTTATTCGAAGCTCCTTTTTTCCCCTTGTTTATATATTTGTGTTAATGATTTTTTTCAATGTTGACAAAAGAAGGAAAGAAATTTGTTTAAAATAGTTTTATATCTATAAATAAAAATTTAATTTTGATTGTCAGATATGTTAAGAATAAATTTTTTTCTAGATAAAAAATTCATTATAGATCAACATTTTTGTTTCCTTAGCTGTATATTACTCATAATTTTATCAGTAAATTTATTGAAACTTTGAACAATAGCCTGTATTTTTTTTCTTTTTTTTTTAATCAATTCAGCAAACAAAGTGAGTAAATCTTTTCCAACAATAATATGTGCATACTAGTTAATCAAAAATTATGTTTATATAGTCTAAAATTTTATTTTTACTTCTCGTGCTGCATACACTATATTCTACAGAGTAAGACAATTGCACAAAATATCAATCTAAATTTAAGGTAATATTGATGTGCTTTTATTTATTTCCAAAATTTGATTTACTTGGAGTTCACAATAAAAATGTCTAACTAATGCGAAGAAAAAACATCTATCAACCACAAGAATTCTCAATGGGCACCTCAGATACAATAGGCTCGCTTGCAGTTTTAAAGCCTCTTCTCTTCTAATTTTATATTCATATTCATAATTTATCAAGTTTAAATGATTTTTGTGCATTTATAATTATATTGTATGCTGTAAATATATGTAAAAATATGTAAGAGGTCAATAAAGAAAATTTTTTTAAAAAAATATTTTCAAGGCAAGAACAGGCATTTAAAGGCTATTATTCATTTACGTATCCTATCCTCTTCCTGCTATGTAAATTTTGTGTGTGTCATGTCACTTTCTTGCTGTGCAAGTTTTAATAATATATAGTTTGCACACGCACAGTTGTGAGTGAGTGATTGATAGCTAGGTGGAAACTACATATTTTGTATACTTTGAACTGGTTTTATATTCATGCATTGAGATTAAAAGTTTTATAGCCAAAATAATTCATAAAATTAGATAAAACTAATTTCATTTGTTTTCTACCAAATTAAATAATTTTAAT
This sequence comes from Latrodectus elegans, assembly GCA_030067965.1. NCBI lineage: Eukaryota > Metazoa > Arthropoda > Arachnida > Araneae > Theridiidae > Latrodectus > Latrodectus elegans. The sequence continues at coordinate 17,245,602 of CM057812.1, forward strand.
TTCTATTATAATATATGTATCTGCTTAGATTATTATATTACATGCATGTCTATAATCATATGGAAATGAATATATTTTTAAATGAAGGAGGGCATAAATTTGTTATATAATACAAGAAGTAAGATTCAGGAAATTTTATAATGTATTATTAAATTTATTTTGTGTTCACTTAATTTTGAATGAATCTTACTATAGAAATTTATTTGCTGTTAATGTGTACAATTCTTATTTTTAGCCTCTATAATCATATAGAAGTTGTTAGTAAAATACCCTTAGGCTGTGATTATGCACTTTTTAAAGTAAGTAATTGAATTTATTTGTTTATGTGTACTACCTTCCACATCTATTAATGCCAGCTATATAATCTAAATTTACTATCATGACACTATTAAATAATTGATATTTGTAATTGTCAAATCTATTTTGTAGCTTTTACTTAATTTTTTAAAGAAATATAATTGCCCGTGTATTTAAATTGAGGTTATACTAAAAATTAGATATTTCTACAAATTTTATGATCCTTTAATTAAAACCTGAAAATCTTTCATTTTTATCTTAGGTAAATAAAACTTGAAACTTTTAAAATTTGAAACTAAAAAAAATGAAATTTTGTTTTCTCTTTAAAAGAAATTTTGTTTTGAAATTATCATTGCTGTAGTAGTTGGAAATACGTCCTGTTGCAGAAACAATGCAACAAAAATGTGACATGCCAAAACTGCGTACTATAACTTAATCGGGAAAGAAATACCTTAATCCTGTGATTAATTTGTACATAAATGTTTTAAAAATTAATGTGAACGAATTGCATTTCAAAAGTAGCTTCCTCTTATTTGGTCATAACAAAGTATTTAATACCTATATTTCTAATTCTAATCAAATATTTTAAATGCAGTTGATTTAGGCAAAATTAAAAGAAACTTTGATGAAATTTTTTCATTCACTGCCATTATTGAGACAAAAAATGAATATGTTGTAGAGATAATGTTCTATCTTAGCTTTTTTTTAAATATATATATATATATATATATTTTAAAATTACATGTAGAAAAAGTGACTAGTCCAATACAGATAATTATCAAAATAATAAAAATATTTTCAATTTATTAAGAATTCTTTATTAGTATAGTGTATGACAGCACCCCCTTTTTCCTTGCAATACAAATTGGATTCACTTAGAAATTTTTCATGCGCTAAATAATGTTTAGAGGAATATTATAATATTCTTCAAGGGGATATATTATGAGAGTTACCGATGGTACTTTAATTGAAGTGTTATGGTCTATTTTATTGTTGTATGAATGAGCAAGTTAAAGTAGATGTTTAAATTCACACACACACACATTCTCAAGTTTATCAAACCAAGATTGAGCAAGACCAGCTACATCTACAAGTGCGTTGTCATCTTGGAAAATTTATTTGCTTGTAGCAAAAGTTTACATCATAAAGAGGGATCTAGACAGCTTACATTTATCTATATGTATCCTTGGTGATTCTTCCTTTATAGATAATCATTTTCTCAGTAGAAAACCAGGACATTGTTGCCCTTATCATAACTGATCCACCTCTGTCTTTGATAGTTGGAAAGAAATCAAACATGATCATACACTTCTACTGGAGTCCTCCAAATGTATGCACATACTGTTGTAGGGGAAAATGTGGAAAACAATTTGTCTGACCATATTGCTTTCTTCCATTTATCAACCAATCATGTTTTTGAGTGTGACATTGTTATCATTTGTATCAAGAGCTATGGAAATTGTTATTATGTTTTAAATACGCAATGTGTAAAGGTGCCTTCTTACTATAATCAGTATTACTGAAGAATTCAGGTGCTATTAAATCTTTTCTTTCATTTTTTAAGCATACTGCTTTGATCTCTTTCTCTGAGTTTCCCTCCGTCCACTGTTTTGCTTTGTCGTGCTTATCTTACCATTCTGTTTTTATACTGTCATCATTTCGGACACTATACCTAAACAGAAACACCTATAAGTTGGAATGTTTCAGTCTCACTTTCTTCAGCTAGATGGGCTCTTATAATGTGGCCTCTTTGAAAATCTAAGTGGTTCAACATCTTATGCTTTTGAAGAAATCCAAAGCTAACAGAACATTTATAAGGCTACTAGGATTTATAGATTGCTATTTATAAAAAAAACTCCTATTGTTTGTCAAATTCCAATGCTTACAAAGACATTCAAAAATGTCAGTTTTGTTTTCTCCTTTAATGAAACATACCTTAAATGCTAAATAAACTCTTAAATAACTAATAGCCTTGATACTCTTGTACAGTTAATTGTATTTAATTAAATTTTTGCACCATATAAATTAGATCCACATGCATAATTGTCTTGGAAAGGGAAAAGAATTGAGCTTTATGAGTGTATAAAAAGGAAACAAAAAAGGGAGGGAAGAAAATAGCAATTATGTGTATAAAAATGTGAATTCTAAAAATATCAATGAATTATTTTCATCATTATATAATTATAATATGAGGGGATTTCTGTTTTAACCTGTTGAATATTAAAATCTTAAAACCAATTCTTATCTAAGTATAATAGTATAAATAAATAAAAATGTCTTGTTAAACCCTTAACTTACTGAATTATCTGAAAATATTAGCACAATGTTAGATTTTTTCTATGAAAATAATAAGAATTAAGTACTTCACACCACTATTAAATGTTTTGAAAGCTTTTACTTCTAATTATCAACGGTGTCTAAAATTTAGTATAGAATTTATTTTTCTGAAACACATTTTCAATATTTTTTGTTTTCTATTTTAGAATTTATATAAGCCTACCTTGATAAAAAAAAAAAAAAATTTAGCTCCAATTTTGCATACATGTTTTAATTTTGAATGTTTTATTTTTTATACATTTATTTTTTTTTAAAGAAATCTAATTATGGCTCATTTTTTAAGAAATTTCTGATTTTGATATAATGTGAAGATGAATAATATTCCATGATAACATTTTTACTGACTTTACATTATTTTATTTATTTTACATTGTTTTTCTCTTGTATTAGAAATTATTACAGTAATCATTTTTTTTTAAATAATATAGCTTGTTTTCTTTTATTGAATGAGTAATAGTAGTTTAATTTTAAAGAGCAGGATTTAGAATGAAACTTAAGTTCAATGTTTTTAATTTTTATGTAGGACTGATAAAATATCATTTTTTATATAATACTAAATTAGTTGTGCTAAATATTGAGCTTAAAATTTTTCATTCAACTCAAGTTTTAGCATAATAAATATTTGAAATTGTTGGAATTCTACTTTAATTCATAGATCATGTTCACACTTTGTGCACAAGAACTGACTGTTGACTGATAAAACTAAACCAACTCTTGTGGTTTTACATGTATTGTTTGATCATTTAAGTGTAAGTTAAGAATTGTATTTGCATGTGTATGCAAAAAAAAATTAGATAATAATTCTATAGATTGTATGCATTTCTTTTCATTCTTTAATTAATTGTAGTAGTAGAGAAGTTTACTATTAATTTTATACTTTTAGTATGGTATTAAACCTATGTGGGAAGACAGCAGAAATAAACAGGGAGGCCGATGGCTTATAAATGTAATGAAGTCTCAAAGAACTACAGACCTAAATAATTATTGGTTGGAAATAGTAAGTATGCTCAGGATATTATCAAATATGGTTTATCAGTTACTATTCACATTTATCTTTTCATATGTGAAAATCTGTAAATGTATTGATAAAACTATAAATTATTTTTGTCACTTTCATTTATCTTTTTGTAATTTCTCTAATAAAATTAAATTGCTAAAGTTACATGTTAGAATTCATGTGCATGTTTAATAAATATTAATTTTCCTGTATATAATCCACGGATTATGTGTTTAAAAAAAGTTTAAATTTCATTCTGGATATTGTTTGATGTCACCGATAATCTGATGAAAATATTCTCCATCAGAAAAGCTTACAATAATTTTTGAAAGAAATGCTCTTTGTTTTATACAATAAATAACAGATGGGGCCATTATTTATCCAGCTTTCTTTCAGCTATAATCAATTGTGTCCAATTACATTTTAGAATGAATTTTATTCTTCGGTAAGATAGTATAATAGCTATTGACTATCATCATTTTGCATTTTATTTTGACATGTCCTGTTTTGTTCTGAAAATATTTAAGTTTGTATATTATCATGCAGCTGCAAAATAAGTTTCACGGCATATTTTATACTAAAAAATATAGAGCAAATGTAAGGGGAAAAACAAAGCATCCACAGTAAAAGAACAAAATGTATCCTATGGGCAGTTAAAAATAATTCATTTCTTTTGTTTCATTATTAACGAAATAAATCTATTTTATTTTAAAATATATCTAACATGGTATTTAAACGTGAATTAAAACTAAAAGTTGATAAATTTTATTAGAATCTTTATTATCACTCTAGATTATCAATCTTGTGCTTTTATCTCAGTGTATCATATTTTGCAATCAGGTAAATCCAAATATCATCCAATGATATGTATTTCATGATAAATGTTTTTCCTGTACTATTTATCATATTGTTAATCATACTGTGTTTTTTATTTTATATGCTGTTTTTGTTGTTGTTATTATTACTACTGGGGAAAAGGTTTTGCAGACAATATGCTGCTGCCTATTACATACAGGAAAATACTTGGTAGCTGTGAAACCACTATTTTCAGATTTTTTATTTTTATTTTCAGCTTTTATTAATGATAGGAGAAGCTTTTGATGAATGTAGTGAAGATATATGTGGATCAGTTGTACAGATTAGGAATAAAGGTGATAAAATTGGTATCTGGACTGCAGATGTCAGGCATGCTGATGCAATTATGAAAATAGGGTATGTGTAGAATATTTTTGTGTTTCTTATATATCAATCATTTAAAAATAAGTTATATATCAAGGTGCTTTTAATTGTGTACAAATAAATAAAGAAAGAAATAGTTTTATACTGAGCAATATAAATCTAAACTACTTTAAAGTGCATTTTAAAAATATTCTAGAAATTCAAACTTCTAAAATGAACTTTAAATTAATTTTTCATTGAAGTATTCTGAATAAAAGTTTTGTTTCATGCATTTACTGTTGTCTAATATCATGTCACAATTTTTTAATGATATGATCTAATTTATGTTAAATGCAATTCTAAATTCTTCCCATAGTGTGAACATATGATAAAAATTAACTAGTAAACATATTAAATTTATGTCAACAAAAGCTCTATTGAAAGTTATTTAATGAAGTATGCATGTTTATATTCATGGAATAAATGTGATAATGTTGTTGTAGTTAGAATTGTGTTTTTGTGGTACTTTTTTTTTTACCTTATAAAAAAATTTGCACTACAAGTTTTATTTTCAGAATTAATAGTTAATAATTATTTTAGTTCATAGTTGAGTAATTTATATTTTATAACTGAGAGTAAAATTACAGAAGTTCTGTTTTGACAGAAATGTCAGGTTGAGCAAAAAGATTTAGCAATGAAATTATTTGACATAAAAATTGCTTATCAAAAGTTTTTTACTACAAATCTGTGTTTTTCTGATTCTTAATTGTTCTTATCCACAAAGCATTACCATAAATGTGTTTATATCAAAACCTTTTATATCAAAAAATTAGGTCAATGAAAAGTAGAGATTTTGGTAAAATTATTAGTTTAAACATACTTTCAAAGAACCCTAATTAGTAGCCAAAAGTGGAGGCTAATAATGAAGTGGATTATTTAAATTTCCAAGCTGGGCATATTTATTCCCATCTTAAACATGGAATTACCTTCATTAAATTGAATAATTTTGGAAGAAACCAAAAGTCTTTATACAATACTTAAAAAAAAAAAAAGAAAAGAAAACCCTTCATTATGAGCAAAACTGAAGCAAAATTAACAGCATTTGTCCTTAAAGTATGTAGTGTCCAATTGAACGTGTTGATTTAGGTATTGAAATCGCTGGTTGAAATTTAGAATTGAAAAATTTAGGTATTGAAAATGCTGAATATTATTTACATTTGCAAAGAATATGTTGAGTAGTTCCTTCAATATACAGACCTCTTCTGCATAATCATATATTACTCATATGATAATAAGATGCTTTAAATGTGCATTGCCATGTAAAAATTTCTTTTGCTTATCTTTAGTCACTGGTATTACATTAGTTCAAAAGTTACTTTCTGAAGAGATCAGTTTTGATCTCAAAGATTCTCAGCCTTTGATCAGTTTATCCAAATACTTTAAGATAGCTTTGATTCAAAAAAGAGTTTTTATAACTGTACAAATGTCATAGCTAAATCATTGTCAGTATACCAAGGTGCCCAGATGTAAACAGTGGGATAAGATTATTTGTTTGCACACAAAGCAAGAGAGCACTATTAAATGAGAATGGGAACAATAGTAGAGTAAAACTTCTGTAAAGTCAGTAAAGTGGCTTGCCTTTTTGAATCAATAATTATTTTCTTGAAACTAATCATATTCCAAGCATATTGTAGATTAGAATGGCAGTTGTGTGTATGTTTGTGAATCAAATTCTTCAGCAAAAAAATTATAAAAGATGTTAAAACCTTAAATACTTATACACAGAACAGAATCTTTCTGGGGCAAAGGCTCTTAGTTACTGCAGTGTCAGTTTCACCTTTGTCATCTTTCTGGAAAAATCTGAGTTTGATTTGTGCTTTTTTGATAACATCCAAAAAGAATCAGATTTCATACCATAAAAAGTAAAATAATTGTTTGATGAATCTTCCTTAAATTTAATACAAAATTTTTTCTCGTTTGTTTTGAGTTAAAGAGAGGGAAACAAAAAAGCTGTATTGTATAGAACCAGGGTGATTTTTACAGAGTTTCCATAGCATAGTTTTAGAGTAATAGATGGGAATTTACTTGAAAATTGCTCAACTCTTTTCTAATTTAATTTGTAAATTTTTTTTATTTGGATTCCATAAATTTTATAATTTTCCCAGTTTAAATCAGTACAGATCATATAATAGGATTTTCTGCTATGCTCCATTTCAACTTTGAAGATCCATCATTCTATGTATTGATGTACTGTTTTCTTAGATTTTTGTAACAACTTTCAGTTGAGGTTGTTTTACTGTTCTATGTCCATTGTCTCAAAGACCACTTTTACATATTTCACAAAAAAAACTTCAATGTGCTACATTTGAAAAAAAAAATGTTGGAAGTATATTTGATGAAATAAAATATTACTGGAGAAAAATTCATAGAAGAGCTATCATTTATAAAGATTTGAACATTAAAAAGCCTTTAGTTAAACTACCTGAGACTCTAAAAAGGGGGCTGAAGATCAAAAATTAAATGCATTGCCTGTTGTATGTGTTCTAAGCTATCAGGAGCAAAATTGGAAAACAACCATGAATGGGATCCTTCAAAATGCCATTGCTCGCTCAAGCCTGTCATGTCAGCATAGAAGAAAGAAAAGCTTCAAAAATATTAATATCTTCCAGAAATGAAAGGAATTCAAAAGAAATTATATTCAAATCATTATATATTATGCATGTATCGTTTAATATTTTAGACTTAATAATTTGTTCCTTTTCTTATGTAATTTATCATGTATCTTTTAGAAGTTCAGGTGTTTTCCAATAATATTTATAGGAATAACTTTTGTGCTCAATGATCCATATTGCAACTTATTTGATGTTATAAAGTTAGTTCCACCGTATTCACACTTATTATAGTTATCCATTCCATCCTGGCTATTTTTAATCTAAAAAAGTATTTAAATGGTCATTGTTCTCATTAAAAAGATATTTATACAGCTATAAATGCATTTTTCCCCATCAATTTCAAGAAGTGAATAGCTTGAGTTAATCTATATAGAATACTTGCCCATAATACAATGATGCTGAAAGAAACTTCTTTAAATTCTTTTAAAATTTTGTAATCTTAAAAAACCTTGTATCTCAAAAATTCTATCTATTCATATTAAAAAATTTGAAAATGAAGATTATAAAAATGATCTCTACATCTCAGAATACTGATGCTGTTCTTTCTTTGATAGATTGAAAAAATGATTAAATTATTTGCAATCAGGGATTGAAAATTAACTGAATCTTTTTATGAATTTTGCCAGGTTCTCTGATCCTTTTTTCAGGAATTAATGATCTTTTACTAAGATTCACAATGGATTTTTCTGGCATTCCCTCCAGAAATATCAAATTATTTGATGATCTCCCAAGTTTTGAAAACTTTTTGTCTGTCAAAGATTGGTACTTGACTTGGGAAAAAATCTGTTACGCTTTATTGGAAATTCTACTCTATGACTGTCTATGAGGCATTTGCACAATAAGGTGACTAAATAATATGTTGAATAAGCATTGTTGGTCTATGTTTTTTTTTAAAAAAGTAGTATTTTCATTAAAAAAAACACTTTTGAACAATACTTTTAAAAAAAATATTACTAATAAGTATGATTCCAACAAAATAGTGATAAACTGACAGTAACTAAATAATTAATGCTTTGGTCACACACAAATGACTAGCTTATGATAAGAAATCTACTTTGTTTTATTAGCCTTAATTATACCATAGAATAAAAAACACGCCAGTTGGATGATGATAGTCTTTACTGTCTGCTTTTCAGTGACAGTTTTTGAAATCTATTATCATAACTCATTTCTCTATAATATTTGACATTTCTTTTATAATATATTCTTCTTTGTTAATATGCTGCATGTTTTCATATGGATGCTTCCGAGCACATGCTTCTAAACATCCCACAAATTAATCATTTAATCTCATTGTTTGATATTAAATTGCCCAAATTCTGTCTAATGATATTGAAGAATCATGTAAAAGGTAACTTTAAAAATCAATTATGTCAATGCAAATACTTTAGCACAAGATAATCTATTAGTTTTTTTTTATATTATATTATATAAAAAAGTTTTTTTTTTTAATTATATAACAAGAAATTGCTTAATTTTACTTTAAATTAGAAGTTTTAATTTAAAACTATAATATATTAATAAATTTTTGTGTATACATAATTATGAGTTATTAATTTTTTACAGCCGAGCTGTAAGAGAAAGATTGAATCTTCCTCCAAGGAATACTTTAGGTTATGAAGTGAGTATTTTCCTAAAATATTATATTTAAATATTAAGCTTTTTCACATCTCACAAATACCTTTCCATGTCTAAATATCTTAGGTAACTATTTATTAGTTGTATTTATTTTGAATAAGTATATTTGAAAAGAGGTCATACTGATCTTGAAATATTTAATAAATTAATGCATAGGAATCTATTGAAAATGTCTAAAAATTCTAAAATTACTCGTTATTTTATACTATGTACAATCCAGCATTATGTAGAGTGTTAATTATTTAAGTAAAAAATTCTGTTATAGCTGTAAATTCATTGAAGGCTTTTGAAATAATCATTAAATATAATTTTAACTTAAATAAAAAATATTCAATGTACATAGCTATGTGTAAATTTGATTAAAAACAAATTTTAAGATAAAAATTATATAACGTGAATGTCGATACCTCCGGGAAATTATTGATTTGACTTTTGTAATTTGATTCTTGGAAGTCTGTGTGAACTCTGTAAAGAGAAAATTTACATGTAACATGTATGTGTAAAGAAGCTTTGGATAATAGATTCACTTCTAACCAAGACATTAAATTCAAATATTAAATTATTCAAGCTATTATTACGCATGCTTTGAAAGAGGGTTGAGTTAAACTATAGCTAAAATAATCTGATAAATTCAATGAAATGTATTTTTACTAACATGAAACATATTTTTGCTACATTTGTAAATTTGATAAAGTTCTGCATTTCCTAATATATTAATGAAGCATTAAATATTTATTTTGAAAAAGGTGTTTCAAAGTAAAGTAAAATAATTTTTATTAAAAAAATATCTATTAAGAATGTTGATAGTATCGTGCCAAACAAAATGTTTAACTTGTGTGATTGTGTTTGAATATCATATACATGCTTTCTGTTATGTGAATTTTAAATTGAATGCTCAGCTGGCATTTTTATTTGTACCAATCAATATTTTGTTCTATTAATTACAATATTTAGAAAAGATACCTTTTCATAACCATGATTTTTCTTATGAATATATAATATTTTTATGCTGACTTTTTAGTTTATGGATTTTTAAATTTTATTTTTAGATATTTATTGTTGAATCCTATTTAACTTTTAGGCACATGCTGATACACAATCAAAACAAGGATCAGCTGCAAAGTGCAGATATTCCTGTTAAGTTAATGTTATTTAGTTTTGAAAAATGGAAAGCATTTGTGAAGGTGATTTGTTTCATATGGCAAGAATTGTATAAAAACTATTTATCGCTCATCTCATGTGCGTTGCTATTTCACTTCCAGGGAAGGAATAGCATTTTTATTTATTTTTTGAATTTAAAAGATGTGTTATATTTTGTTCTAAAAATTGAATAAAAGTGTTTAAATGCTTCTATGCATTTTTCTTTAACCTTGATATATTAGATTTGTGTGCATGATGTTACCATGACCAGATGTATCACGGGAGTTTTGTGTAGCTTACAGCATTTTATCTATCATATTTTATTATAATGTGACGGAAGTATATTATTTTGTCTTGTATTTTATGTAGCACTGTGTTTAATTGAAATAAATCATCTTTGCAATTTCTCTTTTGTTATTTTTCTAATTAAAAGTGTTATTAAATTTTATATGTTTTATCATTGCAAAATACATATCTTTGTAACATAACTATTTATCCTTCCCCACAAAAGATTTTATTTCTAATGAGGATGTGGTAACTATTATTGCTAAATATTACCAGCTATTTTCTAATTTCAAAATCATGGACAAAGTAGATTATTTTGGCATTTTTTTCATTCCTGATGTGGGTTCAAAAAATATTCAGAAATAGGTATTCAAAACCTCTGTTCTTAAATGCTGCGATGAATCTAAAATTTTTGACTAGGTAAATAATAATTCGTTAATCTAAAGGACTTAGAAGTATTTTGTAAGCACTATTTTATTTTTATCACTCTCTTTTTATAATAATTATGTCAAGAACTATAACGATCCACATCTTCCACTTTTTCTGTATAAATTAAGAAATTTACATTATGCTTACAGAATTAGAGTGACACAAATCTCATACCATTCGAGACTTTTTCAAATCCAGGTAATATGCCTCTCCAAATTGTGGATTCATTTTGTAAAAAAATATTTAAAAATTAGTATAATATAAAATTATTTATTCCAGAATGTTTCACTGAAAATTATCCTTATAAATGTTTTATTGATAGCAAAAATGTCTCATCTTTACTCAGAATTATTCATTTATCCTTCTTGAAATATTTTTTTTTCTCTAATTTAATTTGAAAATGACTAACTTTTTTTTCTTACAATTCTCTAATCTAAATAAATTTTATTTGAAATTTCTATGTTACGCCATTAACTTTGCAATTTTATTTATCGGTTTCAGTTATAGGATGTGTTACCTGGTCATAAAAAGCAAGCCTATTTGTCTGGTTTTTAAATCTGTTAAAAAGTTTTGGTTTCTACACTAGATTTGTGTCATTTTCATGTACTGATATTTTTGCTACATTCAGAGGTCTATAATTGTAAATATATTTACTACTAATTTCCTTCAGATGCATGAAATTTCTGGCAAATTGCTGTTTGCATATCACGTATAATTTCAATCACTACCATATTTATAACAAATTTCCTAAATTCACTTTTCATTATCATTTATGAGTATGGCTTCAGAATGTTCTTGAATAATAGCTATTGTATGTGCATCGTAATAAAAACAGACCCGAGAATTAAATTCTGTTACTTAGTACTATAGCTACCAACTCCTGATTTTATCTGGAAGCTCTTGATTTTTCATCATTTCTCCCAATTTCCCATTAATGTATGAAAATCTTGGTTATTGGCAATTTCATTGAAAAATTTTAAAACAGCCAGAAAAAAGTTTCTTAAGTTGTTTTTAGGTGCTCAAATAGTCAACAGATGGTGCACTAATATAATGATTATATATATATTATTTTTAAAATATGTTTTTTTTTTTTTTCCTCTGAGTTTAGAGTCCTTTGTGGGAAGATGAGGCTTTAACCACTAGGCTGCCAAGGCTCCTATGAGTTGGCAGTCATATAATTAACATTTAGAGCATACACCATGTGTCTGTTTACATAAGCAGTTCACACACAATTACGAGGAATATTACTTGTTATCAGTTATTTAATTTTGGAAAATATTTCCGTCAAAAAAAGTATTTGTCATCGAATTAAATTAATTTAGCAATATATTTTGTGTTTTTATGTGATAAGTTTTATACTTATAAATTGCACTTGTATAGAAAAAGTTACCCTATAAAATAAATATTGCGGCATAAACGTTATGTTATTTTTTTATGTGTATAGTATATTCTTTTATCTTTCATAGTTACTTTATAAGATTGATGAATATTTTATTAGATAATAAAGATTAACACAAAATATTTTTAACATAAATCATTCTCAGAATGTATAATCTAAAATGTAAAATTGTCCTTTTGTGGTGCTACCATTTTGACATTCTGTTTCAAGCAAAAATGTGCTAGTACTGTCACCTGATTTTTTCCCTCAAAATCTGTTGAATGTACTGATTTTTTTCCCACCAAGGTTGGCAGGCATGGGTTTTTTCTTTATATGACCTAAGAAGACAACTTCATTGAAAAATGCTATTGAAGAGAATGGAAAGAGTCTAGGTGTCTTATTGTTGATTTAATGCAGCAGACGGATTATGCAACATATTTTGTTGTTAAAATGATTAAGTAATTTTATAATTCAGTTTTCATGGTTAGAAATGTTCAAAAATAGTATTAATTGATATTTTTGCCTGCTGGATTGGGAAATTTCAAATCAAAGTAATTGATACACCTTCAAATGTATTTCATGTATCAATCTTTACAAAAGCAAATTTAAACCTGTAAAGTTTAGTACACCATACTTTTTTGTAATGTGAGATAAATGAAAATATCACTTGTTATGTTATATTCAGTCATGTCTTTACAAATTAATAGCTTTTGGAAGTTATACGTTATGTATACAAGTATCCAAAAATAAAATTTGTTCATTTGTGTGTTTAAATTTGTTCGATCATTATATATTTTGCTTCATTACGTAATTAAAAATGAATCATCAAAAATTCATTAAATGTACAGACAACCTTCCTATAACAATAGATTGCTTTTTAGAAAATACCGTGAAACTATTATGCAAGACTCTGGAATGATACTAAAAGATGGTTTGTTCTGGAAGTTTATTGAAAATGATTTTATCAATTCCATACAAGCAAATAGATTTTGATTGAAAATATACAAATAACAGACACTTGATCTTGCTTCTCAATATTTGAGAACAACACTATTATAACAGTGCAGTGTTCATTCTTCAATATATGCTTATCCATTGATTACGCAGATCGAAGAATCTTAAAAGTCGAATTTTGAAAAGATTGCCATTTAGACAATCGTGTGGTCAGAGGACCAAATAACGCCACACTTACAAAGTGTGAAAATATCGGAATGTCTAGTTGAAACTAGTGAGGTACTTCCAGGCCATTCCTTCCTTCTCTTCACTTCATTTGATAAGTAGAAAGCAAATTTCTTTTAAATTCTAATTTGTTAGGATTTTTTCCCTTTAAGTTATTGTTATATGTGTGTAACACAAAATATATTAATTTATTTTACTGATGGCAAACATTAGCACTTAAGCCATTAGTCCACTGACTCTCTAAAGTTTCTTGACCATGTCCTCATATTGAGAAAGTATGGACAGTTATTTAAATATTTAAAATCATTGGTTGATTAAAGTTACAAAACACGGTTTGAGGATTCCTCCACTCTAATTCTATAGAAATGTCTTGCAAACAGTCATTCATAGTCAGCCTCTAAATAAATTCACTGTAGTATTTCTTGGAAAACTGGGAACTGTTCTCTCCTCCAAAAAATCTTCCATCTCTTATCATTTCGTGTTGAATCACCTTTAAATAGTTTTTCTAACGGTCAGGTTAGAAAAACTATTATGAAAAAATGTTTTTCATTTCATATTCTTCTTTAGCATGACAGCCCTGGGTGGGCCAAGGCTTTCCTCAGAACACTCCTCCATTGTGTTCTCCTGGAGGTGACAGTTCTCCGATTTGTCACTTTCTGCACTTTAAAGTCCTTGTCTACACAATCAGTCCATCTAAGTTTGGGCCGACCCCTAGATCTGTTTGCAATGGGCCTATAATTAAAAATTCCTGAAGTCAAAAGATGAGAGGTCCATTCGACAGATGTGGCCTGCGAATCTCAAGCGACATATTTTTTATATAATTAACGATGTCAGCTTCTTTAAAAAGTGTAGAGTTTGGAATTGCATCTGTGCCTCTAAAGTCCATTCTCATTTATACCCCCAAAAATCTTTCTTGAGATTTTTTGTTTAAATATTACAACTTGATTCGACTGAGTCTTTGTTAGAGTCCAGGTTTCGCATCCATAAGTGAGAACAAGTTTTATGATGGTTTTGTGTATATCTTTTGATCAATTTCGATTTTTAGAAAGTTCATAGCCCGTATTAGTAGCAAAAATTCTTTTTACTTCAGAACTTATGTCATTATGAGAATTAACGTTTGAATCTAGATATGTAAAATTGTCAACTAGTTCAACTTTAAGATTTCATTTAATATTACCTTCATTTAATAAATTTTTTTTTCTTCTCGCAACTGAATGCAATCGAACGAAAAAATTATTTTTGTTAAACGTATTACCTTTGCTTTTATGCTTTCCTTCTTATTTAAATTTTAGCACTTTCCAGCTCATAAGAAATTATTGATTTTGGTTTGTTGGCTCTTATAATTATGGATTTCTTGATATAAAAATGCTCAATTCTGCAGCCCTCTTTAATTTTCGGATTCTTTCAGCTGAATCGTCTTGATGCTAAAAAATTTATTTCAAATTTTCGACTAAACTTTCTAAAATGTTTAATGTTATATAATTTCGTTATCTTCTACAATGCCTTTGTTCTTTTTACCAACTTATTTCTATTTTCGGGTGCCACTTTTTATCAAATTTACTTCGACATGTATAAGAGTTGAACTTGCATGATGTCCTTATCAAAAATCTGATGTATTCAGCAAATTTGCATTTGTCACCGATTTCATTTTTGTCCAACTGAAGCTCATCTTATAATTCGGTAGAAAGCCATGTCTTCATCCAACAAGCATTTTTTTTAATGTCAAAAAATTCAATGTTGAAGTGCCTAGTATAAAATTCTTTCCAAGTTTCATTACATTGATTGATTTTGAATCTGTTATGTTAAAAGTTCCTTGTAATGTTCTTTTTAATTAAATGTTTTTTAAAAGTATTCATAATAGTTGGAGCATCAACGACTAGTGTTAGGAAACTATTTTAATGTTGTACTTACGCAAATCTCATTGCTGAAATAGAACATAACACTTTCTTCAATAAACTTATGAGTAAAATGGGAATTGAATTATAAATTAGCAATTTACAATTATTTTTTTCATGCAAAAATGTACAACAGTATGCCATTATTTCAATGTAGTTAAATTTCTAATATGGTAAAAGCAAAAAGCCTTATATGAAGAAGTGCTGCGGAAATACAGTACGATTTTGATATTTCCTTATATGTTATGAAATCGTGTTACACAGAGGGTGTTCACGCATTTTTGTAACAATTTTGCGAAGAGATAAATAATTTATTTTGTAATATGTTTAGTTCAATAGTCTTTTTTTTTTTTCCACTTCTTCACTATCTTCCAGAGTCCATCCAATATTTTGGGGTAGTGCTTACAAAGAAGTCCGAATATACAGTAAGTAGTCTAAACTGTAGTAGAAGAAATATGTTATCTGACCTGAGTCACAGAGGGACCATGATAACGAGTTTCGTTTGTTATCATTATAAGAATTGCTGTCGTGAAGTACCTACTGTAGTGAGAAAAATATGTTATCTCTCCTGAGTCACCATAAGACAACGGTCACAGAACACTTGAAATCATTCCTACGAGGGCTGAATTGTTCATCTACTATATCAGTTAAGAAAAACTATCTGATTGGTAGAATATTTGTCATCGTGGAATGGCATCACGGTACTCTTCATTTTATTACGATATTACTTCATTTTATTTTACAAATATAGCTCTACGCTCTTATATAAAATATTTAAAAAGATCTACTCAAAAGAATTATTAGATTAATCCTTGTATATTTTTAAATCCCAATTTTTTAAGATATTGCACATACAAAGCTGATGCTTTTTAAGTATATATTAAATGAAATTCGATTTTTTATGTAATATATTTTTTATAAAATGTAATTTTTTACGGCAAAAATAAAAATCCCTTAAAAGTTTAAAGGTCTTATTTGGTCTTTTTAGACCCATAAATTAATAAAAGCTTGAATTAAGTGGAAATGTACCGCGTGGATACACATTAATGAAGTTCCAAATTTTTGCTTGTAGTTGTTGTTTTTACTTATGACACTTGGAGAAGCCTAGCTTGCTTTGCTTCGGCAATGCAAGTTTAAGTCAATAGGGAGCGTCTTTCATTTTAATCAGAGCACCACGAAGATATGTGAGGGTAACTAAACTTCACAGAATACTAAAATTTCGCCAAACTCCATGGTTAATACCATATGTTGAATTCAATACAGAAAAAAAAAACTTGCTAAAACGGTTTTCAGGAAGGATCTGTTTAAGTTTTAGAATGATGCAGTTTTTGGTAAAACGATGGAGAATTTGAGAAAGCGAGTAAATATTAAATTAATCCAATCTATATATATAAGAAAGCATTTAGAAAATTAATATCTTCTCCTTTATTTTATTCATTTCAAATCTTCAATTCAGACTTAGTGGCTGTGTAGATGCATAGAGCAAAAATAATATTAAATACGCCAATATATGTAGGTTTTAGATATGAGCCAGTGGCATAGTGAGCATAATTGGTGCCCGGGTACGATACCTTTTTTGGCGCCACGTTGAAAAAAATAGTAATACAATATAAATATAGTAATAAAATGTATTAAGGAAAAAGAGATATACTATAACGCGATATATTATACATTATAATAAATGGAGTATAATTGTAATAAGATTACAATATAAATATTGTACCTACTATAAAATAATCGAAAATATATTAATTTAAAGTTTCAAGCAAAGCTTTAAATTTAAACAAAATTCAATACTAATTTATACAAAAACACTTATATTGTATCCGGAAAAGTGTCATTAGAATAATCGGACTTATGTGATTTAGAATTAATTTTAAAAAGATATTTTTATTGATTTAATATTACTATAATACAATTATTTTAAAAACCATAATTTTTTTTAACATGAAATAATTCGTCATTACATATCATAGATATAAGCAGATATGTAATTATTTGCAATCTAATATATACTACACTGTTCACATTTTTCTTGCCTTTGCTGAAGTGAATTGATCAATTACATTATCAAAGTTGATCATTTCAAAATTTTCTTTTTCCATACTTACGATTGTTAAATCTTAAGATAAAAACTTGACTGTTTTGACTAATGGTAGATCATAAGTCAAAATTAATTTTATTTTTCTGAATGAACGTTCACAGCTTGCCATTGATGCAGAAATAATTAAAAATATTTGAATGACAACCTCTTCTCTCTACCTTCACCGTTTGAGATAAGGCATGTTGGAATTTCTAATGGAGTTTTAGGTTTAATTTCTTTTCTACTGCTGAGTAACATCATTCAGTTCCACATTTCTCCATAGACTTCTGTTCCATGGAAATCTGTATGACAAAATTGACCCAAACTTTTACATTTGTTTAACACGGGGTCTTAGCGCTCCCAAGACAGAGGTTCGATTCTCAAGATAGGTCAATTCAACTTTTCATCCTTTCAGTGGGTTGATTAACTGAAGACCACTCATGCTTGGGAGCTAAACAACGGGGATTTCGCTTTGGGCTGACCACCAAAACGGGACATATGCTTCGCACCCCAGGGACCTCGGTAAAGAAAGCAGATATGGGCACTGTAGACCTTGATCCGGATATTACAATTTTGAAGTCAGGATATTTATTATCAATTAATTTTTAACTTTTAAGAAAAGGGATTTTAATGATTTAACATTTCCATAACAATGTCTTAAAAATTTTAAATGTATTTTTTTTCTTTTCTTTTTTAGCTTGTTAACCAAATGAAGCAATTTAAACATTTTTATTCCCTATTAATTGTGCATTATCTTCGTTATGAAAGACTCTACAAATTGTTGATCATTTGGTGTTGAACATATGATATAACTTATCCTAACAAATTTTCAAAAATTCTATAATTTTACTAATTTCACAAACTTTAGCTATTTATTGCAAAATAATAATTGGGTAAGACTTTACACATCCCTAATTTAGGATCAACTCACCTGATTTTTCACAATGATATCTTTTTAAACATTTCATTTACCACAGATTAAACTGAAAATTTTATTTCAGAAAAATTCCAGTGAAAAACGACAACATTATATGAAATTTCGCATTTAAAATAGCTTTTTAAATTATATCATTCAGACCATTAATGTAAACCAAAATTATTTTTAATGTAAAAAATTTAAATCAAAAAACGTAATATTGATAATTTATAATATTTCATTTTTATACCATAAAATATATTTTTCTGATTCTAAAATTAGAAGATCTTTGTTAATAAGTTTTCATCTGATTTCACTTTAGAAAACTAAAATCATACCATAGCATTATCAATGCAAATTTCAGATAAGCAACGAAACGCTAATATAGACAACAAAAATATTTTGCAAATTTCTTAAATCAAAGCACACAAATTCAAGTAAAATTATGTATATATAATATAATCAGAAATTTTCAACCAAACAATATATATTATGTTATTAATTATATTTTTCTCCAAAGTTGTAGTTCCTCACTATATTGTTCTTTTAAGTTTTTCATTGATTCGAATTATTATCAATAATCACAAATAATGAGATAAAAAATATATTTTAACTGTTAAACGCCAAATTTTATTTAAAGAAATTTTCTCAATCTGTTATCATAGTAGTAAAAAATTTTTCTTCGTATTTTTAAGGCATTTAATAAAACTTCTTATTTAAGTTATTAAAATATATTTTATTATTAAAATACGAGCTAATTTTTATTGAAATAAATATTTATTTCTATTACGAATAATTTTGAAAGTGCTGTTCATGCAACATTAAAGTTTTTTTTTTTTTTCAATAAATTTATATCATTTAAAGACGGTCTTATTTTTAAAATTTTACAATGTAGAATGAGAAATTTGTACGATTTCTTTATAAATTTCTGTAGCGAATTTTTCAAGTTAAAAGATTTGTTTTTATATAAATTTAACTAATTAATTAAGAAATATATTCTGTATATTTAAGAATACAAAAAAGAAAAGAAACATTTAAAAGGAAAAAGACATTTACAAAAAGAAAGAAAAAACTTTATAGATTTTTAACTTCTATCTTTTGAAAAAAGAATTTTTCGGTATAAGGTGCTAATGTAAAGCCGACAAAATTACTAGTCAAATAAAAATTATTTCCCCAAACAAAAACATTTAAACATTAAATAAATTATTTTTAAATGTGAATAGTTTTAACTAATAAGTAATTTAATATTTAATTTTCATAATTCTGCAAGTATATGTTAGTAAATATTTATACCAGCTAAAATATGAAATAAATATTCAAATCGAAAGAATACATAGTAGACAGAAAATACAACTTACGGCAATAATACTTTAAATGTCTAAACTTCAGATTTTCAAATGTTTACATTTTTATCTCCGATGAAGCTGTGTTTTGGAACAAACGAAATACTAACCGTGTGAACAATAAAAAGGAAGGAAAGTTTATGCGTTTTCCTAGAATTTGGAGGTAATTAGTTCTCGATCCCCTCCATTTCGATTCCAGAAAGACAGTTCCCTACGCGGCATTACTATACGAGAGTTACTTTGAAATTTTTAAGATATGCGCAGGGGAGAATTTACAAAATAAAAATAACGGTTTAATTTTAAAATACAAAGTACTTTAACACAGAAGCTGATTTTTTACTGACTTACTTCAACTTGTTTAGCGTAGAATAAATTTCAAACAGAAGCGAAAATGGAGTTGACCCGAGAACATTTTCGCGCTATGATTTTCAACGATTTTAAAGCAGGATTAAATCAAGAATGCGTTCAACGGTGACAATTAGCATTTGGTGAGGAATCTCCAGCTCGTGCTACTGTATTCAGATGGTTTAGAGAATTTAGAAGCGGTCGCTATTTTCTTCATGATGAAGAGCACACAGGAAGGCGGCCGTCGGCAGTAACCCCGGATAATATGTCTGCCATACGAAAAATGTTAATGGATGGAAATCGCTGTACCTATCAAATGATACAGAAGGAACTTATAACATTGGATCCCCAGCCATACACAAAATCATTCATGAAGAATTACATATGAAAAAAGTAGTTTGCCGTTGGGTTCCCCATAATCTAACTGTGCACCAAAAAGAGGAGCGTGTCAGAATCAGTAAAAAAACTCTTAAATTGCTAAATGATGGTGGCCACCGCATCATTTCTAAAATGGTAACAGGTGATGAAACGTACATACCGTTTTTTGACGTTCCAATACGTCAAGAAAGTAAAGTATGGGTCTTTGAAGATGATCCCACGCCGACAATGGTGAAAAAACAATGCGCACTGAAAAAAGTGATGTATGCCGTTTTCTTCAGAAGTACGGGATTGGTCAAAACCACCAAGTTGGAAGGACAGAAGACAGTGACAGCAAACTGGTATTCCACTAAATATCTTCCAGAAATTCTACAAGAACTAAATGTTAGGGGACTAATGCTTCACAATGACAATGTATCTTCACATACAGCCGGATTAACAGCTGAGTTTCTTAAACAAAAACAAATTAAAGTGATCGAACATCCGCCGTATTCACCTGATTTAGCTATGTTCGACTTTTGGTTATTCTTTAATCTAAAAAAGAACTTACGTGGACGTCGTTTTCATTCAGAAGAAGAGATTGATGTGGCTATAAATGCATTTTTTCATCTATTCCAAGAAATGAATGGCTTGAGGCATTTAATCTGTGGAAAATTCGTCTACACAAAATCATTGTGCATTGATGCTGGAGGGGACTACTTTGAACAGACCTAAAATTTTGTAAGTATAACCTTTTAAACCTAGTTGTATCTCAAAAATTTCAGAGTGACCCTCGTATTATGCAAAATTCACCCCCCCCCCTTCTTTTTTTTTAAAGGTCAGCTTGGTGCCGAACACCGTGGCGGGAGGTTCCTTTCTCCGGGCACAATATTTTAGACAAAGGGGACCGCTAATAAGAAAGAGGAAAGAATATATCTTTTTTTCCTAGGATTTAGGGAGGTCTGATGAATAATACAAAGATATTATGGTAAGTGCTCCCACTGGATGCACTCTGCATGACTTGTGTTTCTGGACTAAGTAATTGTGTGAGTAATCCTAGTAATAAACACTTAGATGATGACAATAATTCTTGTTACACACAAAATTCCGTTAAAATTATTTACAAAGGAAAAGATAAAGAGAATACAGGGATGATTACAATAACTCTTTAAAGCACACAAAGTTCCGTTAAAATATTAACAAAGGAGTTACAAAGAAAAAACACAGGTTGATGACAACAGTTCTTGATAAACACAAAGTTCCGTTAAAATATTTACAACGCGGGAAAAAAAACTTTTTTTTTCCATATTGCTTAAGATTAAATAAAATTGAGATTTTTATAGGATGCACGTAATTTAATTACAATGTGGTTTCTCTCAGGATTTCATTTAGGTGGAGATATAATTTCGATTAATTATTATTATTCTTTTCCGTTTGGAATTATTTGAATAAACGGAGATACTAGTAAGAGGTTTTACTCTCAACACTGCTCTGGGCCTGTGGAAACGCATTAAATCATAAGAACTGTAAAGTTCAAATCCCTGAATCTCACTATTGTTGATTGTGTATATTTTATGGTAGAAATTGAATGCAAGAAATTTGAGGTAGCGCGCTAGGGGCAGTATTCCCAAGTTCTCTCTTATTTGCTGATTTCTAAACTAAAATTCTCAGTTAGTAATTAGTCTAGGTATTTTGCTTTGCTGGGCTGCTGAGACTTTGATATTTTAATCAGCTGCTCCTCCCCAGATAAGAAACACGTTTCAGCAGGAATTTTCTCACGAGTATAACGCGACAGTAGGCTGAAAGGCTACTCGTATGAGTAGGCTGTATTTTCACTGTAATTTTCATACTATACTCGTATGAAAATTACAGTGAAAATACAGCCTGAGATAAAAATACAAGGAATTTTTTATTTTTTTATTTTGGGACTATATAATTCTAAAAGTCTCAATCACAACTGGATTTAGTCTTTCTATATCGCTTCTTGATAACTTAAGTGAAATTTGATCTTTCTGATGCTATTAGCACATTTAAATTCCTACAAGTGTTCATTAATAATATTTCAGTCATATGTGAAATTTTCTTTTTCTGTGAAGAATTTTTTATTATGTTATTATAATCAAAATAAATTTTCACATTTTTCATCATAAAAGGAAATTAAAAATATTAACGAATTACTGCTTGTTAAATAAAAGGATTTAATCTCTAATGAAAAATTGAAAATAGCACGTCATATAATATTTCAAAACACTGAAATTTCAATAAAAAAAATTTTAATTTTTGAATAATTATAACACCTAGAAGGGGCCAGAGGAAATAATATTCATTGAACGCTTTTTTTTTATTGAGAGTAAAGCAAACTTATTTGTTTTGTTGATATTATTATGACTTTTTTCTTTAGTAATATAACTTGACTTAGATAACCTGTATAACAATTAAGACTCATAAAGGGCACTGAGAATCTTGACGTATTCACAAAATTCAATAGGTGTCCTTCATGAGCTTACTCTTCTGTAATCTCCCTCCGTTAATAGTTCCAAAAATTACCATATAACATTAATGCAAATAATTTGGTAAATAACTTTATACTAAAATAAAAACATCGAATATATATTCTAGAAATTTTATATGAAAAAAAAAATCAAGATATTTTCGTTATTTACAAGATTTTTAGTACAAAGCAATAGAATCACAAACTTAGAGCAAAGTATGAAACTAAAAAAGGAAAGGATTAAAAGAATGCAAACCGATAATCTAATTGATTAAGAAATAAAAATCGAAATCATGGTTAAATAAATATAATTTTTAAAGGGAACTAAGTTATGCAAAATTATTGAAATATAAGAGTAAAAGTTTCGTTTATGGCAAGCTCCTGTAGCTTTTCCTCATTTTTCATCAACACAACTTTTCTTTTTCAAATTTGATTCTTTCCTGGAGCTTTTTTTATTTTCCATGGACATGACACAATAATTATAAAATGCAAAGTTTATTTCACCGAATAAAATAAATATTATAATAAAACTAAGATTAAAACTTTCTGAAAAATTTTGTTCATCTTCGAAATTATTTGGCGCCCCTCTGCATACTGCGCCCGGGGCATGATAGCTCCCCTTGCCCCCCGTCACTTCGCCTCTGATATGAGCAAAGTACTCGTGTACGATTTCCATTACAGCACAATTCGCAAAATATATGCGGATAAAGCTGAACTTTTATTCACAGATACAGATTCATTATGCTATGAGATTGAGACTGGAGATTGGTATCGAGATTTAGTACATCAGGATAAGCTTGATTTTTCAGATTATCTCACAAACCACTTTCTTCATTCAAACTTAAATAAAAAGCTAATCGGTAAAATGAAAGACGAGTTAAATGGAATGGTTGCCAAATAATTTGTTGGTCTGAGATAAAAGTGTACAGCATCAAAATTGGTGATGGCGTCAAAAAAACGGCCAAGGGAATAAGTAAAGTTGTTGTAAAGAGAACTCTTCATCACGAGATTATTTCATTTGCCTTATGCAGCGGAAATACAATAGGATTGATCAAATAAAAATATCAAATTTCATAACTTATATACTGTTAAACAAAGGAAAATTAGTTTGTGTTGTTTTGATAATAAACGATATATTCTGGACGATAGAATTAGAAGTTTATCTTACGGAAACTAATGTCTGAAAAAATTATGTAAACCAAAAAATAAATATGTATATATATTTTTAAATATTCTACTCAACAAAAGTTATCTTCTTTTAATCTTTTATCCTTATGTTTTATTCACTAAGTTTACCTGATGGAATTTTTTGTCTGCATAATTTGTATATGTCTACTTTATTCTGCTTCTTTTTAGTGTGAATAAGAAATTATTTATTTAAAACTGCTTTTAATTTTAAAAATCAGTATAGCAGTATTTATATTTACAATTTATATATATTTATGCAAAACCCTCCATTTAACTAAACAATTGTGAGTTTAAAAATTCTCAATATTAATTAAAGTGGAAAAAAAATAATAGCTCATTATGGAAATTGTTATCATCTCAATAAACTTAAAAAATTTCAGTTGAAAATAATTCTTGAATCTATTATCACCTTTAATATCAGGTGGTGCTAACCATGATAAGGTATTGCCCCTTCTTACCCCGAGAAACCACCCCTACACCTTCCTAACACCCCTACTCCGCGACTCCACCTGTTTTAGAAACCCCAAATTTACCCTACTACAGTACATAATCAATAGGTGATACATCATGAGACTTGGGTGGGATGCATTTGTAGGTAATAGCTTCTATTCCGGTTTCATTTCTCATTTTTTCAAAAAGTAGAGCAGTATATTTAAAAAGGTATGGCTGGGAACCTTATTATGATGGTACTTATAATAGTGAATATTGTTTTGATAAAGGAATGGAATTTCTTGAAAATAAGAGTTAAAGCATACTTCTAATAGTAATCAGAATTAATTTTGATAACTTTTTCTAATTGCCTTATTTTAAGTTAATTGCTATAAGAAAATACACTGATATCCATAAATTAAGGATAATTTAGAATCACTCAGAAATTGAATTCTAAAATAAAAATTTCACATGTAGAATTTTCGCAATTCACTGTCGCCTGCGGTTAACCTGGAGTAGAGACACCGTAACAGTGGTCTTGTGTGATGTTTTTCGATGAGTCCAGGTTTAGCTTTCAGTCTGATTCTCGCCTGACTTTCATATGGAGAGGGCCAGGTACCCGTTACCACCAAAAGAACACCATTGAACGACACCGATTTGGTGATGCAGGATTGTGGTTCAAGGAGGAATTATTCTGGGTTCCAGAACTAACCAGCATGTTCAGAATATAACCATAACGGGCCACATCTGTTGGGATGTCATTTTGGAACAACATATATGTTTATATCTGGCCGCAATGGGTGCAGAATTGCTGTTTATGGATGACAACGCCCGTCCTCACCATGCAAACATTATAGACCAATGCCTTCAGTCGGAGGATATCACCAGTATGGACTGGCCAACATACTCACCGGACTTGAATCTAATAGAGCATGTGAGGGACATGCTTGACCGACGAATTGCAACTCGTCAACCTCCTCCCACGTGTCTACCGGAACTTCTTGGAGAATTGCTTGATGAGTGGTGTATTATTCCCCAAGATCAGATTGATAATTTGATACTCAGCATGGCTAGGCGTTGTACGGCCTGTATTGCATTGTCTGGGGGCATACTATGTATTAACCACTATACCAACCTCTTATATTGGTTTTTGTAAATAGGTTCTTTTTTGAAATTCGCTCCAGGGAGTAAAAATCGCAATTTTTATTAATGATGCCAAATATATAGCATCTTTTTTCGCTCTTAACTTTTTATTTAATAAATAAACTTTACAAATAAGTCGCATTTGTTTTGCTTCTCTCTCTCTTCCTTTTTTTTTTTTTTTTTTTTTTTTGCCTGAACTTGCATTATCTTTTAATTTATGGCCACTAGTGAATAATAACAACCATAAAACCTTTATAAAAACTTTCCTTGTTTTCTCTAAACCAACTTATTTAGTCTTTTTTTTTTTTTTTTTGCTGTAAATCAATGTTTTTTCTATTACACTCTGATAAATATAGCCAAGTTTCATCAATTATCAATTATAATTACATATTTCCATTTTCTACCAACCAAATAATTTTTATGCAACTGCCTGCATTCTTACACTGAAAAAAATGTTTGTTAGGTGATGAACCACGTGTTTTTTACTTTGATTAACTTTAAATCGGATTTTATAATTTTGTTCGCTTTTCCTATATAGATATTTAAGAATTGGTTTGGTAATCATAGCTTCAGTTACTCTTGATATGTTGCATTATAAACTGGAGTGCTTTAGTGATATGATCTACGACAAACCTGGTCGGAACCTGGTCCGACATCACTCTCCTGTGATTCTATTTACAGCAGGATGGTGGCAACTGTTTTTAACGATATCTAGGGCAACGCAGCTATATTTAATATTGCCATACAGATCTATCAGTTGAAGCAACGACGTTGCTTGAATTTTTAGTAAACGGGAGAACCCTAAATTTGTTGACCACTACTTTCCAATAAAGCAAAATAATTGTTACTCTCTTAATATTTGAATTGGATTTAAAAAAATGGACTCATGAATTAAAATTTTATTCTGAATCCTTTTTCTAACGAAAATTTCTGATTTCCATCTCTTATTTGAATCACCAATGTGCTTTTTAATCAATTAGACTTATTCGATGAAAATATTCCTTTAATCATATGTAAATTATTAAGATTCTTCTTCAATTCCTTAATCCTTTATTCACATTAGTTATCACTTAGAATAATAACTATATTTCTTAACTCTGCTTCAAAAGTTTGGAATCAAAAATAAAATTTGCAAAAAAATCAATTAATCGCAATGAAAATGTTCTTTTTACAACTCCTTCATGCTCATATTCCATATTTTAACTTTTGTTTGACAACATTTGTAGAAATTTCTGAATGACGGTTGCATTTTTCATCGTCTACGCCCATTCCAGAGTTCAGATGAGTCAACATCATTGTAGGATTCACATGACAAAATTCTATCGATTTTTGGAGATGCTGGAACCTTTCTTGAATTTCGGCACTTATTTTTATACAACAAGAAAAATTTCTTCATTTCAAGAGATAAAATAGTGGTTCTTCTATCACTATACTTTTAACTCTCGTCTTGAAGATTTGATAAAAATACCAAGTTTTTTTTATAACTTTTTAGCATAATTTAAACTCTCACCTACCAATTCCTTTTGTTTCTCTATTAACAGTATTTATAAATCATTTCATTTCTGAGCACACTGATGGACGTCAAGAATTTTAGCTTGCGAATAGTTTTGAGAATCATTCTCTTCATGCAGCATTAATTGCCATAGATTAAAAAAAACATAGATATGAAAATGATTGTATCGCAATGTAGTTTATGTGACCATTCGTGTGTTTGATTTTAACTACAATGAGTAATCGATTATCAAACATAATCTGTTACAAGACTATTTGCTACCCAAATTGTTAATTGACCTTTCATTGATTTATCATAGACTTTTTGGGGGGAAAATCAATTAATTCGTTCTAGAGACCATAAAATTAAATTGAAAAAAAGGATGTATAATTTCTCAGTGAATTCATTAATAAGTAATTTTACATATTGTCTTCCATATTAATCAGTTTATTTTTCATTTTTTGTTTATGGAGCGTTAAAGAATATGTCCAAAGTCGATTGCTTTTCTCTCTTTTTTAAGATTTTCCAGAAGTGATTAATAGCATTGCTGTTCTTAAGATTCCTAATTCTTCTGACATCAGATTGATTTGGGTGCCATTCTAAGACCATTGCTGTGACATCCTCCCAAAATGAAATCACAAATCACTCAAAAGAAAAAAAAATGATTCAGTTTTTAATGAATTCAAACTCGAAACTAATGCTCTATTTTGGATATAAATATTCCATTGGGGAAAATAAATCTTTTTTTCCAATATAGAAATTAGAAGTTTAATAGGCAAGAAACATAATTCAAGAGAGAGATGAAAAATGATTTTTATTCTGTTTGGTTTGGCAACCGTGTACATTATGCTCCGAGAGCTGAGAAGTTAACGTTTTAGATCTCGCTATCAGAATATGTGTTCCCTGTGTCCGAATACAAACATCTTTCGTGAAAATGTTCCTTGTTGGATTTGTTTTCGCAGTGTGAACTATTTATTAACTAATCACCCACTGTATTTCAAAGCTTTACAGGTTTTACTTTAAAAATTTAGAGACTGTCTGCCCTCTGTCTTTCTTTCATTTTAATTCCATTTAATTATTTTTTTTTCCATTTAATTCATCAATGATGAATTCAGTTTGGAAAACACATTAATATACTTTTTTGTTTCCTTTTTTCATATAAGAGTTATTTTTCGATTTATCTTTTATCGAAAATGTTGAGATAATTAATAATAATTTATTGTATTTATGTTTGAATACACATTAAAAACTTCATTTATATAATTTTTTATTTTGTGTCTGAAACAATCGTTTTCAGTTACTGCTCTCATATTTTAAAATACAAGAGAATGCCCTTATAAAAATAAGATCAGAGTTTAAAATCAAAAAGATTTATTTATGTTACATTATTATGAATTTACTTTTGTACTTCTTGTATCTTAAAAGGTGCTCTAAAATTGAACTTTTTTTTCAAGCTGCTATTCGAAAACAAAAAATAATGATCAATCTTTCTAAAAAGAAGAATTTAAAAAATTCATCGTAGTATGAATTTTTAACTGTAACCAATGGAATGTACTCGAAGCCGTAGGTGATCTCACTGTCGATTAACTTTCGCAATCTGTAAAGAACCCCGGCCTATTCACTTGTTATTCACAAAGCTTGTCTTTGCAGAATACTTAACGACTGGTGTAACCTTCAAGAACAAAAGACGGAGAATGAGTTTCTGGAAGCAAAACAATGAAGCAGCAACTTTTCAATTTGAGGAGGGAGGGAAGAGCTGCTTGTGAGGCGGAGAAAGTTACCTTTTCTTCCGTCATCCGCTTCTGTCCTGTGGTTGCGGAAGGTAAAAAGTCACATGCAATATTGTCCTTTAGCTTGGGCAACCTTGAAGACACGTTAGCGTGTGTTTACCCACAGATATTGTGAAGGTGGGTCGCGTTGTAAAACAGCGTGAATCAGAGCAGCTGGATGTGGTCAGCACGTCATTGGGATACTAAAAATTCTTCGAACTCGTGAATATAGAAAACTATTGTTCGACAAATAATATTCGACTTAGAATACAAAGAATAATTTCAGTTGAAAAAGCTGAAAGCTTCATTAATAATGAAAGAAAGACATGTCACATTAATACACATCTTTGTGAAATTGAGAATAAAATTAGTACATCATTTTTAAAAAGTTTTTTTACAGCATAAGCAAATCTAATTCCACGTTTTTTTAACAATGGGAAAAAATTTTTTTTTGATTTAGAAAAAAATTTGTTGTAGTAAGCCAAGAACTAAAAGACTTAAAAAATTGATAAACGAAATCCGGCTTTTCGATCCTATGTAGAATAATGTTCTGATAAAATGAATATACAGTAAAACCCTGGGGGAAATAAATATCGAGAGCATCTAAATTTTTTAAGGCTGAACTAAGTAGGCTTTATTTAAAATGATGATTAGTGTTAGTTTTTTATGCTAAATTGGAATCTGGTTTTATCATTTACCAGTGACAAACTATTAGTATGAATTGCATAATGCATTGTCAAAATCTATTAAAAATATTTTGAAAACACAAATAAGTAATTGTTTTTTAGGGCCAAGCAGACAGGAAGAGTGATCCATATTTCGATACAGAAATCAAGATGTAATGCTAAAACTCCTTCTATTATGAATGGAGTCAATGTCTTCAGAAACAATTTCTAGAAATAAAAATAAATAATAATAAAAAAAAACATGGATTTATTGACTGGATTACAAAATACTAATTTCCCTTAATTTTTTGCTGTGATTCGAAACTTTAAAGCTACAAACTGTCATTGATTAGCAGCATAAATGATGAACACTCATATAGCTACTATAAATAGTATATTCTACATGCATATTTTTTATTTAAGTCTAATTTTTATGATCCTGAAATTACGTTTAGAAATGTATATGCCAAGGTAATATGTTACATTATATGCTCGATTTTAAGAACATTTTATTTAGCAACACTCACGACTTAATTAACTAGTGGCTGATTTTTAACATGGTTTTATAGACGCAATGATAATTTTAATTCCACTTTAGATTTCACTAAAATTTTGAAAATCTTTTTGCGAGTTTATTTTCAAAAAATTTTCATTTGAGTTTATTTATTATTATTTTTTTTTTCATCTGATTTTTTTTCAATTTTTTTTTCTTCAATCTTTTTGTGGTTGAGAATCGTATATCTTTTGAATTGATGATAAATAGATGCAGAGTAGAGATATAGAAATCCCGGAGTTTTTGAAGTAATTCACGTTGAATGCTTTAGGTCTAATTTTAATTCCCTTCTCACAAGCTATGAATTAGAGTATTATTAATAACTTCAAGCAGGGCCTGACTTAGCCAATTATGGCCTAAGTAAGAATTTCTTTGGGGGCCCCTCCGCCTTTTAACAGAAAACTTTGTAATCGATTAGCAAAACGATTCTATTTGATTGGCAACAAAAAAGACATTCGATTTAGAGGCCCCTTTGATGTGGGAGTCCAAGACAACAGCCATGTATGAACTTGTCTCAATCGAGCTTGGGCTTCAAGTGAAACTATTGTAAATTGCTTTCGCCATGGATGGAGGAGGATGATGACTTGGTATTATCTTATGAAATTGACATTAATTTTATAAAGCACAATGAGCTTATCAGTCTAAAAAAGCCAAGAACATTTACCCGACTAGTTAACAGAAGACAAATTACTCATCAGTAGACTTTGGGAAAATATCAATTGGCAAATAAATTAGTGTTATTTTATTATAAATTAGTGTTCTTTTTTTTATTATTTTTTTATGAATTTTGAATTTAGAACTCATCGTTCTGTAAGATGTTAAGAAAAGAGATATTACTTTTTTTCGTATGTAAATTTAGTGAGCATGTGGTGTCAGTCTTATTCGACACAGTACGACATCGAGAAAAATAGATGAAGTATCACACATACAATTCCATTAATTCTATAAATTGGTGTCTTTGGGCAATAACTAATTTTAAAACTGTAGGTCAGTGATTCTCAACCTGTGGGGCGCAACCCCTAGGGGAGGGGGGCGCGAGCATATCCAAGAGAAAATGTTATTTAAAAAAAATTGATTAAGTAACTGAAAGAAAATAACACACACACACACACATACAAAATAAAATACATTTCGACATATTTAATAATTAACTTATTGAATTAAAACTTATTAAATTAAAAACAAATTTAATAATTATTATGGATTTCTTTGGGCTTGTCTTTCAGAGCAAAGTTTTTTGAAGGAAGGTTTAATATTAGAAATACTCTCAGTTTTTTTTCTATATTTAGCTAAGATCTATATTTTGTCTTCAAAGAAGCCACCGCAGAAAATCCAGTTTCACAAAGGTAAGATGTTGAAAATGGTAGTAGAATGCGAAATGCCCTTGTTTTTAGTGCAGAAAACTCATCATCCACTCTTGCCCAAAATTCAAAGAGTTATTTATTACTCAATTGTCTTTTGGTTTTGCCACTTGCCGTGAAGTTTATGAAGGTTTCTTCCTCTTCAATTGAGAGTCCTTTGGGAGTAGTTTGAAATGAATCCCTCACCCATTTATAACTTGATATCAGTTTGTCGTCATCAGAAAAGTGCTTTTTATAATTCTTTGCTAGCATTCCTAAATGATTTTCAATGGTTACAAAACAACTTTTACATGTTATTCTTCAGCCTTGTAAGTTTTAATGCAATCATTCAAATTTGCAAACATTGTTAAGTTTTCTTGCTTTAAATTTCTACTCCACAATTCCAATTTCCTACAAAAAGCATTAACTTTATCACTCGTATCCAATATATGTGTATTTGCTCCTTGCAGTTGACGATTCAAGTTATTTAACTTCTCGAATATGTTGACCACACATGTAGCTTAATTTCATCACAAATAAGCTATCGCGAAAATTCCCAGTTTCCGATCTGTTTCCTTCTTCTAGAAAAACGGTGATTTCATTTGTTAATTCATAAACACGTTGCAAAAAATTTCCCTCGTGATAACCATCTTCCCTCGCAATAAAATAGTAACGCTGAATGTACTGCACCCATGTCTTTACAAAGTGCGGAAAAGATTCTTGATTTCAGAGGTCTCATTTTTATATAATTTACTACGGTTACAACCGTAGTTAAATCAATTCAAACCAGGACTCATTTCTTTGGAAGCCAAAGCTTCTCTGTGGACCATGCAATGTATCCAGACGCACTGTGGAGATTTTTGTTTTACAAGGGCTTGAATACTTTGGAATCTTCCGGGCATAGAACGATCACCATCAGTGCATATTCCGACGCAATTTTTCCATTCTATGTTTTCCTCGTTCATAAAATCATTTAAGATAGCAAATAATGTGAGCGCTGTTGCTTTCAATTCTATTGGTTTGCAGAAAAGTACTACTGACAAATCATCACAAAATCTAATATAGGCAATTAAATGAGCATCTTTATTACTATCTGTTGCCTCATCGAGTTGTATTGAAAACAATTTGTCACGCAACTTCGACAAAAACTGACACTCTACATCTTCAGCTATATCAGCAATTCGACGGGCAACAGTATCATTTGAAAGAAGTATAGACTGCAATTGTTTTGCAAAATTATCTCCAAACATAAGTTCTTCAATCTCAATTGCGGCTGGCAAAATAAGCTCTTCACCAATGGTGTGAGGCTTTTTATATCTGGCTATTTTATATGAAACTTTGTAAGAGGCAATTAAAGCTTTTTCATTCACAAAGTTTTTTTAAACAATGATTTTTGTTTTTCATATGATTTTAATATTAATTCGAAGAATTCTCTGGGTTTGTTTACGTACTCACTATGAAGCGTTTTCAAGTTTCTTTTTAAGTTTCTTATGTTTCATGCTGTTTGCTGCCAACATTTTTGACAAAATGATACACAGGTGCATTTCTTCTTCATTTACTTCAGTACTAGTGAACCCAAAAATTAAGTTTTCTTGAGAATATTTTCTTGTTTTTATTTTCGGAACCACACTTGTCTGTGTACTTGTTGATGCTTGTCTATCGTCTAATGCTCGCTTACGCCCACTTAAAAATTTATCCATGATTCTGCAGAAGTATGCTGCCGTGAATATTTAATACGGTAAATTGCAATTACACGAAATTATATACAACATACACATTCAAAACAGATTCAATAGCTATAGAAGGATCGACTCGAATGAGATTATCTGGAATTTGAAATTAGCGTCATAGAATTGTGTGTCTCCTTCTGCCTATGAGAAAATATTTGCTCACATCTGCGTACGCTCCTAACTTAACTTTTAAGCTGACCAGAAAAATCGAAACTTCTCGCGAAACTGTGAGAATGGCCGATACGGCGGGATGCAAGAGCAATAAAAAGGCATAGGATTCTTGTTTTTTCAATGCTGATGATCGGGGTTGAAAATGTCAATAAATTTCCGTATTGTTGGTAATTTTTTTAAAGTTTAAAATTAAGGTTGTAATGCAGGTTTAGCGCCAAAATATTCAATATACATTATTATTGTATACATTTTATTGTTTGTGGCGGGGAGGGAGGGCACGATGAAAATTATGATTGAAAATTGGACCGTGAATACTAAAAGGTTGAGAAACACTGCTGCAGGTCCATCTAATTAGCCCTTGTGAGTGCAAAAACTTACCTTTGAGAGACAAACTAAACCCAATGGAGTATATAATAAGAATAGTTTGTGTATTCTAAAAGCAAATGAAAATTGGGACGGCACATTTTTTAGTAAGCAAATAGTTTCTGAAAAAAGTAATTTTTTGAATTTAAACTCATTCGAAGAATGTGTCAAGTCTTATGATGTTCGTTGGCATTGGACTATACATTTGTGCTTAGTCAGATATCTATTATCAGTCAGATGCACTGAACATTTAACAATGTCTATCGTTTCAAAGAAAACAAAGCAATAAAAAATAATAGCTTGTTTTGGACTGAGATAAAAAATATATAATATACATACCCTATATTGAAGATTTGGAACGTATATATTTCATATTCCTCAAATTCATAGCCAGAAGTGTCTGTAGAACTCAAACTTTGAGAACTGACAATTCAGATTTGCAGTTTCATTTTAATTTAGAATCTAATTTAATTTGAACCATTTTAGACTTCAATTTCTTCAAGATTATAAGAGTCATGATGCTTTCGTTTTTGATATTTCAAATGAAAAAAAAATACAATGGAGATATAATTGAAATTTTACTAAACGAGCTTTTGATAATCGAAAAGGTAACGGCAAATTAGAACAACATAAATGACAGAAATTTCTCATCACGCGAACACCAAGTGGGAACAGTTTTGTAACAACCATACATCATGGATGTCTAAAGCACTACCTGCAGATTTATGCAAACTTCAACATAATGTGATACAAGTCACGTATATATGGATAAGTCTCTATTGTAATAAAATTAATTTTTCTTCAAAGAATTATCCATATCATTTGTAACATCCCTAAAGAATTGTTTTCTTTTATTTTATATGTTACATTTATTTCGATTTGTACATCTCGAATCATCGATCTATACAACTAGAATCATTGTAGAAAATAGGAAAGAACCATGTGTAAATAATTTGTTGACATCATCGAAATAAATATAATGTCAAGCAACATCTTCGGTTTTTATCCTGAAATTGAAACTCAGAACGACAGGAAATCTGAATGAAACGCACATATCTAGTACGCCTTGATTATATTCATTTAAGAACAAAGAACATTTAAAAACATGGAATTTGAGGGAAAAGCTTTCAGCCATGTTAAATGTCAAACTAAACGAACATAAAAAAAAATTTGAAAACAAATATTTAATTAACAGAAAACAAAATTACAAATAGGACTCATTTTTGTGTTGGCAAACAGCACTTATCTGTTCCCTTCATAGTTTATTAATGAGGGAAAAAAAAGAAAAGAAAAACATGTCAGCTTCTTAGGTACAACTGAATTTTTTTGGCGATGAAGAAATGTTTATAAGTTGACGTATTATGATGTGTGAGATGATGTGTATACTAAGATTGCCAAAACTGACTTTTATGCATAATTTCTATAGGTCTTCATCTTTATGGCGTAACAAAAACCAGGTTGTCATTTACATAATAAAATCCATCAAAAAATCACCAAACTCAGAATTTGGCAACCTGAATTTAACAGCATCTGTGCCGCTTCTTTCTGTCGTGGCGTGAATTCTTTCTCATTCTTAGTCTCTCCCACAAGTCGCTATCGAAATCAAAATTTTTTTACAACCTATGACATTGCAAAATGTTTAACAGTACTTTTCAATATTTTTTATATTTGATTATTTTTTATATCTTGGAATAACAAATGATTAATGATTAAAAAACTGATGTTTTTTTTTTTTTTTTAAATCTGATGAATTACTGATGTTTCATAATAAGCAGCCTGACCTAATGAAAGTTGCTCCAGAGATTTTGGGATAGTCAAAGTGTGTTTTCATCAAGAATTAGAAAGATTACATTCTAATCTACAAATTCAACGACAACAAACAAATAATAATTCAAGACGTGAAATCTTAATTCCTTGAGCTCACCATAATTTGATGAATAGGGCTGTGCTTATTGAACTGAAAAGTACCAATTTCGAATCCAGCTTTGATAACGAGAGATGAATACTGATCATCTGCTTTATGTAATTTACTTTCCAGTGGAGTTATATACTACCAGTGGAATACATGATAACTGAAGTTCTCACATTTGATTCACACGAATATGACACATCATCAACGAAAAGTTTCCCCAAAAGAAAATATTTTCCAAAAGAGGTCATAAAATTTTAAACCAACCTGCAGATATTAGTTTTTTCAGTATGCGACATCAAATGTTAGCGTTTTTTTAAATTTATTTTTATCTAATTTGAGAACATTCTTTTTTTACTCAAGAACACAGCTATATTTCCTGTTGAAGTATCTCTAAATTCAATTTTCAGATGCAGCATAGTGATAAATCTTGTAAATATATTTAAAGTTACATATTTGAAATAAAGAGTCTTTGGCAGTTTGAAAAGCCAATTGATTCATTGAAAAGCCAATATTTTGTATTTTGCCTTTTCGAAGGCTTGAATTAATTTATAGACATTTTGAAAACTCATAATGCTATGGCTCAGGAATTTTATTGGTTCAGTGAGTATTTTTTTACAATAGTCGATTATTATAAATCACAACATATGTAAGTCAAAGACACGCATAAGGATTTAAAAAATTCTCAAACCATTCTCTAATTTAAAGTCTTCAGCGATTGTCTCTGGCTAATCTGTAGACGATAATTTAGATTGTAATAAAAGAGCCTATTTATCGGCAGATTTACCGATTTCTTAGAAGTAATTTGTGTTTGACGATGATTAAAATCTAGTGATTTACAAACACAAGTAATTTACTTTCTTTCACACCTTTTATTACATAGTGGGGCAGGATACTATTGTTGGTACATTTGTCATTGCTGATAAATAATTTAGAGTAGTTTTCAAAACCATATTATTTATAATTTTTACAATATTTTCATTTCTTAAATTAATGTACAAAATATTTGTATATTATATGTACCAAACACAGCTAGAAAACTCGTACTATTACATCCATATGGTCTATTGACAAACAAGCTGCTAAATGGTTAGTGCACATGCATTCGATTGAATAGCTCGCTTCCAACAAATAACTGTAAATTGATAACCAATCCAAAACCATCATGTGATCTCTTTGAAAAAAGTTTACGAGAAAAGATCTTCGCCGATATAAGTTCCATTTGTTTTGATCACAATAATGAGATGGTAGGATTTCGGGCCGCAACAGATTTATTAATTTTTTTTTACCAAAAATCAATGACTTCTAATGACTCTTTTAATAGAATATCACATTCCTTTGATTCCCCTTTAACCATTAACTGTTTGAAAAGTCTTCGTTAATATGAATTTTAAATAAACACATTTTTAACGAAATAACAAACAAATTTTTAATTTTTTTTTTTTTGTAGAATTGGTTATTGAAGTAAATTTCAATCAGAATCAATCTCTCTCTCTCTCTCTCTCTCTCTCACACACAACACACATCCTTAAGAAATTTATTGTAAAATTACCTTCGTTTTATTTTTATATCTTTAAATATTCATTAAGTACAAATTTTACATCGGTAAAACAAAGCAATGAATAAAACAACAGTTTTTCTTTTCTTTTTTATTACCTTTTACTCAAAATTATTTGCTTAAAAAAATTATTCTTAAGATTTCCTTCAACAAATTTTATATCTTAAATTAAAACTACATAAAATGCTTTTTTTCCTAAATAATATAGTTTCAGTAATTTACTATAAATAACTAATCTATCATCCTAATCTTACTTTATCAATAAATATCATTTATTATATAAATGATATTGCATTCTATTGCATAATTCATGCATTCTATTTATAGAAATAATTTATTTTAAGAATATTCACGTTAATTTACGTCAAAAAAAAACTGTAAGATTAAACTTGCACGAACACAAACTTGACAAACAAAATTGTAATAAGTGTTTAAACTGTTAATGTTATAATTCATTACTTAATTTTATGGAATTGAGTTTCCTATTTATATTCTTGAATTTTAGTATTTTGATTCATCATTCAAGACTAAAATACACCACTTTGTAGGCAGCCTAATAGTTAAAAGTAATTGTATGTTGTTTCAGCACTCTCTGTATTCTGTCTTCTGAAAATAATTCAAATATAAATTTAAAAAAAAATAATATAAATATAAATTCTTTTAAAAATAATAAAATTGAGGGCATTATTATTTGTTGAAGAGCACAAGAAACTGTATCAAAATTGAAACTATCCACTTCAATAAATGTGCATGTTGGAAGCAAAAATGGATCATCCATTTCTCATCCTTCAACAACAACTAGGATCGAACAATTTAAATATCTATTTTCATGCTATTCAGCTTCGTAAATTCCAAATGGATGAGGATAACGATTTTTAAGGAAACTTTTAGTATGATTTGTTATTTTATTTTCTTGTTTGTATTTTCCCATTTCTCGAAATAGATTTATGTGCCTACAGATCCTATGAGTTCTTTAAATATGTAAATGAGAAAACAATATTACTACTGGCAAGGTTCATAAAATATGTTATTTTAATTATTTCTTATGTTCGATAAACACACACCTCTAAATACAACCTGTTGTCGCATAAAAGTATTCTAGCGTAGGAAAAAAAATTCAATTTCTTTTACTCATTATTTCGACTTTTTTTTTTCTTTTTGGTTAAAATCTCTACATGTTACGTCTTTTGATATATATTTTACTATTCATTTCTAATTAGATCACAAATATGCCTTTATAAATTTAGCTAACTACACACACACACACGTATATATATATATATATATATATATATATATATATATATATATATATATATATATATATATATATATATATATATATATATTATCAGTTTAAGATCATTAAGGTACCCGAACACGTTCAGAGCACTTTTTTTAAATACACTGCATATATACATTGTAACGATTTTTTCTTATTTCACTTTAGAAAACATTGAGCTACTAAAATTTGATATATTCCAATATTATTCTTCAGAAATGTTATATATGTATACAATTTTAAGAATTTTTTAAAAAAATTTAAAAAATGCTACATCAAAAACTATTAAACATATTTGAAAAAAAGTAATACCAAATAATCTATATGTTGTTATCTAGAGCATGTACTAAAATTTTAAGTTTTTGTTAAAAAAATAAAAAAAATTACGGCCAGTTGAATATTTATACTGAAATTTTAGCCAAACTTTCTATGCCATTATTCGAATAACAGGCCATAATTTGGAAAATATTTTAGTGATTAAAATTCTTTTAGTATACATTTCCTAGAAAACAATATACAGATGTTCATGAAATTCTATAATGATATTATAAAAATGTTTTGAGTTATCGTTTTTGAAGCGTGCAAGTTATATGTAAAAAAAAAAAAGCCAGTTCTGAAAAAATCGAATTTAAAGATTAAAGTGTTGTGTCTTTATAAGAAATTCTCATATTTGCTGATTAATTTTTTTATTTGATTTTCTGATTGATTTCCGGAACAGTAATTATTTTATGTATCTTTCAAAAGCTTGCTAAATTTATGTTTCAAAATTAAACACTGTTTAATTTATAAAACACTGTTTATTTAACTAATTTTTAACATCATTCTGGCCCTTTAAACGCCCACTTCCGGTCCTTTAAATATGTCCACTTTTGGTTTCCTAATCTTTACAAAATCATTTATATCTCGGAATCTAATTAACGTAGAGACAAAAACAAATTTGTTTTAGGAAGCTATTTAAATTTCTTATTTAACGAAAGAATAAAATAAATTTATCATTTTGGTCGGAATTGACGTTTTCAACGTGTACAAGGGTACCTTAGATTATACTTAGTGTAGAGCTGGGCATGATGATAGTAAATTATAAAAGTATTTTATTTAACAAATTTGGAAAGTTATAACCAAAATTTTAAAACTAAAAATTCCCGCAATCAGCAATTTTTGGCTCACCTCTCTCGAATAGAAGTATAGACTACCGTATAGGGCCTATAAAATACTCTCTAAGTAAATTAATTTAATATAAATTTTTATGTAAGAATGAAATATTTAAGGGATAGTGATATATCAATGGATATTTTTTAATAATGGATATCAACGGATATTTTTAAGTAAAAATTTAAAAATAAATTTTACTTAAATTTTATTTATTTTTAAATTTAAAAATTTAAAAATAAATTTTTACCGATATATTTATAGGAAAACGAGATTTGAATAACATGAAAAAAAATTCGTTTGAAGTAATTTTAAGTGCATATGTAATATGTATATGTTGAAATATTCAAGAGATTCACACGGAGTTTACATTCAAAGCTTTTTTTTTTTTTTTAGCTTTTTATAACCAATAATTTTTCACTGATTTTCCATTTGTGATTTTGTTTTCGAAAATTGAGTTTAACTGTAGAAATAATAATGATTTAATATTCTTGTTAATAAAATGCTTCAATTAAACTGTGACGCAATAGTTGGGTCTGTAATCAAATTAACTTCTTTGACAGTTATTTTTATTTATTCTTTTCCTAGTCCATGCTCAACTCATTGTTATACTTCTCTAGTTGATTATCAGAATAAAATTTTTACATTGAATGAATTTGAGTGACCGCTCAGGAGTACGGTTACGGTCAGTTACAATTTATTTGAAATACGTGAATTATGAGTCAAAATTATCTTCAGATAATTTTGTATTTTCGGTTCCTGAAATGAATGAGATGTTAATTTTTTTCACTTCAGATCAAATTCCATCTCTATTAAAATAATCTAGATTAAGAAAAGAATTATTTTTAGATGCGATTTCAACTATATTTACAATTTTTTCCACGCAACATAAATTTGTAATATTGTTTGAAACAGTTAATCTCTCTTGCATTTTTTTGCTGTATAAAACATATATTTTAAAAGACAGAATTAGTGTTTTTCAATTCTTTTTGACACCGCACAAATATTTTAACACATGTGATAGCTAAATTTACTGTAATATTGCATTGCATATTTGACTTTTTGAAGAAATTTCCTAAGATCTGTACTTGTGCTTCGAAAGAATGGAAATAATAATGCTCTCCATTATCCCCCAATAACTGGAATTGAAGTTGGAGACGTTTACTTTAACGAAACAGTCATAATTACTTAAAACACTTTTCTTTTTAATTAAAAAAAATAGTTTTTTTGTTTTTAACTGATGATCAACGAGGTTCAAATTTTTTTTCTCTCCAAACTACTACTCAAAAATGTTTTCTTTGAAATTTGAGAATATTGTTACGAATTGTAAAAATTAAGATTTTTTTTCTTTTTTTGCTAATTAAAGACAAAACTGCTGATGAAAAACTCACATTTTCTTGAGGAGCATGTGCACGTTGTGCCTCAGAAAAATACATAAACACGGATTTCTGATGCATACATAGGCAACATATTGGAAATCAAAACGAAAGTGACCAAAAACTTCCTATCCGATACTACAAGCAATATATATTATATATATATTAATATTAATATATATATATATATATATATTAATATTATATATATATATATATATATATATATATATATATATATATATATATATATATATATATATATATATATATATATATATATTAAAATTCATTATGAAACCATAGGAACTATTCAAGTATTACATATGTTAAAACAAAAAATGACTGAAATATTTCAGAAAAATATGTCCATTTTAAAGAAAAACACGCATATAAATGGAAAGTAACTCATTTTAAAAGAGTCAAAAAGAATAATTTTAGTAACAATAACAGCTTGACAGGCTTAAGATATGAAAATATAATTTCTTTGACTTTTTTTATTTATACTCTTTAAGAAGAAGAAAAAGAAGAAAAAAGAAAGAAAGAAAAAGAGCTGAATTTGCGAGAAATATTTCAAGGTGAAAAAGAGCGGGAAGAGCATTTGCATCCCGTTTTCCCATCTTTCGCCGACTCCCCCACCTCATTTACCTGTCCACTGGTGAGTTCTTTTACGCAACACCTGAGGGACCTGGCGCGGACAGCTCCGGCCTTGGGGCGCTGGCATTTCGCAAGCTGTTCTCCGCCGAGAGAAAAAATGGGAGCTTTTATTCTCCCACAACACCTCCATCCGAAATGACCTGCCTCGGACTGTTGTCCCTTTTTGCCTCTTGCTTCCTGGCAGCTTTGATTGTTGCAGGTAAATGCTTACATTTGTTTCTTACTGAATACTTAAAAAAGTAAATCGTTACTTCATTTCTCTTTCCTTGCTAAATATTTCATAAATATAAAAAAATATTATTTCAAATACTGATTGTCTATTTTCATTAAAAATCTGTAAGGCAAATTTGTTTTAAATTCTTATTCCGTTTGATTGCCGAATTGCCACCTGGGTATAAAATTAGAACAGTTGCACGGAATGGAAATGAGTTATGTTAGTTTCTGATTTGTTTAAAATATAGCTATGCTTTATCTCTTTATTTTAATAACAGATTTGTGATTAATTTAAACCGTAATTAAGAATAAGTTGAACACACTGCAAAGTAGGTAGAATACAAGGTTTCGGAATTGTGTTCATTTTAAGAACTGGCACATGTTACTTTTTCCCCATGTTCTAAAATGTCGATCTATGAATAAGCACTGAGGGTAGAAAAAAATATATGCAACATCAAATTCTCATTTTTTTTCTACATTTTTACATTGTAAACTTTTTAAAATAAAATTTTGGTATTAACAGTTTTTTTTTATTATTTTTGAAACAACTATTATTTTTTTTTTCCAATCGCAGTGTGAAAATGCCAATTGCAGTTTTCGCTTTTCCCAACCGGAAATCGCTGGATTGCGAATGAAAGTATAATCCCGATTTCAATATTTTAAGTAATTAATGGAAAATATATTTTCAAACATTCCACACGTCATTCGATTTGTTCAAAGATTATCTATAAATGGGACCTCGTGTTGTATGCCATAGTTGTTCCAAAAGTAATTTAGAAGCAATGACCAAGCAGAAGACATCCTGACTCTACCTACTACTCTT
This sequence comes from Latrodectus elegans, assembly GCA_030067965.1. Classification (NCBI taxonomy): domain Eukaryota; kingdom Metazoa; phylum Arthropoda; class Arachnida; order Araneae; family Theridiidae; genus Latrodectus; species Latrodectus elegans. The sequence goes on from CM057812.1 coordinate 17,288,352, forward strand.
AGTAGTATCATTCCACATGGGAAACATTGCGACCACGAAATATTTTATGTGCCCTAGCCGACTTTAGTAAATATGACGAATCTTCGGTTGGATAGGGATTCGAAATGACCACCTTTTAATAACGAGAGAGAACCAGAATCATCCAGGCCACCGCGACATTCTTTCCAGGAAACCAATTACACATTTCCTTCTGAAAGACATGGCTTGCAAAACTTGTGGATATAATCCATTATAAATACAAAAAAATAGATAGTTGAACAACTTTATCAGCTAAAACAACAATTAATTGACTCGTTTATCGTTTAAGGTTCATTTTTTTGCACACGAGGCTAATTAAACCAAAAACAATTAGTAAGGCACTACTATTAGATATTGGTCACCTCATGATATAATGGTTCATATCTTAGTCTATTAAAGTTATTATTTCGATGTTCTTTTGCAAAATTTGATGATCATTTTTAGATGAATTTTGAAACTGCCCACATTTTTGCTGTGATTATGATATGCTTTTGCTTATTTCATGGAGCCTAAGCCATATTAGATTATATGTATAACAATAAAGCAATAAAATCTAATTTCATTAAAATATTGTTTATAACATTTCATAAATTCTCAAATTAAATTTTAAGAAACAGATTTTTCGTAAAATTACGGTATTCTCTTTTCCAATTGATTTAATGATTTAAAGATAGGCCCTCCAGTACAATACAAAAACCAAACTCCACTTCTCTTATGATTTTAATCAGATTTCATTCTAACCATTATTTGCATTTAGTAAATGAAATTGAAAACATTAAACAAATTTTTATATTACTATAGATTTTCAATTATTGGTTTTAATAGAGTTGGATTGGCGGCGAGATTAGTCTCCACTTCTACCAATACAATATTAAAATGAAATTTAAATTAATTTAATTCAGTGATTTCTGTAAAGACACAATTTAAGCAATTTTGAAAAATTTCTTTAATAAATTTTTAAGTTTAATTTAGAAAATCAACATAAATTTTTTTTTTAAATATTAGTGTGTACCTGTGACAGGATTTAATTTATATCAGATTTAATGTTGCTAGAGGATAAGTTGTATTCGTATTCACCTCAATACACCATAACAAAAAGATTAAATTTAGTTACAATACACCATAACAAAAAAAAAAAAGATTTAAATTTATTTTGTAACACTTTCTAGATCAGCACGACATTAAATTTTTTCCCCTAAAGTATAACAACAATGATTTTTGTTACTAAGCACTTACTGTGAATACGTTTTGATACCAAATTATAGGTGACTTTATAATTAAAGCTATATCAGGTCTTTGTTCCTAATTAATATCCAATGCATTTTGCTTTCTGCGGAAACTTATGCGGTGTAATGTATCCGAAACCGAAGAAACCCAAATTATGTCAAGTGTTCTCTTTCTCTTTCAAACTTATGAAAAAAAAAAAAAAAAAAAAAAAAAAAAAACGGACAGTACAAACAAAATATTCATTTTTATCTTTGCATGATGGCTGGAATCGAAACCAATAGCTTCTGGATAGAAGATCTTGGTCTTATCACAAGGCTATGAAAAGCCCAAGATATTTCAAATTACGTTTTGAAGTAGTTTAAAATATGTTTAACAATTACAATAAAATTCATACATAGCAGTACAGGCGAGAACCGGACTGCACTTTAAGATAAACGGGCTTTGAATAATCACCTTTAAACAAGCGTCTCATCATTTTGAACAACAGTAAGATGATGACGAGGTCAAACTTGAGCTGGCACCCTCCTCTCCGCATTCACGTCACATCTGTCGTAGACTTTGGATATCACAGATCAATGAAGAAGGCCGCGGTGGCCTGGTTGGTTAGAACGTCGTTCTTTTTATCGGAAAGTAGTGAGTTCGAATCCCGGCTTAACCGAAGATGCGTCATGTTCTCTAATGGCGTCTGGAGCACGTTAAAACTGGGCATGGTCGCAATGACCTCGAAATGAAATGATACCTCTGGAAGTGGTAGGTCAAGTAGTGGGAGGCTTCTGCTTGGTCCCTTCTTCAAAATCACGAAGTCTCCACCCGGCTGCTTTTATCCAACTGGTAAAGCGCTACTCAGGGCTAGGTACAGGGAAGCTTGCTGCTGCAACAACAGATTAATGTAGATACGTTCCAACTCACGGTGTTCCAGCAATCAAGTGAGAGAGAAAATATGGTCACTATCGCTGCTGCCCGCGGAAAGGGATGTTTTCTTGGTTGATCTTATAGGGAAGTGGCGTTCAGTTACAGAGCCGACGGGTTTCAATAAAATACAATATATAATGTGAGAAAATAAAGTAGATATTTATATCATGCAAAAAAAAAAAATTAAAAATTATTGAACATAAATAATTATAGGAACAAGAATTTATATTGAGACCATATTTCAGGTTAGAGTTATTTAATAGTAATATTTTTATCACAAGAAGTTTCATTTCAAAAATGATTTCATTTGTTATATATAGTAAAAAGTAATTTTTAAAACGAAGTGAATTCAATATGAAGAGAGTGAGAATAACGTGTATAGATTCTCTCCTATTTTCTTACTCTAATTATTTGGAATCAGCGGTAATGGTTTGTTTGTCACTCAACAGTCAATATTTTTTTGCACAAGAGTTCTAATTTCACCAGGACCAACGGCTTAAATTGATTCTCAAACTACTATAAAAATTCCAGTCCAAAGTGAGATTTGAACCCACGAACTGTTAAAATGAAGCTCAAACCATTCAGCTACCATCTCTGCAAAATCAGCGATGAGTACAAAGGTAAACTTTATATACCAAGTTTAATGGCTAAGTAGGTTAAGCCCCATTTCGCTTAAAAAAACCACAAATTCATATTTTTTTTAATTAATTTGAGCTAATACGATCAATTTTAACACGAATTTAACATAAACAAATCATTGATAAGCTGTTATCTAAAATAAATTCAAGTATAAAACTCTTCTAACTTTTGTTCACATTTCTTAAAGCAACTTTGATTCATCTGTAAAAATTCAAGGTACTCCCGTAAAAAAGTTTTTCCCCAGCGAAATCGATTTATATTTTATAAAGTTATTTTATTACAAGCACTCTCAATTGGTTTTGAAATAAAATTGAATGCATTTTCTAAGTTAGAAATAATTAATTCATGCATATAAAAAATCATTAAAAAATAATCTTCGAAAAATATTTAACTCATATAAAGAAACAAAATAATATTTTCAAGTGTATAGAACAAATTGTCAATATATAAGAAATTAGAGACTTTTGTTGCATTTTTTTTTCCACACAAGCCATCTAATTTAACATTTTCATTAATTTAAAAATGAAACGTTGCTTCTTGAAATGAAATAAAAATATTTGTTTACATAGTTAAAACCGTGCTTTTTGACCTTCTTGTTATACTGGTACACAACGGAGAAGACTATTGCATTTCTGTGTCCAACATTCACTACTTTTGGAGTGGGTGCTTGGGATATTTTCGAATTTAGTCTCTTTTGATAGCATGACTTAAGTAACTTCGCTGTTTTTACACAAAGGAGAAGACTATTGCATTTCTTTGTCCAACATTCACTACTTTTGGAGTGGGTGCTTGGGATATTTCCGAATTTAGTCTCTTGTGATAGCATAACTTAAGTAACTTCGCTGTTTTTACATCCACTGTGTAGATGAAAGCCTCCCAGGAAAACAAATAAATATTTTATAAATTCCTATAAAAAAAGCATTACATAACTTATGTTGCTTATTTAATACGCAGTTCTGAAATATTTGACGCATGATTTCTTAGAAAACCATATCAAGAAATCTAAAATCATGAAAAAATTTTCAAAGGTGGGAAATAAGTTATTTGTTTTTAGTTTAATTAAATTTTTTGTGAGTGGAATAATATAATTCTCTTGTAATCGTTACTACTGGCGTGCAAAATTACGTAAAAGTGGATAATATTAAATACAATCAAAGGTGGTATATTTTAGAAATGCTAAAAGCATTAAAAATTTAATTAGGAAATTTTGTTCCGTAATCATAAATTTTATGAATCTGACATCGATTAATATTGGAAAAGAATACTACGATAATCATTTTATATATCAAATATTAAATTGTATGTTACAAACATTGTTATAGAACAGAATGTTTGTCATAGATAATAAATCGATTGTTTCATATCTATACTCTAGAAGTCAGCTGTTAACACTGCTGTGAGCTACCAGTTCAACATTGCATTTCCTCATCCACACATTCCTATATGAAATATGCTTATTTATATCTCTTTTATGTACCTTTACATTTCTGGTATTATATAGTCTTTAAAATGCGGAGTTAAAACACTATTAAATTGGTTTGTGATAACATATCGATTGGAGTTGCCAAAATAAAATACTGTTGACTATTCTTAGTATTCTTGATCTTTCTGATGTAATAAAAAACTCAAGTTATCAAGAAAAAATGGTAAAATTTATAAATTAAAAAATGCGTCAAAAGAATTTATACAGGATTCCAACCAACGTATATTACTAAGGTGAATTTCTGAAACTTTCTCTACATATTTATAAAAAAATTGAATAACAGACAAATAAATATATAAGGAAAATATTTCTGTTTTTATATGCTCTCACAAACAAATTATATAAATATGACTCCTGTTTGAAATGTCATCCATGTGTTAAATCTTTAGGATTTCTCTTAATATTTACTATATTATTTAGTCTTTTTACACCTAAATTACTTTTTAAATTTGAACTTTGAAAAAATATTTTTCACCATAAATATTGATCTTTTAAGAATTAAATGTTTCTTATTTTTTCATTTAGTTTCTGCTCAACAATGCAACGATGAGGAAATGCGCCGCTGTCGGCAGGACGGTCTTGACATTCTAAGCGGTCGTCAAACGACCAGAAATGATGTCAACGAGCAATGCAGGCAAGTTAATATCAGTATGCTGTTTTCTCACTTATCACACGTGCGTCCAAAATCAAAATAAGTAACGCTTGTGTTAATAGTTTGTATTTAAAGTCAGTTTCAATCATCATTTTAATCTATCACGTACCTTGAACCCAATGGCGAGCTGATAGCCTTCAGTTTAGCAGTATGTGGGTTCGAATCCCACTTTGAACTTGAATGTATTGTGTAGTTCGGAATCCAATTTACGTCGTATGATCCGGTCTGACTATCCTTCGTCTACAAAAGATGACCCTTGATAAGGAAATCAACCCAAACTTCATAGCATCCTAACTCAAACTGCGTAACTCTCGTGTTTTAGATAGGAGATTAGTTGGTATTCATATAAAATCATTCGTCTTAGTAATTATAATTACTTACCATATTTTACATATTACTATATTTTATTATTAATTGCAAACCACTTAATGCTTCCTTTTCACAATAAATTTAAAAAAATTCAACAACTAGTGTAATGAAAAGTCATTAAGATAAATAATTAATTAAACATTTCGGCTTAAAAATAAAAAAGAATGCTCTAATCATATAATGTTTGCTTATAATTAATTTTTTAATTATAAAAATAATCTTAATTGTTTAATTAAGATTATTTAAAAAAAATTAAAAGAAATTTACTATAATATATTAACTGGTACAGACTAACTAAAGGCTATGTACAGGGGAAGATCCTGATTCATCAACTACAATACACACATAATACATTGATTATTATGTATATTAGGATATATATACATATATATATATATATAATATAAAATACCAAAAAGGAGTAAAATAAACATTTTTCCAAGAATTTTTTTTTTTTTAACAAAGAAGAAATAAATCACTTTGTGTTCATTCTGATGTAGGGTTGGCCAAATGAATGCAGCAGATGATAAAAAGTGAATTTTATTCAGAAGTTAGAGAAAGGGGAGTATTACCCTCCTAAAATGAGTTATACCTAGCTTCCAATTGTATTCAAACCAAGTGCGTCCATAAAGAAACTGAAGAAATTGAACAGCGTGGTGAATAAATAACTAAAAGAGGATAAATGTGTGTGTGCTTGCTTAGAAAAAGTGACACTTCAACTTTCATTAACGCCAACTTAAATTTAATGTTTTATTGTGTGCGTATCAAATTTCCTGGTGTCATTTTGATATAGTAAGAAGTCATTGCTTCGAACTGAACTACGTCATGATATTAAACTGTGACGTACATTTAAATTAGATAAATTTGAAAATAGAATGAAGCGATATGATTGAAATATACAGTGATTGATTCATCACTGTCCAGAACATAAATGCGTGGGTGATAGAACCATCTTGAAAATTTTTTTCCAATGGTCGGTGTATATTGGGATGTATTTCCCCCTTATAACCAAAGAACCGGCCAGAAACAGAGACCTCTTTGCCGCCGAAGCGTTGCCCCGGGTGCACCACATGGAGTGGGCCACCATCGCATCCTCACATAAGCCATAGGAGCCCGTTTATAGGGTAGGCACCATTCATACCTCATTCACACACAAGGAAAGGACAAAGACAGGATAGAGAGAGAGTGAAAATACATCCATGACTGAACCGAGATTCGAACCCAGGACCTCCCTATCTGTTGTCTCTAGACAAGTTGGTCGGTCCATTTTGAACATGAAGGCAAAAAACATTGAAAGCTCACCAATAACGAGGAAACCCCTTCAATTTCAAGTAACTTGTAAAATGTGGAGGACATTCTTTGTAAAAGTTGATAGATATTAATAACTTTCTACACTTGCTAATCTTAAATATTTTGAAAAATTGTTCATATTTTTCAGATTTTTACAGAAAAGTAGATTTTCTATAATTTCTCCATTCTTTATAGCGCCATTTTTAATTCCTCTTCAAAATTTTGAAGCCTCAAACTGGAATAGCTATGGGTGTGTCCGCTAAGCTTTCAATTTTTTTTTTTTTTTTTTTTTTTTTTTTTTTGATAACGCTGAATTAACGTGTAATACTTTAGTGTAAATTAACTTTAATATTTTAGTAGCAGACTTAGAGAAATTAATTCGAATATTTATGTATTAGATTTATATCTAATTTATAGCAAAATTAAAAAGGAATGTTGTAAATTGTTTAACCTTATAGTAGATTTTTTGTAAAATTCTTCTGAATAAATAAATAATGTGATTGGTATTTGATATACAAAAGGCAAAGCAATCAGTTCAAGAGGCTTTAATCAAGAGTTAAAATATCGCTTGCATTGTAAATATGCATTTATTCTTTTTTTTAATTTTCTCTTATTTTACATCGTTTCTGTTTTTTATTTGCGTTGTTCACTATATTGGATGATTCACTATATTGGACCAACTCAAACATTTTATAAGTTAATTTTTTTTTATTTGAAATAAAATAAAATTTTATAACGCTATCCTATCTTAGTAGAATATTTTTGCACAATATAGCTCCTCAGTAAATGGAAAAAAAAGACTTATTTTTATAAATACAACCATCTAAGTAATTAGCTTAAATTGATTTAATTACGAACTGATATGCACGTCTTATAAACATGCACTTATTCTGTTTTAGTCTTTTAATTTTTCTTGTTCCTCTATGAGTTTTTGAATTTAAGTAATTTAAGAATTTAAGAAATATTCAAAATCAACTTAATCTGTATTATATTTTTTTCCATTACCAACAAAAATCTTTTGTAATATTAGTTACATATTTTCCTCTATTGTCAGTTAAATAAAATCAAGAAAACTATTTAATTATAGTTTAAATATATTCTGTCACACGCACTATTTTAAGTGTAAAGGGGAAATCGGCCCTTTTGAATTGCAATAATAGACTAAGGGATATATCCTTTGTTAACTGACAAATTATTTGGTGAATACATAGCTTTCCAAATGAATTTAATATGTTCTCAAAGTTAAATCTCTGTATATATATGTGTGTGTGCAGAGATTTAAATTTGAGAACATATTAAATTCGTTTGGAATATATATATATATATATATATATATATATATATATATATATAATATATATATATATATATATATATATATATATATATATATATATATATATATATATATATATATATATATAATATTTATTTAGAAAAATACAAAAATATTATTTAGAAAATTAAATTTTTACAATTTTAGATTGATTTATTTTAAGATACGTTTAATTAATTAATTTATTTTTTGTCAAAATTAAATCTATCATTTTTTTAGCAATGGGTACTAAATGATTAACTCTTAGTCATAACAAGAAACTCATTTCTTTATCTTTACCTTTTTCTCTCTCAAATTCATTGCTTTATCGATACTCATTTCTTTATCGTTACCCACTGGGCATCTGTGGACCAAATCATGCATGGAGTCGCTTAGCATTACTTCACCACAAATCCAGTTATAGGGTGGATCACACTAAAACATCATCTCAGAAAAAAAAAGCAAGAGAACGAAAAAAAAAAACATCCATACCCAAACCTGGGACCAACCGCCTAGGAGTCAGAAACGTTATCCACATAGTATGATATTAAGTTTCATTGTCCAATAAATTCTAGTTCCGGTGATTTTCTATGAATCATGCCTGTTTTATCCACCATTCAAGTCAACAATAAGCCATTATTTTCTTCGCTTGGACCAAGACGTGCCTCATTTTACCATTTGGCATCGGTCAAAAAATCAGAAAATTTATTTTTATTAACAATTTGAATTAGTCATTATTTGCTATTTTAGAGTTTAATTTGAAGATATTTTTTTATTAAGGTCATATTTCGCGCGTATAACTCCCACAATGTTAAGTACCCAATCCCAGAGGAAAACCAAATTAAATATGAGATTTACTTTCTTAAATTCATAAAAATAACATCAGTTTTTGCCTATAAGGACACAAAGCTCCGGTGTTTGAAAATTCAAACCTGTCAATTCTAAATCAAATATGAAATTTATTTCTGGCAATTTGTCTAGAGAACTCTACTTTTTATTGCTCACAGGGATCATAAGATTTGGAAGCTCACCCATAATATTTTAGGTTCCAACTTTAGAAGACATCACTAAATGAAACATGAAATTTGATTTTGGTTTATTTTATAAGACAAATGTTCTGGGGGTTTTAACATGCTTACTTTTACTTCCGGTCCTAACTTTAAAACAAAAACTGAATAAAATTTGAGGTTTTCTTTTTATTAAATTCTAAATAAAAGGTCATTTTGAAGTATAACCCGGTGATGCATTAGAGCATGGGTTTCCAAAATTTTATTTCGTGGACCACTTTCAAAGTTTTACTGTTTTTGGTAGATGATGTTACATTTCTACTGTGTTCCCAAAACTCCTAAAAATTATCATCCTAAATTGGGGGTGTTGAGAAGAAAAAAAAGTAGCACATTTTCTTGTTTCTTATTTATTGAAATGCTTTTGGCTGTACAAAATTATAAACATTTATTATTAAAAGCAATCAACAATTGACAAAAAATCAACAAGAACTCTGAAATTTCGTGGGCCCCCATTTCAACTTGTAAACCCATGTTTTCTTTTCACGTCTAATTGGACTCCCGTGTGATCTCCTATGGACACATTGAGGTCCACCTGGACCACTTTGGGAACCTATGCATTAGAGTTTTAGAATCTCGCAATCATCCCTATCATTTCAAACCTCTGTCTATATCAAATAGAAAACTACCTTTTTTTACGAATTGTCAATAAAATGTATTTCTCTATGGGTCTGAGAAATTAAATGAGTGTGAAATTCCCAACACTCAGTGATTCTTGACGCATTATGAGTCAAAAGGATAGGTAAGGTATTAGGTGATTTCTTTGGTTCTATTCAAATATGTAAAAATTTGTGCAATGCTATGCATAATATTTGTTTTTAGTTGCTTAAAAAATACCATATTGATATATAGGATCGAGTCTTATGCTAATTGCTCATCTCCGATCGCAACAGCTCGAAGTCAATGAAATATTTACATATGACGACAGTAATTTGTTGGTAACAAAATTTGAGAGCGCATGCTGTTTTGGTATGTATCCTTTGTTCTTGTGAAGGATAAATTGTCCATTTTAACTGAATTGGACTAAAGCATGGTTGTTGGTTTTCATGATAAAAGTTATAGTTTCTCGTTAATTGTAAAAAGTGTGAATCGTTCGCGAGTTTTTATTATTAAAATTTATTATGAATGGAATATACCCTTTGATTGAACCTGGTGAATAATCTAATTGTTAAATGTTATTGCGAAGCATTTAACAGTTTTGTTTATCGATAGGACAACATTCCCTTGTCAAAGAGAGAAAAGTCAGGAATTTCTCAAGCATCTATACCGATATGATTCTTCACATGATATTTCTTTTCGAAAGAACACCATTTTCTGACTCCATTTAGCTTGATAGCCTAATAGATGAAAAACATAGATAGCCTTCTGGCATTCTATTTGATAGATTTTGGACGTTTTCAAGTATTCTAACAAAGAAAATCTAGGAAACAATGAACCACCTACCTAGATAGACCTTTGCAGAAATACAATTTAAAAGTCCATCTTCTGTTGTGTTCAACAGTGACTTGGATCGTACCCAGGATTTACCACTCTTAAGTAGTAATCCTAAAAGACACTGAGAGAAATGAAAACAAATATCTAAAATTTAATATACCATCATCTCTGAAAATAAACGAAAAAATTACATCACTTCTAATATCGTCGATGTAAGAGGCAGAAGTTGCTCACGACGATACATGAAAAATGACTGACCAGATACAATTAATTATCTAGCGTGTTGAATGGAACAGAATGTTGACAGATTAATGTTTTTGATGACAGTACCGCGAATAGTATTATGTCTGGACATCCGAAGAGCTGACTATATATAAGAAGAGCTATATATATATATATATATATATATATATATATTGTATCGAGTTTCGGGGTTCGTGTGGATTGAGAGTTGAATAAAGCAACCACTCAATGAACACAAGACTTTTATTCGTATAAATTCCACTAGAAATACCAGCTGTAATAATCACAATTATACAGCTACAATTCGTCGGATTCAATAAGTAACAGCTTCCAATCGCAGGTCTCAAATATCTCAGGCAGAGAACAGCTTCTCTAAACTAGCAGTCACGACTAATCGTCTTCACAAAACTGACTGTCTTTACAAAACTAAACTAACTATATCGGGCTGCAGTATTTATACCTGACTTGGCGGGGAAATCTACTGATTTCGCCAAGGTTCTGGAAGCTTCTAGGCTATCTCGCTAAATATTGGTCCTAGAGCTTAGGTTTCCAGAAGTATCTATTTCTCGCCAAGTCGCCAAAAATGTCGCCAAGTTTTCTCCCCAAAACATCGTTAAGTCACCAAATCATTAGAAAACCCGGTTTTAACGTATAACACGTCTAAATACCGCGATTTTTGCCCAAAATGTGAGTATTTCCGATCTGTTTGAGATATTTTAAGACATATACAATAATTATTTATAAATTTGTAGCAATATATATATAAATACTAAATGATTTGCTATTAATCACTTTATATATATATATATCACACACACACACATATATATATATATATATAATCACAGACACACACACGCATATATATATATTTAAAAAATTAGGATATTTAGGTTTAAATTGATTTAGACACCTTAATCACACAATATGAAAATTCTCACTTATATTTTTAACTCGAAAGGAAAAAGAAATTTTTTTATTGATTTCATAGAGTATACTCAAACACACAAGTATGTATTTCAATACAAAATAAACGCATTCTTCAAAAAAAATTTCAAAATGTAATCAAAGTTTCTATTTTAATATAATAATAATAATAAAAGTTCTTTTTAAAACTCATATATTGTTTCAGTCAAAAAATAAGGAAAAAGGCTATTTGTATGAATTTACATGGGTATATATTTTGTTGACCAAAATTACAACCATCAGTTTTAAGCGAAAATACAAAGAGGATTAATAATTTCTATTGCTCAATAATTGTCATAATATTTGCAATCACACATCGAACCACCATATAAAGCGGATTTGGTCCAGAATTACACTGATTCAAAACTAAATCCTAATTATTATGGCTTTCGTAACTGAAAAATAAAGAGAAGTAAATGAATAAAGCAGCATCGTTTCCGGTGAAAAAAATCAGAATTCAGCTGATGACGTCAAAAATCAAATTCATAAACAAGTGGACCTGATTATTACCAAGATCACACACAAGCGTAATGAAACAACAAACAATATATTCAAGACGAAAATTAAAATAGCATTATATGAAGTTTGTATTGTAGTTTCTGAAAGTTTGATTGTTTTTACATTGAATTTTCTGTAAGCTGCAGTTTTGCAACCGCTTGATGGCAAACTTATTGGATAGCTTGCTGATCGGTGAAGTGGAACTTGCTAACAAATTCCCCTTTCGCTTTTAACAGTCTTTCCTGCCATAACAGTAAAAAAGAAATGAGAAATTACTCACATTACCTCATTTACAATGGCCAAGTTCACTCGTGCGCAACGACTGAGTGTATACGGCATTTGTTTCACTATCACAAAAAGTGAAAGTGAGAGTTTGATTGTTATTTACGATAAGGGAAAATTGCGCGCATTTGCCTTCTGGCCTGAACAAATATGATATTTTTGTTCAGTGACGTGGGCCATTGCATTCTTTTAGAATATTCCAAAGAAAGTAAAGAAACGTGTGAAGCGAGATATATAAAAAACAGTACGATAAAAGAAAAAGAAGGTTATAATATTTTTTTAGGATATGTTTTTAATAAATTCCTTAATATTTTGGAATTAAATTATACTTAAATCTCAATTCAACAGATAACGTCAGAAATCATGTCTGTATGCAACATTTCTATTTTGGAACAAAATAATATTTAAGGAAAATCATGTACAAGAATTTCGAGGTAATAATGCAATGATAATAACGTGACTGTCTTATTTCTGCAAACGCATGATGAAAAAGTCATGATTTGTATGCATTCTTCAGAGTTGCATTTTGGAAGGCCTGCACTGCTGAAATGCAAGATTTTACTGCAAATAATAAAGAAATTTAAATACAAATAAATTTCTTTTAAATATAACTTTTGTATATAAATAAGCGTACGCTTGTGGGAAGCACGAAAAAGAATTTTCTTTGTCATTTATTGCGGCTTTCCATCAAAACTTTTCTTATTTTTAAGTTCTAAAGGTATTTTTAAATGACCTTTCATTGCTCATCTGTTTGTATTTATAAACATTAAAAGCAAGTTTTAAATTCGCCAGTTTTTAAACTTTTTTGAAAAACAAGTCGAAAATTAAAAGTGCATTATGATTTCTCATAGCAGTTAAGTGAATTAAGAATCAAATAAAATAGAGATTACTAAAAAATGAAATTTCTGTATTTGGGTCAATGTGGTTGTCCAAAACCATTTTAGGATGGGATAGAATGGATTTCGTTAATTCAATCCCAACATTTTAAGTTGCTTGAAAATAATTCTAATTGATGTATTAAACTAATTGATGCAAAGCTTGTTTATCTATACCTATTTTACAATCATAGAGACATTTGTTTTTGTATCCTTACACCGCTTGTTGATTTAATTTTTGATTTATTAGTAGACTGAGATGATAGATTAATGCTTAATTCAATGTCTCATACCACATAAAATTCCTTTTCTCGCTCCAAAACAGCTTGCTGAACGTAAATTCGATGTTGATTTTGGTAGGTTGTGAGCTAATGTTGAGTTCACACAAACTACTTTTCTAATTTTAATTTGATGAAGCATTATCTGTATTCAGCCTTTTATCCCATCAATAGGTCGATAAGAATAAGTACCAAGCATGCTTGATAACAAAACACTGGGGGTTTCACGTTTGGCACCTACTTCCCAGCCCAAGGGCCTTGGTCACGAGAACAAATATGGGCGTTGTAAGGCTTAACTCCACTGAACTGTCATGCCACTGAGTTTAGTTTTATAGTCTCCACTGTCAAGCTATTGCTTTGTTTTATGCCAAACAAAATATTATTAAACATCGATACATGAAATGTAGATCTCTTTTATTGTCTTGAATACTGTAGAAATAGTGTTGTTGTTGTCTTGTGCCAGCTAAGCTGACATTATGGGGAGTGCTGCTCCATTTTTCCAGCTGAACCATATTTAGGTGTGGAATCGGACTTCCTCAGTACACACAAGCCATGTGTACCCGTTTATAGGGTAGGCAACCATTCATAACCCATTCATACGAGAAAAAGACAAAGACAAGATAGACAGAGACAGGAAGTATATACATGCCCGAACCGGGATTCGAGCCCAGGGCCTCCCTACCCTCATTCAGGCACTATGACCACTAGATAAGGTGGGCAGTTGTAGAAGTAGTATCCATTGGATATTGAATAAAACTAATGTAAATAGAGAAATAAAAGGCATAATGTTATGAAATTTCGACACACATACATTTGATAGTTAATACTTCTTAAAACACACATATGATGTTTAAAATGTAGCAATATCTGCATATCATACTACGAACTTATTGAGTGATTTAATGATACACTGAATGTCGATGACTACCTGAAGAGTGAAAGGATTGCACGTATAGTGTGGCCAGTATATTCGCCTGACCTTAATCCCATTGAAAAACTTTTGGATGCTCTCGTCCGTGCTGTATCTTCCCGTTTCTCATGTCCAGTCACTATTATTGAGCTGAAAACTGCTCTACAAGAAGAATGGCTATTGCTTAATTCTGCGGTAGTTGACCACCTAATTGAAAGCATGGTCACAAGGTGTAAACTTTGTATACAGATGAGGGGGATCACATACCCTATTAATGTCTTTTTTATTCGTTTTATGCAGTTTATTTTCACTTTATACATAATTCTGTTTAAATCTCCAGTATGTCATATTCTGAGAACTTACAAAAATTTAATTTAATATTGTTTTCACTTCTGTAAATAATTATTGATTTTATTTTATGCATAAATATATATGCTACTTGCCTGCCGAATTTTGTGTCAATCAAAGCAGTATTTTTTGATTTTTTTCATTTTACGCCTTCGTGCTTAACTTTTGGAAATGAGTGTATAAGAACTGACAAAGAATTAAACTATGTTTATAATATTAAATAAAAAATATAATTATCAAATATTTTTTCTATATTTTCATTATTCCTTAAATTTTTTAATTTCATTATCAAGGTTGGATTGTTGTCATAAAAAAAATAAATAAATAATAGAAGAACCAGGGGAAAAGAAATGTATTAATAATACTAAATAATTGGCTTTGATAAAACTTCACAATGAATTGACTCTGAAAGCATAATAAATTAGAACATGTGCACGAATATACTCAGAAAGAACAATATATTATTATGATAAAGCAGCTGGTTCTGAATAATAGTCATAACATATCATCATTACATATTAGTTTTTTCTCAATCTGTTTGAACAAGCCAATGAGCCGATCTTTGTAGCTGATCGGAGCAGATATATTCGATGTTCATATTTTTTACATTGTTGTCACATCTGCCCATTATTTGCATATGCAACATCTGATGGCTTGCTTTACTCTCTTATCTTGTTCATTTTCTCTTGACATTTCTTTTTCACGTCTTTATGCATTTTTACAATACTGAATTTTCGTTAGACACAATAGGTTTTTCAATTACGAGTTCTTCAAAATACACATAAGAGAGAATAAGAATTATTAAACCAATTTATAAAGCAAAATTTCTATTCTTTCGAAAAAAAAAAATTGAACATAAAATGCTTATAAATATAAGAGAGAATATTATAAGTACCTGTTCACACACACATAATATTATTTAAATTTCTACTCGTAATAAATTATTTTGTCCCTAATTTTCTCTTTAATTAGTAAAAGATAAATTTGCTACAATTGTCTACAAAAAAAAAAATAAGGTCCAACCCATTTAAGTTGATATTTCATCAATTTGAAAATGAGACACTGTTTCTTAAATTGAAATAAAAATTATCCTGATTTTTAAAATTAGTTCTAAGCTTTTTCGAGTTCGATCCTAAGTACTAATTTATAACGGGAGATAAAATTGAATTCCATTTTTATAGAATAAAAATCTTTGTTTATTTACATTGTTACTGTGGTCTAATAAGCGGCATCATTTGGAGTGAAAATTTCTGATTTGCTCCTGGTACTTTTGAAAAACAGGATACAAAAGTTGAGTTTCTGCTGTTTTCTTGAGGTGAGTACGTGAGAGTTTTCTGTGTTTTTTCTCTTGCGATACGTGAACACGGATTATAGCACTGGAATTCTCTTTCAACTTCCGAATCATGTTTGAAAGGACTTTTTAAAATCTTTTATTCTTTAAATCATCCACAATGAGGTGGTATATACTTATCATTTTATGATTAAATAATTTTACCAGTTTTATCATTTTATGATTAAATAATTTTACCAGTTTCAATTATGTTATTATAAAGGTTCTGCATTTTAAATACTGAGGTACACAGATTTGGTATATTTTGTGCTTTTTTAGGAATTAGAATTTTTCAGGCTGTATTACAACACGTTTAATGTTTGTGATAGGTAGTCAATAAGTGACTAATAGTAAATAAATGACTAATGATCAGCAAGCGGTCAATAATCAATAAATGAATAATAAAATCTTTTATTAAATATTATATTTCTAAAATTTCATTTGTATTTATATATTTTGGTATAATGTTTAGTTCTGCAAAATATATCACATTTCTTTACCTTTATTTTTTATTTATCTCATCGATTTTTGTGATTCGCATATTTTTTTCCGATTAGAGAAAATCAATACTTCATTTTATGATTAAATAATTTTACCTGTTTCAGTTATGTTATTTTAAAGCTTCTCCATTTTAAATACTAGGGTATACAAATTTGATACATTATGTGCTTAGGAATTAGAGTTTTTCAGCGTGTATTACAACACCTTTAATTTTTGTGACAAGTAGTCAATATATTTAGATTTAAGATAGGGTGGTTTTAAAAGAACCTAGCACCACGACTATAAGCCTATTGTACTATACCCCTCAGAAAGCCCTATTTGAAGAGACCAGTCAGTGGCTGAAGCAAAATTCAGCAGACATTTTACAGGAATTTCTTGCAACATCCAAGGTTCAATCAAGTGCTGACCCAGGTGTTCAAATCTATGAGCAGAAATGGTTTCACATTCACATAAGATGTGTATTGAAGCTTCTTCCATATAATGACAACCATTACAAGTGGGATCATCTGAAACTCCCATTATGGTGAGAAGTCTTTTTAGGTGGCAGTGTCCTGTAAGTAGTCCCACTGCTTTCCTTAGACTGCTTCTATTGAGCTTTAATAATTCTTTTTGCCATTTATTAGGCCACGTGCTATTTAATAGCCTTGTTTGTCTTTGATCATTGGCATTGTACCAGTTTATAAACTGTTGCTTTTGTTTTCTGAAGAGATCAAAGACATTCTTTCTGATCAATTCTTTAGAAATACCTAGAACTGGTTCAGGACCAAAAAAGTCGGTTGTTGATCCAGTCCTTGCCAGCTCATCAGCTAATTCATTGCCAGGAACACCAGAGTGCCCAGGCACCCACATTAAAATGATGGGGTTACAAGTAGTCAATAAGTGATTAATAGTAAGTAAATGACTAATGACCAGGAAAATAATAATAGTCAATAAAAGAATAATAAAATCTTTTATTGAATATTATAATTCTAAATTTCATTTGTATTTATATATTTTGGTTATGTTTTGTTCTGCAAAATATGTTATTTCTTCGCCTTTATTTTTTATTTGTATCATTGATTTTTTTGTGATTCGCATATTTTTTTCGATTACAGAAAATCAATACTTCATTCTTGGCAAAAACCTGCCGCACAGCTGAATGAGGAAATATTTTAATTTATTTTATTTAATTCTCTTACTTATTAACGATGAAAAACTCTTAATTTTATCACTTCCGATATAACGAAGGATGTAAACTTTGTAACTTCTCTTGTTAATTAATATATGGAAACATTACTCAAAGCAATCCTTCTGCAAAACAAAAACAAACTGGCAAAGCATTCATCTTTAAAACGGCAACATTCTCATTACTTCAACTAAAATGAAAGGTCACCGGAAGAGAGATCATTTGGATATGAATTTAGCGACAATTGCATAATTCAATTCTTATCAAATCTTACCGCAATAGACCTTGGCGACATTTAATGGGTTTCCCAAAACCAATGCAATACCAATAAAATTTGTAATAGAATAGCATCTATGAAATCTCTTCTGTATTCTACTCATGAAATAACGGTGCAACTCTGCTTCCACCTTTTTTTTTTTTTATGAATTATTGTTTTTACGATGCTTGCTTAATGAATGTGGAAAACATTGTAATTATATGCTTTTCTATAGTAAATTAAGTACCATAGAGTATTACTAATAAAAATAAAGGAGGTAACAGTCAATATTATCTTTGGTTTCTTAGGGAATATGAGATGTCTCATAGATAATTTTTGATTTTTTAATTGAAATTTAAGAAACGCTGAATGTTGCATTTTAAAAATTATTATATTTACGATTACTATACAAAAATAATGATAATTTATATGATTAAAAAGAGAAAATGTAAATTAAAAATACAATTTTTAAATAATCATAGTTTTCGTTGGAACAAAGGTGAACATTTTTGAGCACATTTTGAGGATTGTTTTTTAAAAAAATTCGGAGTTGTGATTTAGATTGGTTTCGTCATTGCAACTTTTACAAAATTTACCATTTAGAGATTATATTCATAAACGCAGTTAGAAAAGCTAGAGGCTCTTAAGAGATAGAATTAAGTCAATTTTATAATATACAAGAGATTTTAGATGAATGAATCTTCATTAGTTTCATCCAAATGATCGAAATACCACTTAAAGAAAACAATCTTTCCTCGTGAGAAACATTTCATTCGAAACATTGGTGTTCTTGAGTGTAAATATACATTTCGGTAATTAAAATGACACTTTTGTTTATTTTAAATGAAACTACCAGAAATCGATTCCGTAAATGTTTAACCATATTGAAGAAATTATTTAAAGTAAATTAAATAATTTCTTTAATACGGTAAATTAAAGTAAATTAAATAATTATGAAAATGCAAGAATGATTTATCATAATGTAGGAAAAACGAATTGGGAAAATTCTGATGTACGGGAAATATAAGCAAGAGGTATAAGGGAAGTTTGACTGCATGGCATTTTTAATTAAATACGAGGTTCACTCTGAAATTTTTAAGATACAACTAGGTTTTTAAAGTTACCATTTACAAAATTTTAGGTGTGTTCAAAGTAGTCTCCTCCAGCATCAATTCACTTTTGTAGACGAATTTTCCACAGATTAAATGCCTCAAGTCATTCTTTTCTTGGAATAGATGAAAAAATGCATTTATAGCCACATCAATCTCTTCTTCTGAATGAAAACGACGTCCACGTAAATTCTTTTTTAGATTAAAGAATAACCAAAAGTCGCGCATACCTAGATCAGGTGAATACGGGGATGTTCGATCACTTTAATTTGTTTTTGTTTAAGAAACTCAACTGTTAATCCGGCTGTATGTGATGATGCATTGTCATTGTGAAGCATTAGTCCCCTAACATTCAGTTCTTGTAGAATTTCTTCAAGACATTTAATGGTATACCAGTTTGATGTTACTGTCTTCTGTCCTTCCAACTTGATGGCTTTGACCAATCCCGTACTTCTGAAGAAAACGGCATACATCACTTTTTTCAATGCGCGTTGTTTTTTCACCATTGTCGGCGTGGGATCATCTTCAAAGACCCATACTTTACTTTCTTGACGTATTGGAACGTCAAAAAACGGTATGTACGTTTCATCACCTGTTACCATTTTAGAAATGATGCGGTGGCCACCATCATTTAGCAATTTAAGAGTTTCTTTACTGATTCTGACACGCTCCTCTTTTTGGTGCACAGTTAGATTATGGGGTACCCAACGGCAAACTACTTTTTTCATATGTAATTCTTCAGGAATGATTTTGTGTATGGCTGCAGATCCAATTTCAAGTTCCTTCTGTATCATTTGATAGGTACAGAGATTATCATCCGTTAACATTTTTCGTATGCAGACACATTATCCGGGATTACTGCCGACGGCGACCTTCTTGTGTGTTCTTCATCCTGAAGAAAAGAGGTCGCAACCCCTTCTAAATTCTCTAAATCATCTGAATACAGTAACACGAGCTGTAGATTCATCACTAAATGCTAATTGCAACCGTTGAACGCATTCTTCTTGATTTAATCCTTCTTTAAAATCGTAGAAAATCATAGCGCGAAAGAAGAATTTGTTACTCTTGTACTTTGAGATCTATATATATTTACTTACTTATTTACAAA
This sequence comes from Latrodectus elegans, assembly GCA_030067965.1. Taxonomy (NCBI): domain Eukaryota; kingdom Metazoa; phylum Arthropoda; class Arachnida; order Araneae; family Theridiidae; genus Latrodectus; species Latrodectus elegans. The sequence goes on from CM057812.1 coordinate 17,308,624, forward strand.
AGTTGATTGATAAATTCTTTCATTTTACCTTGCCTGAAACTGCTTTGCTGAGCTTTATAATATGATTTTACCATTGAACTCCCGTCAACTCCATTTTCTCTTCTGTTTAAAATTTATTCTACGCTAAACAAGTTGAAATAAGTCAGTAAAAAATCGTCTTCTGTGTTAAAATACTTTGTATTTTAAAATTAAACCCTTATTTTTATTTTGTAAATTCTCGTCGGCGCGTACCTCAAAAATTTCAGAGTAACCCTCGTATATATAGGAATTTAAACTTTTGATTAATATATTAATAGTATTTTATAAGCTTTTCTGAAGAATTCCATAAAAATTTAGAACTGAAAAGCAGGTTTGATGGTAAACTTTTTCGTCTTTGATTTTTCTTAAGTGCGGCTACTTGTTGCTTTACAACCTAAAAACTGATCCTCACACACCAGGTTTTTCTTACAGGACTCTGCGTGAAAATTTCGATTGTGTGTTGAGACACACCGCTCACTGTCTAGACAAAGATGGCCAGGACAACAACCGAGAACCCATAACTAGGATGTGGAGATATTTGCAAAGTTTCTGCGACACGGAGGGAAGTGAGTATATATAAAGGCATTCTGTTCATTAAAAAAAGTGGTAGTAAATAATAAAAATTTTTTTTATACACCTTTCTGTAGTTTTTCCCTTTTTTTTTTATATTTATGTTAGTTTTTAAGGCCCGGCGCAAACTACTGGAGTATTCTCCGGTGAAATTTGGAGAATTCGATGCTCGGAGAATTCTTCCTGAATTCATAGAGAAGAAATAAGGACGTCATGTCATGTGACTATGTGACGTCATTGTTCATTTGAATCAATAAAACTATTTACATCATATTGAATTATTTAAATACATTTTGACAGATGGGCAATATCAGTTTTGTGAAATTATGACTGTGTTTATTTATCGAGACATCAAATATATATATATATATATATTTATATATATATATATATATATTTATATTGAAACTCAAACTGTGTTATTCCTTGACATTTTTTTTATATTTTGATTATTTTTTTTCTTGAAAATATTGAAAATTATCATAGTTCAAAAAAACTAGTGTGTATTTCATAATCTAAATTTAACCAAACTCATTGAATTACATTATTGCTTCGCACATAATATAATTTTATTTTTTAAATAAATATTTGATTTATTTCATTTATTTATTTCCTTTTCCTAAAATAATCTATTCTTAGTATTAATACAAATTATGACCCATCTCAGGTTTTTCAAATGTTTTGTGAAACATGATTTTTTCCTAGAATAGAATATTTTTTATATTTGTCAAAATAAGCTCTATCTTTTGAATCCCACAGATATCTTCAATCTTTATAATTTCATAAAAGTGATAAATTTTCTAAAATTTTATAAAAATGTTAATTTTTATGAAATAAATTTTACTATTTTCTTTATTTTATCATCATTGATAAATAATTGAATTTTTAATAAATAATTTAATAAAAAAGTGATATTTAATATTCAAAAATTGATTTAATGATGTTTGGAAGAATTTTTATGAATTAATTTTATATTTTCATCATAAAAATATTGTTAGAAGTTAATCGCAAACATTATTTCGAATCTAGAAAAAAAGAAAAAAACAAAAAAAGGGTAAATAATTTGCTTTGTCACCAGTACCTTGCCAGATATTTCTAACTTTCTGGAAAACTTAAAAGTTCTCTCGGAACACCTATTTTGTGACGTTTTCTGTTCGCCGGAATATTGCCGGCGAAATCTTCCGGGTTTGCCCCCAGCTAAAGGGTAAATAGATACATAGCGTCTTAGAGCTTCCAGCATTTTTCGGATTTACACGAAAGTAAATGTAAAAATAGTCGTATATATAGAAAAAAACTACTGTGAGGAATAGAGCTCTTGAAAAATCTATTGATCTCTGATTAGTTTGTAGATTATTTGTCATGCCTTGTTAATAAATCTATTGTATAATTATTAAAGAAGATTAGTTTGTCTCAGTTTTTATAGAAAGTCCAAGCACAAATCATACTCTTTTAAAAAAAATCGGAGTTCTGAAATGTGCACTTACACAATTATATTTAACTAGTAATTATTTGTTTTGTTTACATTTAACATTAATGTTGCATAAATAATATGAATAAAATGTCATGTTAAGTTTTTTGATATGACTTGAAGTTAAATAGCCAAAAATTTCTTAATATTGCTGTTTGCGATCATTCTAATGCAAAAACATTTGTTTCGTTTTACATAATAGTCATTGCATTAAAAAGTAAGTTTGAGCGTTTTTCCATTTTGAATTAAAGTAAACAATTAAAATTATGACCTGTCATTTTAAAGTAGAAATAATTTTCTTTTCTTTAACATAAGAAAAGTTGCATAAAAATAACTATAAAAAACAGTTTTAATTTTTGGTTATATCCTAAACCAGAATGGGAAGACTTCTAGGTCAGGAGTTACTTTAAATTTTTTATTTGTCTCCTAAATTTTCTGCAATAATAATAATGAGCTAAACGAGTATATTTAGGTATGAGGGTCATAAAAAGAAACGTTGGTCATCATTCCTGAATATTTTATCAGTCTATCGGTCAATCATGGTTTTCTTAATGCCCACCCCTGTCATAAACTTAAAATCTATTGTTTATCATTTTTAAATAAAATTTATTGTTTTTTTTCACTCATAAATGAGTTAAATTTTAAATTATAATTATGAATAAAAACCTAAGCATAAATTATGGCATAATAAATTTTTATGTTAAACAATACTTCATTTAAAACCTCTTTATCGTTATTTTTCTATTTTTGCACCATTTCATGATAAAAATTTGGGACTTAGTATCTAAAGAATAGAATGCGATTGAATATCTTCTAAATAATGGCCTTAAGCATCTTTAAAAAAAATCCGTCAAAGAACGCGGTATGAAAATTAACTTGAAGAGAGGCAGGAAATGTTGTTTCTCTGGAAACAGTAAAAGAGTTTAAACATTTTTTTTTTATCTTGTGTTTCCATTTGGGGTGCATAAGAAACAACAAATAAGCTGAAGTAGAGAGCATTTACTGAAGAGAACGATGACTCCATACTGGAACAGGAGGGTGCGCTGTTTTCTTTTCTGAAACGGTGATTTTTTACTGGCAGAAAGTTCGACTTTTTCCCCCAGTTTTACATCCATGCCTTATTCAGTATTTTAGGATTAGTTATTTTTTGCATCTAAACCATGCCCCAATTTTTTTGACTGTGTTTTAAGATTTTTTTAAATTTATAATTGCAGATTAGAAGGCAACTATAGTCAGAATAACTAACATAAGAACTAGAGCAAAAGTAAAATGAACACAGATAACAAAACTGAAAACCCAGTGTTGTAACTCACATTTGAAAATTTTCTAAACTTCAACTTTTCCGTTTGGCAACATTAAGTTTTGTTGCTCTAAATTAAATTGTAAAACAAAAAGTAGCTAAGATTCTTCTAAGCATTTAAATTCATGAAATTAAATATTAAAATGGAAATATCTTTATTCTTCTAATGCAGTGGTTCTCAACCGCCGTTCCGCGGAACACTGGTGTTCCGCGAAGCTGTCCCAGGTGTTCCGCGAAAATTTTGAATATAATAAGAAACAAGAAATTTTTTTATTATTATAAAATAAATACTACATAGTTTTGTTAATTATTTGAAATTTAGCAAAAATATTCAATATTATTCTAAATTTTCGCGGAACAGTCAATAATATTAACAGTGTAATTATCAAACGACGCAGTTACGTCGTTTGGAGTTACTCCAGGGAATACCACTAAATTTCTAATGTACTCGATAATACAGGGAGCGCTACGTAGTGTTGATTTCGTGCTGTTTCTTCTTCTTCGTACGAAATAACAAAAGCGCAATTTCGACCTGAGGTTCAGCCATAATTTAATATAAATATCTAGTTTTCGTGAGTGTGTTTTTATTATATATATATATATTTTATATTGTTGGAAATTGATAAGATGAAATGCAAGTTGTGTAGTTTTAACAGTATTCTTATCTTTTTAGTTGCTTATTTTAACATTTATACAAGACTTTTAAATCTGAAATATGGACAAATTTTTGAAAAGAAAGAGTGAAAGTGAGGTTAATGTTGGGGCGAGTACAAGCAGGTCTTCTTCAATTGAAGGTGATATGCAAGACAACAAAAATGCCGAAAATAAACGTAAAAAGATATCCGAATCAGTTCGGAATTATTCGGAAGAATATCTGAAGTTTGGTTTTACATGGAGCGGTAGTCAAGATGTTCCTATTCCGAGATGTATTATATGTGGTGAAAAATTGGCTAACAGTGCAATGGTCCCAGCTAAGTTACAGCGACACCTTTCAACAAAACATTCTTGTCTAACTTCAAAAGGTAAAGATTATTTCGAAAGATTGCTGAAAATCAAGAAGTGCAAGCAACATGCTTTCGAAAGAGCGTTACAATTTCGGATAAAGCGCAAATCGCTTCTTATAAAGTGGCAGAACTAATTGCATTGAAGCAAAAGCCGCATGATATCGCAGAATCGCTAATTTTGCCCGCATGTTTAGAAATTGTTAAGATTATGTTTGGCAATGAAGCGCAGCGAGACGTCCTAAAAATTCCCGTTTCGGACGATACGATAAAAAGAAGAATTATAGATATGTCAGGTTTTATAGAGAACGCGGTGACTTCGAAATTATGTACAAAAATTTTGCGCTGCAAATTGACGAATCCACTGACATAAGTGGCAAAGCCCAATTAATCGGATTTATTCGCTTTGTTGACGACACTGAAATAATAAATCAGTTTTTATTCTGCAAGGAACTTATTGGTCACGCAACTGGAGAAGACATATTTAATTCAGTATCATCTTATTTGGAAGAATGGAAATTATCCTGGGAAAATTGCGCAGGAATCTGTACTGATGGAGCTCCAGCCATGCGTAGCAGTATTAAGGGATTCTGTAGTCGAGTTAAAGCAATAAATTCAAATATAGTCTCTACTCACTGCTTTCTGCACAGGGAATCTTTGATTTCGAAGAGTCTACCAACAAACTTAAAGTCTGTTTTGGAGCAAGTCGTACATATGGTGAATTATATTAAATCGAGACCATTAAAAACCCGTATGTTCAAACAACTTTGTAACACCATGGAATCCAAATATGAATGTTTGCTTTTGCACTCTGAGTGAGGTGGCTCTCAAGAGGAAAAGTGCTAACCCGAGTTCATGAGTTGAAACAGGAATTCATAGTTCTTTTTAGACAAGAGGGTAATGATGTATACGTAAAATATTTGGAAAATGATGCATGGTGTACTAAGCTAGCATATTTAGCCGATATCTTCAGCTACTTAAATTCAGTCAATACATCTCTTCAAGGAAAAATGAAAATATTCTGACATCCACAGACAAATTGCTAGCTTTCCAGAAAAGCTTTTGCTTTGGAAAATCGTATTGCTCAAAATCGCAAATTTGATATGTTTCCGTTATTAGCAACGGAAAATATTGTTAACATTAACGAAATGATTTCAAATGTGACAGAGCATTTGTCAATATTGCAGGACAAAATAACTCATTACTTTCCATCTCTTAATATTGAAGACTTTGATTGGGCACGAAATCCATTTGGTGAATTTGATATAATGAACCAAGATTTTTCTATTCAGGAAGCAGATGAGTTTATTAATATATCAACGGATCGAACGTTACAACTAAAATTCAAAGAAGAAGGAGTGGAAAGGTTTTGGATTTCCATCGAGAATGAACATCCATTTATTGCAAAACGAGCGTTGAATATCTTGTTGCTCTTTTCGACGTCCTATCTGTGCGAACTTGGATTTTCAACTCTAACAAATATTAAAAGCAAAAAAGAGAAAGACTTATCAATTTAGAAGAAGAAATGAGAGTAGCGCTCTCTTACATAAGACCCAACCTTGAGGAAATTTGTAAAGGTCGTCAAGCGCAAATTTCTCATTAAAATAAGTTACCATGTAATATATATCTTTATTTCAATTAAATATTAATCTTCCAATTATTTTGTGTGATTTACATTAGATTTACAAATTTTATGATAATGGTGTTCCGCCAAAATCGAGACCACTTAAAAGTGTTCCGTGATCCCAAAAAGGTTGAGAGCCACTGTTCTAATGAATAGTGTATTGTAGTGTTAGTGAAGTGTTGTGTGGTAGTTAAGCATTTCGAGATAACAAACATCTTTTTTTCTCAAGCAGTAACTCGCAGTTAATCTATAAATCCTTCATCTTGTACCGAGTTCTCCAATATCTTTCCCACAAAAGTTTCGAGTTCAGCACAGTGCCATGTAATCCATGATTCCAAATTCTGAATTTTTTTTGGAGATGAAGAAATGTTCCAATTCATCTCGTATATTGTACAGTTGGCAAAGAAGACTTGATAGTATTTTTATACGTTATAAATGTTTAAAGAGACAATCGTGGCAATAGATGTGTCCCATGACCAAAGATGAATATTTGTGACTTCATCGACCTATATATATATATATATATATATATATATATATATATATATATTGGTTTTTGTTTGCCTCTTTTATGTTTGTGTGTTTTCAGATATTAATTTCAACATTTCTTTCTAAAAATAGCATTTTGTTTTAATTTTCAATAAATCCACACTGAAAATCAATATGAAATGAATTGGTCCCTATTTAGCGAAATTTACATCAAGTTTTTAATCGATGGAAATTTTGCACATGCGCCAAATCACTTACCTCCACAGAATCGGAAAATCTAACTGTCGAAACGATTTAAAGAAATTTTTATCTTGTTACAATTTGGGAAAACGTGTGAAGAAGGATTTATTCTAATTAATTATGAAAAATAGAGTAAAAATAATGTTTGAAAATCTTCACTTTTACGCATTATTTTTATATTTAAGCATAATTTTGTTTAAAATATATAGAAAGCCAGATACGGAAAATTTCCTTTTATGAAGGAGGGAATTTTTTTTTTGTATAGACCCAATCTGAGAGGCATAATCAGCTATGAAACTTGGTTCATGTGTGTGAGGTCTCAAGATCAAGATGTTTCAATTATTAAAATTATTTTTAAAAAATACGTGGTATATTTCTGTAATTTTTAATTCAATTAAAGTATAAGAAAAGTAGAGAATTTGGTTCTCCTGTGTGGGAACAAGGAACTTTGGCTTTGTTTTTTTTTATATGAACATTTATTCTCAAACATTAGATGAGATAACTTGGATGGAGAAATGTTCATTAAGATAAGTTTTCAAAAATCCACATATAAAATAGTTTAAAATTCCATGACTTCAAATAATGTTTCATCTTTTATGTGACATCGCATTGAGGCGGCTTTGTAAATCCGATTTGTCGACGAATTTAATGCTTACCTTCAAATCACATTCTTCTAGAGGCAGCAAACAAGGCGAAGTTTACCGTTGAATATCTGTGAATTTTGTCGAAATTAATTTTATTATTAAAACAATTTCTCATATAAGAAACAAAGAATCGGTTTGATTCAAGTTGAGAAGCCGTTTTCCATTGATTCAAGTCATTAGCCCATGGACAATAGAGCAGCAGAAAAAGCAAAATGAAAAAGATATGACAAAACATCCACTTTACGACTAGTTTAAAGGAAGATTACAACGAGTTTAAAGGAAGATTTAAATTTTTAAAAATTTCATTAATTAATAGAATTTTTAATTAATAATTGCAATATTTGTAAGCAATATCTTTTGAATCTTAACACAACTATGTTGCTGACGACAACATTAAATTTTTTTCTTTTTTTGTCATTTTTATAATTTTTTTCTCCTTATATTTTTTATGTGTGACCAGCGGCGACAAGTTGCAATCTTCTATTATGCGTTTTCATGTTTCTGAACAAACCACGCCTGTGTTTATCTTAACCATTGCGTAACACATGTTTTGTATAGAAAGTGAAAGCCTGGAGATAGGAAGAAACATAATTTTGCAACAGTTCAAGGTCGGTGTCATAAGTGGCGGTAGAATTGGAGGCATCTGTTTGTTGTCTGTCATCTTACCATGTTTTGACCTTATTCCAATGTTCCAATGAGACCCGAAATAGTATGTCTGTCTACTTCGACTCTGTTTCTTTAATTGGAGAGCTGTTAGAAAGAATTTTCTTTAAAAAAAAAACGAGTTCTTTAAAAAGTGAAAACTTGGAAAGAGCAAGAAAATAAAAAAGAAATTTCAAGAAATGTTAAGTTTGAATATATACCAGGCATTAAATAATAGATCACAATGTTACGTTCATGGCAAATAAAATATTTAGGTCTTTTTAAAAGATTATTACCAGCCAGAAAATAATAGCATGGAAGCAATGTTTAGATTTACTTTTGGTGTTTTGAGCTACGGAAAAATGTGTTATTTGTTACTGTAGATACATGAATACGGTAAAAAATTTAAAAACATATCACTTACAATAACTTTAATGTAATTTGTATTAATTATAAACATATGTTATAATAATAGTATTATTCCAAAAATATTAAGTAAAATAAACAACTGAAATTTGTTTTTATAATTCACTAAAATTTGGATTAAGAAACTTGAGCTGTTTAAATGGGTGATACTGGGCATATGCTTTGGTTCATTAATAAAGAAATACAACTGTCCTAATATAAATAGAACATCACTTAAGGGATCATGATATTAGTTGTAATTTTTGACGCGACTTTCTGACATTTAATTTCAAATACTAAAGAATTTCCTAGATTTGATATTTTTTTTGTGAAATAGTTCCTGGAATCACTTCTCTACATCAAGTGATATAGCTATTTAATGTATGAACTAGTAAAATATTTAGATGTGGAATAACTGCGTCTTCGAAAATATTTTTCAAACAAAACATTAACATTAGATAATCTTTTTTGAGTAACCTCTCTTGTACTAAAGAAATAGAAAAGTAATATCAAAGGAATGTTTTCTCACTATACAATAACTATAATATAACATATTTAAATTAAGTAATTAAATAATTTGTACCAAAGATGATTAAGAGGCTTAAGTTATATGTATCGTCAGCTTAATCAATAACAAAATTATAGTTATAATTGAATTATTCAGAATATTCGGAATCGTGGCCAAAGAGTTTAATAGACTTTTCAGACACGATCAGGATTTGATAGTGCATAATAGGTAACTTAAAAGCTGAATGATTACACATTTTAAACATCCATATCGAGTTTCACATCGCGGGTGCTTTCAATATTTAATTTCTTGATTCAAGTTTCATGAAGAAAGAAACAAGGAAAACGCAGGATCACTCATCCTGACTGGCTTATACGCTGAAAACGGAAATTAATTATCAATCCCTTATTGCTCAATAGATGTTGAATTCAAATATAGAACTTCCATTACGAAAGCTCTGTCCTACCAATAGGAGGTCACGATTAGCTCTGACACTACCTTGAATTGACACCATATATCTGAAAATTTTTGCGAAACATTGTATGACATTCAACAAGTTTGCCGTCTAGCTGATACATGAATATTTCCTGCTAGCTAGGAAGATAGCGGGAAATATTCATAGCATATATATATAGCGGGAAATATTCATAGCATATATATAGCGGTAAATATTATAGTTGTAATTTTTGACGACAACAAATTCAAAGAATTTTTTTCTTTTAGGTTGGTACACGAAACCTTGTTACCAAAGAAATGATCTTAAACGATGTGAGTCCCTTCTACCCACTAGAGGATATTCAACTGATATTTCTTCCTGCAGGTAGATTTTATTTTAGACTGGCTTATTAGTTAAATACACTAATTCTAGTTTGTAATATTTAAGCAACTTTACTGTTTTTAGTCATAATTTCTTAAAAAGTCAACAGAGACATGAAATTTACGCTACCAAGATAAGATTCAGTGTTAAATGTATGTGAAAAGTATAATAAAATGAATATGAGGCAGACAATTTATAGTATAGAACGACTTAAAAAAATCTTTATTGATGGAGTGGTGATAATACTAAAAAACTCTTAGTAAGACAAGAAAAACAAAAAACCAAGAAGCTTATTAAAAGGTATAACTTTATGTTAATGGAATGATCTGTCATAGCGTGTCGATACTATATAATCTAATATATCATGGTATCAGAGTTATCATTTTTTAATTTTAAAAATGATTTAATTTTGAGAATTCATTTTTTGATTTTTCGTGAGAGATGTTGTTAAGAGCCATCATTCTAAGCAATCTTGCTCATATTCAATTGAATTTAATTCAGAAGACAATGCTGATTAATAAATTCTGTGATTATCTTCAGCTTCCAGAAACTTATCAAGAATACGTATAACTAGGTATTGTCATATATATAAAGGAAATCGCAACCAATGCCATTTCGAAAAATTATTAAGGGATGATGGAAGATTCTATCACCTTAAAAAATTTTATCACAAACAGGAAGCACATTTCTTAGGCTTTCATATGCATTTTCTTTAAATAATCGAAAAACTCGAGCTTGTGTCAATCACATTTTTGACCACCGGAAAAAATTCGGAATTTTGGCGTTTATCACAACTTCCTTGATTATTGTTGCAGTAAGTTTCTTTGTACCTAGCCCTGAGTCGAGTTTTACCAGTTAGATGGAAGAAAACGGGTTGAGTCTTTATAATTTGGAATCAAGCCGAAGAGCATCATTACCCCCAGAGGTGTCATTTTACCTGGAGGGCACTGCGACCATGACATATTTAACGTGCCCCAGCCCCTTTTAGTGAACATGACGGATCTTTGGTTAAGCCTGGAGATTCGAATTCCCTATCTTCCAATAATAAGAACGACGCCCTAACCAATTTGGATATCGCTGCTTCAAAATTTCCATGGTCAAAGCCACAAAATTCACTTCCTGTCTTGTACTTCAGCTAATAAATTCGCATTATGTAATTTTTGATCATGCGTAACTTTTCTTCCATTGCACCTAAAATAAAGCCACATCAGATTTAAAAATGGCGACAAATAAATTTATATGTAAATCAAATGAGTTTGTTATAATGTTAGCTTTTATCAAAAATGATAAATGTATTATCAAAAGAATCCTCCTCAATTCGAAAAAAGAATAAATTATGATTAAAAAATAAAATATTTTTTATAACTTGCTTATAATACAAAATTACTGCTGTTAACGAATAAGCAACTGTAAATCTGACTTTTTCAATTCTGGAAAAAAAATTTACAAAATTTTTTAAAATTCAGTAAAAAAAATAAATAAATAAAATTAAAAAAATAAAAAAAATGAATGAATGAATGATTTTTCACTCTGATTATATATTTGTATTTAAAAGATCAAAACTATCCCGAATTTTCTCAATAAAAATTACAAGCAATATTTATAAGAGTTCTTTTGGTGTTAGACAATATTTCGTTGAATTAGATTATATTATTAAAAATCACTTATCTACTCAATTAAAGTAACTAATTTCACAATACTAAAAATCACATGTAATTTTTAAAATTATAGTTATCATTTCGTAAAATTTTTTACGCGTAATACATATAGATCACATTAAAAAAATCATAAAATATTCTTTTATAGTTAAATACACAAATATTGTTTTTCAAGTAATAAATGCAATCACATAAAATCATAATTTTGTAAATAAACGGAATTTCGAAATTATAAAAATAATTTTTCTACTAGTAATTATAATTTTAGATCAGATATATTTTTTTTTTATTAAAATGAATAAATACTAAAAGTAATGATTTTTTCTTTATAAGAAAATCTATATATCGATAGACTGTCTTTCGATTTTCGCATTAGAATTAATTTATTTTGCCGAGAGAATTTTGACTATTAAAGCAAGAAAAAATTTGCTAATTTTATAGTTATTATAAATGGAATCTTTATTCCAGTCATTTAATACAAAATTGTATTATTTCAATAAATGAATTATATTTTAAGAAGTATCAAGATGTAGATAAATCAAGAAATTTCTTTTGTCTTCCACTTTTGTATTACAAGACAATTTTCATTTAAAAATATTCTAAGAAAACTATTCCAGAATATTTCAAGTTATTGTATTGGATATTACAAGATATAATTGTGATGAACTGGTTTGTTTGTTTGTCGCTCAACGGTCATTTTTTGCACACGAGGGCTAATTAGACCGGGACCTACGGTTTAAAGTGGAATCCGAACCACTCTAAACATCCATGCCCAAGGTGAGATTCAAACCCACGAACTGTTGAACCGAAAGCAAGAGCGCTAACCATTCTATATAATTGTGAATGTTATCATTAAAAAGATAATTTCGGTTTTCACTTGATAAAATATTATTAAAATTTTTATTGCTGTTACATTTTTGGCAAGATGCGGCGAGCAATTTTTCCTGCCAAACTACAATAATTGTATATAAATTATTTTTATGATCCGAAATTTATTTTTTCTGTAAGATAAACAATAAAGCTCTTGCTGTCTTTGCGTTGCCACCGAATGAAACGAAAATAAATATGCAATTTAGTGTATGACGTGGTCGAGAGTAGGAATATCAGATACCAGTTATAAAAGCAGGTGCACTGCCCAGATTCACCACTCATACAGCAGCGAAGGGAAATGGACGTGTCAAAGAAGCCTGTTCGGTGTCGTTTGCTTAACGCCTTCAAAGTGGGCTCATCAGCAGCTGCATCAAGCCAGCGAATATGCCAAGCGCTTAGGGATAATGTTGTGAATGAACAGTTCGGCAAGGCATTGATTTCACAAATTCAAGTTGGGAGATTTGTCCTTCTTTGATGAAGCTGTTGTCTGGTGGACTAGTCGTCAAGTGGTTAACTATGATCTGCTACCAACGGGTCAAGCGATCACTTCGGACTTGTAGTCTCTGGCATTAGAACGTGTGCAACAGTCATTGGCACAGAAGGAAACATCATTGGTTAATCACAGGGGTGTGCTATTCTTGGCCGATTAACGAGAGGTCACACGGGTGGCCAGAATACCATACAGCGAGTTGGTTGAAAGACTTTGTGACACCATCCTTACTCATCTGACTTTGCACCATCATATTACCAGCTCTGCCGTTCTTTGGACAATCATTTTTGAGGAAAATCCTTCACCAATGAAGCAGATTTGCGCCAAGCTCACTTCACTTCTTTGCGTCTAAAACTTCTGAGTTTCATAACAAGGGTATTGCACATCTGGCTGAAAATGGTAGATACCGATGGTAATTGTTTCAAGGACTATCAATAGGCTACACTTTCTGTAAGTCATGTTCTTTTGGGTCATTAAAAATGGCCAGAACTTTCTTGTTTGATTTGAATGTTACGAACTAATTTATCAGTCCCAACGGGTTCATAAAAACGATCATTAACTGCATTCGACGCTTTGCTATATATATGCACACAAACGTCCCAATTAGCTCATCGAATAATAAGTTACATGACACTGAACTGTTAAAAAAACTGTAAAGAACTGAATTGAATATATTCTTCTCAAGATTTGAAATTAGTAAATATACAGAAGAGCAATGTATATTGCAGATGACTGATAAATGCAGTCGAGCAAAATGTATGGTTACCATATCAATCATGTATATCAAAGTTATTAAGCCAATTTTTTGTCAATGGGCTAAGTTTTAAACTAAACAGATATCTAAACAGTAAAAAAGAATTGAAGACGGTTTATTGAAAATTCTTATTTATTCTACGGAAAATTTGTAAATTTTGTTTTCCATATCACGTGTCCTGTCACTCAGTGGATTGTGACGTTGTAAAGCAGTACCCCTTTGATGGTATTCGTGTAGAGATACCTTATTTGCTCGTCGAAGCTTATGGCACAAAGACATTTTGAACCGTTGTAGTATAGCTCGATTCTTATTTGTTTAATTTCTTTTTTCACTCACCGTTAGTATGGCTATTCTTCTAGATGATGCCATATGACGGAAGATAATTAGCAGACTAGATACGGACCAATCAGGGGTTCCTGTTATAGGAATTTCAAATTTTCGAGAAATATGGTGTCCATTCTATGGAAACAGCTATAGAGTACGCAATAATCGTCCTCCGACCTAGTCAAGGCCCCCAAAAGACAACAACGCTAGCTAAAGACCGTTATCTGAGACTTCTAGCCGAAAAGCATAGGTTCACGACAGTGACACAACTATATCTTAACCTGTACAATGCAACAAGTACAGAAATTTTACGTATAATTGTTATCCAGAGAATTAATGAAGGTAACCTGTATACCAGACGCCTTGTAGTCTGCATCCCCCTTTCTTTTATTTTGAATCACAAAAAGAACCGTCTAATAATGTGTCGAGAACCTCTAGTTCTCTTCAGTGATGAATCGCAATTTAGTCTTAACAGTGACTTAAAACGTGTTTTTCTGTGGAGAGAATAAATGAAGTGTCTATGGCCCTCTAACATTGTTGAAAAGGACCATTGTGGTGGAATTGGTCTGATGGCCTGCTGTCAAATATGGTAGACGGGTTTACCGACATTCATGTATTCGATAGAAATACTCTGACAAGTTAGCGGTACAGGTACGAGATAATTGTACTATGTGAAACTTTTCCGCAGAGCACGTAGGCAAAATTTCAGCTTTATAGACGATAACGCAAGCCCACATATGCCTCAGTTGGTAGACGAATACCTCCAGTTGGAGGATGCTTAACGATTGGAGAGGCCTGCGATGTCTCTTGATCTTAATCAAACACGTCTGGGATACACATGGGCGCTCATTTGCAACTAGAAAATCAGCTTCAACGAGTATCAATAGCCTCAAGAATGTTTTGTTGCAAGAATGGGTGTGGTTGTCCTGGTAAGCAGAATGAATCTCCGATGAGGGAGCTATGTATCTGCTATTAGAGGTAATCATACACTCTATTAAACATGGTTTTCTTTACTTCTATTTTCTATGTTCTTACTTTCTAACTGGCAAGATGTTAGTTAAATGTCGTAATGGACGGGTAACCAGTTCCCTTTTTTTATGGTCCAGGTAGTGGTCATTTTTGCTTCCCTATATACTTACTGTTCTTATTTCGAACACTTTCGACAGATTTGATTTTATTTGCTTTGTTAGTTTTCTTTTATTATCAAATAAGCCATCTGTCCTTTTAAATTTTTTCATCATCATTTAATAAATATTGTATTTATTTAATAATTTTATTGAAAAAAGAAATATTGCAGTGTTAAATGTAATTTTTTAAAGCATATTGCATTAATATATACTTCTAATAAAACTATAAAACACTTACATAGATGCAAAAATAATTTTCTGATTCAGATACCCCTTACAGATCACAGTTTCAAGTTGCTGTACAGTTTTCTAGGAGAGTTATTTTTCCCTAAAATTGACCTTATGTCTCTGATCACATAAGTGGCCAGAATTGATCCACTGCGATATCTACACTCACTTCCAAAAGTTAAGCACGAAGATGTAGAATGCAAAAAAATCAACCAATACTGTTTTGATTGATACAAAATTCGGCAGGAAAGTAGCATATGTATTTATGCATAAAATAAAATCAATAATTATATACAGAAATGAAAACAATATTAAATTTAATTTTTGTAAGTTATCTGATAATGACATACTGGAGATTTAAACAGAATTATGTATAAAGTGAAAATAAACAGCATTAAATGAAAAAAAAGGACATTAATAGGGTATGTGATCCCCCTCACCCGTATACAAAGTTTACACCTCGTGACCATGCTTTCAATTAGGTGGTCAACCACTGCAGAATTAAGCAATAGCCATTCATCTTTTAGAACAGTTTCCAGTTCAATAAGAGTGGCTGGAGGTGGTAAACATGAAGATACAGCGAGGCCGAGAGTATACAAATGATTTTCAATGGGATTAAGTTCGGGCGAATATGCTGGCCACGCCATACGCGCAATCCCTTCACTCTCCATGTAGTCATCGATGATATCAGATTTATGGGGATGTGCATTATCATCCATTAAAACAAAAGTAGGACCAACTGCTGAAGCGTACAATCTCATAATGGGTTCTAGGACTTCATCGCGATAACGGGCAGCCATCACCGAGCCCCGTTTAAAGATGTGCATGTCGATGCGGTATCCTAATGAAATCCCTTCCTACACTATAATGCTTCCGCCTCGGAATGCATGATGGTCGGTGATGTTTTGGAGCTGATTACGTGTTTCTTGTTCACGCCATATCCTTATCCCCTTATCATCTGGATCAAGAACAAACCTTGACTCATGAGTAAACACGACATTACCCCATCCAACACAGTCAAACTGACATGTTCCCGACACCACTTTAATCGTGCCCCTTTTGATTGGACGGATAGACAAACAAAACCTCGAGGTATCCGGGTGTACAGTCCACTCATATGTAATCTTTCTGCAGCTGCAGATATCACCTTACCAATGGACACTCTAACCATAGATAGCACACGTGGGGAGGTCACTCTGTGATCTTGCTTGGCTAAAATCGCAATATATCGATCTCTCGTGGGGTTTGTAAACCTTAGGCGACCGGCTACGGGCCTTCGGACAATTGTCTATGAGGTTTGGAATTGTTTCCATAAATGTGAAATTACAGAATGATGAACGCCGAAGTAAAAAACAGCATCTGAGATCCACTGTCTTACTTCAATGCGCCCTACAGCATGCCAGCGCCCATAATCTTCCATTCGTCTTCTAGAAGTCATAGAAACAAGTATGTCTTGAAAAAAAATTGTACGAAAGTTTTAAACACAACTTCTATCAGCACTTACAATCAACTTCTGTAACCCTTCATAAAGCTGGTATCCTATAAGAATGCCTTTTTTCATATTTCTTGACATGAAAGCGCGATTGGCTGTTACCTAACATATTTACATGTTTCCATCTACCTCTGAAGCGATTTGCATCCTCTTCAATTCTGATAGGCTTCCGGAAACTAGCATTTTCCTCTCCATGCTTAGCTTTTGGAAGTAAGTGTATATTAAATAAGATTGTTTTATTCAGAAAATATTGTTTTTAACAGTTAACCTAATTTTCAATATCTAGGAGTTTCGCCAGTTTTCGTAGCTGTGTTACATCTATTGTGCAAATAGACTGCTCAACCGCAGACCAGAAACTTTTGGGTACTTATTTAATGGAGAAAGGTCAACAAAGAGCATGGAATTGCCCAAGAAACCAGAACAATATTTACCCTGCAAGTGCTCCACTAGCTGCTGATACTGATCCTCGATTTACATCATTATCTGAGTCTTCTTGTAAGTGGTGCAATACTAGAATTATTTTAATTTTTACTGTGATAAGCTCTTATAATGAAACTATAAAATTTTACAGATGGCTACTGTTCTGACGAAGCCAGAACTGAACTTCAAGATTGCCGTTCAGAATTCTACACATCTCAAAAAGAAGCTCAAACACATAATGACAGTGACATGAGGCACCACAAAACTTGTTGGTAAGTTTTGCTTTTTTTCTCTATTTGAAATTGTCTATATATTTCCATTAATCAATAAAAGAACTAGTGTAGTAAAATATTTAGGAAGACAATAATGTACTATTATCTAAATAAATCATGTACTACCCGTAAAATAAAGAGCTCCACTCATGTAAACATGATAAAATATGAAAAAACATAGAGACACTTTCTGAATAGGAATAAGAAAAAAAGCATTGTTAAAGAAAATATCACTTATTATAATAAATATTATTTAAGAAAGATTAAATTTGCTTACAACTTTAACCATTATGTAAAGATATATTTATTGAATATTATTTTAAATTAGCATTTTCAGCTTCATATTTAAATACTTTCTAAGACTGAGTAATTAAAAATTTGAATTTTAATTAAAAAGAAGCAAATTTGTATGAAATACATCCTTAGAAATTATTTAAGAAGCAATTTACATACACAACATCGAAACCTATCCTCGAATAAAACATCGATAATACAAAGCTTAACAGAAGTATAAAATTTATATATGAATCAATGTTCATACTACCAATATATAAGTGCATAAATTGTGATTTCACAAAAATCTTATTTTTTTCATTGCTTCAATGGTTTTGACATCACGTTGAAGACACATAATAGACACAACTTTTTATAATACCCACCATTCATTTATACTTTGTTCTAGCCATCCACGTACTTTTATAGATATAGAAAGACTTTTTCATAGATAGTGTGCTGTATTCATGTGTTCCAAAGGAAGAAACCGGGAAAATTTGTAAGTATCTAACTTGATACACAGATGAGTATGAAGAAAGAAAAAAAAAAATACAATAATCACCTTCCATTGTGCAACAGCAGTTGGAATCGAATCCAGTTTCTTCCTTTATGAAGAGTGCTTTATTACTTATCTATCTTGCCTCAGGTTTTGACACTGCTACTGAACAGCGTAAGGATTTAAGATTAATGTAAAACATTTTAATATCCACCGCGTAAATTGCCTTCTACGCAGATTTTCATAGATAATGGGCTGTACTCATGTATAGCAAAGAAAGTTGAAAATGATGCTTGAACTGCTTCATCAGAATCCATGATTGGTCGTATAATCCGAAGACATAAAAGAGCCTTAACTTTTGTAGAATGATGATTTGGAACAATTTATATTGAATTGCAAGGCAATTTTATTTCCAAGCTCTAATTAATTCCAAGAAATAAAAATACATTTATTTTGGATCATTTGCATGGTGCATATGGACGACCATTGCTCTGGTTATGCATGTACATTCACTACAAATGACGATTAGTTTATCCTGGTAACTGCTTATTGATACAGAGCAGGCAATGGCCGGTATTTTCTTTTGACAAGAGGATGAAAGCTTTTTAGCTAAATAATAAAAACTAAATTTTGCAGTATAGTCTATGCACACAGATGTATGGTGTTTGTATTTTGTTAACCGGAAGAAATTGTACGAATTGAAATCGCTTTTCATTATCTCAAAGCACTTGGCTGAAGCCGAGTTACATTCACATTGGCCTTTAGGACAGTTGCTTTTAATTAAAGTAATGGGTTAGAATCCCGATTTAACCAAATATCCGTTCATTATTAAGGCTGTTGGGGAACATTAAATAGGTCGTAGTCGTAATGTCCTCTAAGTAATATAGTACTTCTGAGGCCGGTTGTTGAAGTATTGGGAGAATCTTCTCTTTTTTTCCTTATTTCTAAATTACAAAAATTCCCACACAGCTTCTTCTACCTAACTGCTAAAGTCTAACTATGGTTAGGTACAAAGATGTAAGCTGTATTAACATTAATACCATAACATGAGTGGAATCGCCATCATAGAAATTACAGCTAATCATTATGGCTGACAGCAAAATGTAGAGCATGGTACTTTATTATTATTATTATTATTATTATCAAAGCTCTAGCTTTTTTGTTGGATCAGGTGAACTTAAACTTCGTTTACACTGGGCCTGGGTCTAGAGGCCTGTCTTTGTTTAAAAGAGCCATGCCTGGCAATTATGCTAGTCGAATACATCCTTGTATTGGCTCAGCAAAATTACAAATGGCGCTAATCGTAATAAATGCGTCCTTCCCCCCTGAAAAAAATAGGATTTATAATTTCATTTTCCTTAAACACAAATTTCATTTTCTTGTGTCGAGAAGTTTTTCATGCTGCAATAAAGGTAGTTTTAACCAATTTCCTTTTGTGCATTAAGCTCTTGCATAAAGTAAAAAAATGATAAATTTGACATTTTCAAGAACTCAGGCTGGATTTTTGGAAATTCAAGCAAAGCAAAAGTCGATTGCTTATTCGACATTTTAAACCTAAAACAAAGACGTTTTTAGGAGGTATGAATAATTATATAATTTCTTGAAAATGGGTGCTATTATTCATATTTACAATACATGTGTGATTTGCTATTATAAATAATATTAATTTATAAAATACACTGAGATAAAAAAAAAAAAAAATAGAATAAAAAAACTCTTCAAATAATTGGATCTTGAGCGACTGTAATACTAGCTCAACGAAAATTTTGGGCTCATTTGAATTGATATCTTGGAAGATAATATGGTAACTATTACGCATTATTTTAATATTTTTAGAAGGGCTGCTCATTTTAATGTATTTCGCAAACTGAATTTATCTAATAAAATTACAACTGGAGATAAGATTCTGTTTCCCTCCCCACACTCAGAAAATTGATTTCTCATCAGGATAACGAGCAAAATTTTTTTTGACCAGATTAAAAATAAATTTTAATATTTCGAACACTGAGTAAGCCAACACAAATACCTTTTTGTCTTTTCTCAGATAATAAACAAAAAGTTACTAATCAGGGATAAAAATTTATTATAATATTTGAATTTGACTAAAAATAAATGTTTACCAATGGTTAAATTTGGTGCAAATTATGAGATAATTTGCTAAAAATAGTTATATTAACTTAATAAAGCCATAAATATATTTAATACTAATAATAGGATTTGGGGAATTTCTGAAGCACAGTGGAAGATTTGCCCAAGTAAAGTACTTGCTCATTCAGAAATCAGGGCCGGTTTTCGATAAAGAATTGCGAGTTACAATGTTATAAAAAAAATTCTATAAGATCAAGATGATCCAAAATTCAATTCATAACAAAATAAACCATCAAATTTTACAGACTGGCCCACCTTGGCGAAGGGGAGTCACTGGACGGAGTGGGCGAAGTAGGAAAGGAGTTTATTCACCTAGTAGGGCCTCCCAAGGCGTAAAGCCCACTTCGTATGTCCAGCTAAAGTCTGTAGGCTCCAGAGCCAAACCAGTCTTCTACCGCCGATGCTCCATAAATAATTCATCCATTGCTCTTACCCGTTTCATTAGTGGTCACTTGTTTGTCCTCAATGACTTTTGTTGGAGGCATTAAACACATCGAAATCTGCACTAGGTAGTGTTGTAAAAGAGGAAAAATTCCGGGTTTATTCCTTTTGGAATTTAAAAAATTCCCGGGATTTTTGAAAGATACCGGGAGTTTTGAAAGTTTTCAACTAATTTAGAAATTTTTGCAGTTATTTTGTTATAAGATATTTCTTAAAATAAATTAAAAAAATCCCTTTATTTTATTATTTTAAAACATTAAACGAGAGATGATTTCGTTAATAATACATTAAACGAAAGATGATTGGTTTCTTTTATTCCCACAAAATTCCTAACATTCCCAAAATGGCCGTGTTTCAAAACTTCCAAGAATTTTACATTTCTAGCACTAAGTGCTCTTGTGCACAAGTCCCTCCTGGTCACATCGTGTCTGGGACTTACCAGGCAAAACCTGGTTCAAGATTCGCTTTTAGTTCTCTATTTCTTCAGGGTGAATGAACTCATGGATCTGATATAGAAATGCTAGACACATGGATGAGAAACAACACAAAATAAACAATTGCAGAGATTCGGAAAATAATTTATACTAAGTATAACAAAGTCTAAATGTAATATAACAAAGAAGGAACATTAATTTATGACTAAATTCAAGGTCATGAAGAACCTGCAATCATATTTTCAAAATGACTGATGACAAATAGTGACGCCTAATCATAAATGTAAATCGAGTGAATCTTGATATGCATATATATATATATATATATATATTTTAATTCACAGTGCCATGGTCCATTATGAAGATTGTGTTGAGCAGAGGTTACAGGATCGCTGTGGCGATCGAAGTAAATCTGAAGCCAGAGCTATTGTCTCGGACATGAAACAAAGGTTTCCCTACCAAAGTTGTGGTGATCATACCATGGCTGAATGTTCAGGATCAGGGATGATGGTAGCATCATTTATATTATGTATTTTACTTGCATTCATAACAAAACTATCATTCGTGATGTTTTGAACAAATCGAAGAGAACTTGAAATATAGGACATTATAAAGTTTTATTGGACAAAAACGAAAATGTGAATGTTGGAATAATTTAGGTAGAATATTCAATAGATAAAACATTTATTTTAACTGAAGTTCATTCTCTCTTTTCCTAAATTTATTTTCACTAATGTTTTCATTTTCTAGTGATTATGTACTTTGATAATTCTAATATCTGTGATATAAGATTTTCAAATGCTTCAAAATTAATAGTAGAAATGCACAGTGAATATAACCGTGGTAAGTTGATTGTAAATCTATGTTGATTGATGCAAATTGTAAAGTGTGATTGGATTTAATCTGTAACAATTTACATCAATGTCAAATAATATTCATCGGGTTAAGATTAATGTAAAAAAAAATGGTGATCATCATGGAATTTGATAATACTAGACAACTTGTAATATTTTAATCTTTTTTCTCATTACATATATTATAAATGTTAATTTGTCTATTGCAAAATATATAGGTTTCCTACATATTGTAGTTATAAAATAATTCTCAATGACAAATATCTGAAATATTTCTGTTCACATTTTCTTATGTTTTGATATATATATTTTATAGATGTTCACATTATATATAATAGACTGTATATAGTGTATTTTGTTATGGAAAATAAATCACATTTATGGAGAGGTTTGAATAAATTTTATGAGATTGAATTTTTCTTTTTGAAAGCATGTTAATAATTGAACAAGAATATGAATATAGAGCAAATTTTAGATTACAATAACCTTTTTTTATATTTAAATTAAGGAGTCTCAATTAATACCATAAGAACGATCAAATTAAACTATTTTCTATGCAGAATATCGACAAATAAATATAATTTATTTCTAAAATTATTTTATAGAAAATCATGTTTTACAATTCCATATATTTAATTTAATACTATGTATTACATTAAATACTTTTTAGTAGTGTGTCAATAAATATTATTTTCTAATTTTAAGTGAATATTATTATATTGAAAACCAACAAGTCATAAAAATTATACTTAAAGCGATTTTTTTAATAGGAAGATACAAAAATTTTAACAAAAGAAATCTTTGTAAGTTACATTTTCACTTTTTTTTTCCTTCAAAAACTGTTTTATATTTGAAAATTTGTCTCTTAACATTTCTTATAATCTTTGAATTAATCTGTAAAGTGTGTAATTAACAAAACTAATTTATTTCATGGAAATAACAAATTTATTTTTTGTAATCACTTCATTTTAATTCATAATAAAAAAGGTTAATAATTTTTTTTTGAAAAATTTTGCTTTTATTGAACATACTAAATAATAACTGATAATAATCAAAATATTCAGACAATGAAAAAATATAATTGATAATTATTTTATAGCTAAAAGAAATGTTAAAGTATAATATTCTTAAAGTACAATTTGAAATAAAAATTCTTGACAGAAATTGTTTATTGTTATGTTATTATTTTCTAGATACACATGTTTATATTTTTATGTTGTGAAACAAACATAAAAATATAAACACGTGTATCTAGAAAATAATATAGTTTGCTTAGTTGCTAAAAATAACTATTATTTTTTACATTAATCCATTATTTGTAGCTAAAGTAATATTTTTAAAAAATTACCAGAAAATATTTTTAAAAATATTTTCTGAGTTAATGTTAAAAATATTAACTCAGAAAATATTTTTAAAAATTCAATTTTACCGAATTCAGATAAAATTCCAAAATTCACTAAAAAAATAACATGAAAACAAAGCAGTATGAAGTTCAAAAAATATTTTAAAGTTATTTTTAAAGATTGAAATAATTAATATATAAATTAATATTATTTATTTAGTTAATATTTTTATAATAAAATTAAGCATTCATGAAATTATTTTATTTTACTGAAACCATCTTTAAAATTTCATACTTGGAAATCTTTAACAAAATTTTGTAGTTGACACTAACATATCACACAACACTTACATGTGATGTGTAATCACATAATATTTACAATTAAGTTTATGATTTACTATTGAATGAGACATTTTAAAACATGAAATAAAAATTCATAAATGTTTTACAAAATAATTGAAATTTAATGTTGTATAATTTTATTTTAACATGATATTTATTGTAAAAATATATTCTTGAAGTATTTAAATAAAATCACTTTCATATGTAAAGTTCTGATACAAATTTAAAAAGATATATATTTTTATACAACAGATTGAAATTTGTAATTTTTGTTGTTTACAAAACAAAATTATAAAGTGTTTTATAATTCTAATTATTTTACGAAGACCAAGAAAGTACTTTAAAATTTGCAAACGATTTAAAATATTAAGTAAACCAATATAATAATAATAATAATATATATATATACTACAAAATATTAGATTTTGTTATGGTATATATATATATATATATATATATATATATATATATATATATATATATATATATATATATATATATATACCCTAACAAAATCTAATATTTTGTAGTCATATTCATTATTACGGAATTTGATGTAATGGTATACGATTTTGTCACTTTAAACAATAATTAAGAATGATACTATTATGAATGATACAATTTTATTAAATTTTTTATTAATTTTGAATTTACAAAGGAAATCAAATTAGCACCATACATTTGATTCAACAATTATTATATAAATAATTTATTTGTGTATAATAGAATTTTATGCTTATTAACAATTCATTTTTCAAGGCAAAAAATTTCTTCATTTTTTAAAAACCTATATATATTTTTAATATTGATACATATATATATATATATAAAGCATATTCATATAAATATGTAATATATAAGAGAAAATAATACACATAAAGATAACACATACATCTATAGAAAGTTCTTAATTTTTAAGTGCATTTCTATAAGTTAATATTTAAATGCATAAAAATTTGAGTTTTAAGTGAATAAATTAAAAAATTGCAATTATTGAAAACATTTTCTGTTTTTTTCTGCTGAATACAACATATAATTTACAACATGTATATGCTGATGAATACAATATATATTAATAAATCTATCATGGCAGGGGAAAAAAATACTGCAGCAAAAATTTGTAAAAATCAAAATTGAAAAATTTTATTGACTCAATTATTATTTCTTTTAGATGGTATTTTAAATAAAAAAAATCTCTATTTTACAATTAAAAACATTTTTAACTTGCAAAGTATGTTACATACACTTAAATTATTTTTCTGTAAGTATGCCATATTAGAATCGATTTGAATTTATCGTGTTTAAAAAAAATATGGAAATAGAAGAAATATTTTTTAATTGAGCTTGAAATTTCAAATTTTCTTAGTTTACACATATTCTTACCAAAAATATTACACAAATGTAAAGAAATAGGGAAATGAAGGAAGAAAAATAAAAAGTTCATTATATTAAAAAACTTTTATAATTGTAATAAATTCAAAATTTCTTAGAGTTAATACCATTTTTAAGAAATAGAAATATTTCTTTCATAAAAAAATTCAAATGTAATAATCTATAAGAAAATAATTGACATTCCTGCTTTTAAAAAGAGGCATCATCAATGGAATTTTTTAAATCTATTTATAATTTCTTTTCTAATTTAAAGCTAAAAAGTTTTTTAATAATGCCAACTATTATATTTTTTTGAGTTTCCTATCTGCATCTTTTAGGAATCAGTTTTAAAGTTTTATCTTACTTAGTTTAATGAGCAATGATATCAATTTGTACAAATATTGATTAGTAACTCAACAAATTTCAATATAACAAAAATAATTAAATTCTCAAATTGCATATGTAAATAAAAAATTAAGTAAAACAGCATGTATATAATATATTCAAAACAAAAATGTTTTACTTATTTTTGATAAGAAAAGTGGAAAAATATTAAAATATAATTTAATAACAATGTGTATATATATATACACACAGACAATATAAATACCATTTAAGATTATTAAAATAACATCAATAATAATAGTTAAAAGTATAACTATATAATTTTGTATCAATAGTGTCAGCATTAATGCAATGCTTAATATGAATTCTTTAAATATAAGAGAATTAAATTAATAAACAATAGTAGAAGTGTTTCTTCATTTTGGAATGAGGCATTTTTTCTTGTGTTTAAATATTTAAAAATAAGTAAAATGCAACATACATAAAATAAATGCATATAATAAATGAATAATGAGCACACAAAACAAATTATAATTACTAGGCACTTTCTTTAACAAATAAGTAAATATCAATTTTAAGAGAATAATCTTTGATTTTTTTATGATATAAATTCACTAATATTGAAAATTAATACATATTTTGATTGATCATTCCTTTAAAAAATATTTATAAATAAAAAATATTAATTTTAAAATTTATTATTTATATATTATTTTTCCTGTATTAGACAATATTTTACAATATTCTTTTGGCACTTGCTATCAAGAATTTATAATCTTTTCTCTCATTTTAACAATTTTGTAATTTTAATTAAATATATAATCATTAAAATTTGTTAAAATATATCACTGCAACAAAATAGCTTCAAATTAGCTCAAAAATTTATAAAATGAAGAATCATTAGGGTTGATATAGTTAAAATCCCAATAAAATTAAATATTTTTTCAAAAATTATACATTTAAAATATTAACAAGATTTTTCAATTAAAATGTGCAAAAATAGAAGAAAAAATTATGTTATATATATGCAATATATAATTTTTTACACAAAATGCTGAAATAAATGTATGATAAGCTAACATATTTTTATCAATAATGTAAATTAAAATTACAAATATTATATTTTTAATAACTTTTTATATAATTTTTAACTTTCTTTTGAAAATAAAAATAAAATTGAAATTAGATAATTCTGAAAAAATTTAACAAGATGATATAAAATATGCTAAGTGAATAATACAAAAATTGAAATAATTTTAATTATTAATATGAATGTTGTTACACACAATACAAATTTATGAGATTCTGAAAAATTCTTATGTGACCAGATAAGACTTATAAACATTTATTAAAAGTACATTAAAAAAGGCATACATTATAACTGAATGAAACTAATGAGAAATATTAAAAAATGAAACCTTCATAACAAATATTAATTATGAAAATTTCCTGTTTTTTATAAAAATTAAGAAAATTATATTTCATTTTTTAAGTCATTAAAATTTCATTTAAAAATATTTGGTTCTAATATATAATTCGATTACAATATAACTATAATAATATATGTTTCTAATTAAGGGCAAAATTGATTACTTGCACTGCTTAGAAGATAAAGTGCAAATTTAAATGGGATTTTGATAAAAAATGAAATTTAAGGTATCATTTTAAAACTTTTTTTCTTACGGACATTTTTCAATGTATTCAAATAGAAAAATGATAGAAATAAATGATACAATTAGTATGATGTAAGATAAAATATGAATTTGTATTATTTTAATATATAAAATAAATCATAAAATTCATAGTAACATCTAACTAGTTGCTTAAAAGAATTCTAAATATCTCAATTTTTAAAGAAAGACTTACATAATACATAAATTATTTTAAAAATCAATATAAGCACTAAGAAAAGTTATGAATTTTGATGAAAAAAAATTGCAATGAAAATTTACAAGATAAAAAATATATATTAGAAAGTATATTGACCTATCTAATATTTGTGATTATTGGCATTAATGTTAATTACAATAATTAGAACTAAATTCTAATAGACTTTAATTGTTAAAGTAAATGAAAAATGTTGGCTCAGTAAAATAAAATAAATTGTCTCAAGTTATAATACAGGAATGCATAAATTGGAGATATCAAATTTATAATTACTGAAACATTGTAGATTATTTACTTCTGCATAAAATAAAAAAAAATCACTTATATTAAAATTATATATAAATCAACATTACTTGATTAATAATTTATCTAAAACAATAAAATAACGTGAATAATATCTTAAATAAGGAGCCTTGATTTTGCATGCAAATAAACCTGTTCAAATATAATCTTTTGGTAAAAAAATAAACATTTGTTTCGTTCTAGAAAAAATCTTGTCCAATATAAAAAGATAGAAAAAAACTATAAAATAAATAAAATCTGTGCTTACATTTTAAATCTCTAGTTAGATGAGTACATTGCAATGGATTTTAAAGCAAAAATGAGAAAAATGCATGAGTGTTTTTGCTTACAAGTTATTTATTTCAAACAACTTTAGAAGTTAGTCAATGCCATTTGCAATTATAAGCAGTGAGGTAAGAGTGCAAAATCCATGTTGCATATGATGCTAAGATTAACATGTAAGAAAGAGCACTTCTGTAGTGTACATTGCTTGAAAATATGTAGGCTACTGACTAGAAAAAATGATAATTACTTTTCTGCAATACGTTCAAAATGTTCTTTCAATCATTATTACATTATAAAAAAACTAAGGAGAGAATTTGAGTTAACATTTAAATTTTCACTAACTTAATAATTTATACAGTATAATTTGCTAAGGAGTACAAACAGAATATGTATTATTTCAATAACAGTATAAGAAAAATATCATCTAAAGGTGAAATTGGAAAATAATATTTTAACAATATTAGAAATTAAAATTTTATATTTCTTTAAAAATAAGAAACAGCACAATTTAGAACTCCTACATAATTTACTGTTAAAATAAATGAATAGAAATGGTAAGCATAAATTAATTTAATATTCAAGAGATTTCAGAAATAATAATAATAATAATAAACTAGCTTCAATATTTTAATTACATGTACA
This sequence comes from Latrodectus elegans, assembly GCA_030067965.1. Classification (NCBI taxonomy): domain Eukaryota; kingdom Metazoa; phylum Arthropoda; class Arachnida; order Araneae; family Theridiidae; genus Latrodectus; species Latrodectus elegans. Next base: position 17,337,127 of record CM057812.1, read on the forward strand.
TAAAAATAAAAGATAAATTACATTCAAGCAATACAGAAAATGATAACAAATGTAATAAATTGTTTAATCAGATAAAAACGTGAAAATTTTTTTAAATAAATTAATATGTGAAAATTATAATAATTATCCTTATAAGTGTTAATAAATTTACATGAAGTGAAGAAAAGCAAATGTATATATGAAACATAAGTTAATACAAGATACATTGCACTTTTTAATAAATATTATTAAAACAGTTTTAAAGATATTAAGGACTTCAAAATTGTCCATACTGGAAATCTGCATAAAACAGATTTTCATTTGAATATGGGAAAAATATGGCAACATTTAAAAAGATATGTTTTCATGAGGAAAAAATTCTGTGGATAGTTATCGAAATATATATACTTTTTATTACAGCAAAAATATATATATATGTAGGTTAAACTTCTTATTGATAATTTCTTATATATGATAAATCGTATAACATAGAAAACAGTTGTCAATATTGTTTGTGAAACATTTCAGGAGCAAAGGTGGTTTTTAATAAAACTATTTTATAATTATTCACACTAAATTTGTAAAATATACATACAAATATATTTCTTTGCATTATTTATTATCTTATTAATATTAAAAATACATATCATAGAAACATTTACTGGTTTTAACTGTTTGACACAATATGAAAAAAAAAATTTTTTTTTTCATTTTGAAAGAAAATCTATTTAAAATGATTGGTGTAAAAGCATTTTTACATAAATCTCTTATTTCATGGATTTTTACAAGAGTGGATTTCATATAGCAATAAATTAAATGAATAGAATATTAAAATTCATTTAAAAATATTCAACTCTGCAAACAGAAATGTGCTTGGGAAAACTTTAGATTTTCATTTACATTGTTATATTGAAAAGAAAAGTTCAATTTTATTTTAACACAAAGAAAATATTTAGGAAACCTAATTGATCTAATTAGACTGTAGGAAAAAATGAAAGAAAATCAAAGTAGGAAGATTTAAATTATCGAAACTAATTATATAAATATATATATATTGAAAATTACTCAAATGAAATAATTATAAGAAGAACATTGATAGCTAATGTAATGGAGATCCTACAGAAAAATAACAAGTTATATTCTATTTTATGGTTACTCCATCAGCAGGAGTAGAGGTAAGAGAAATGATCAAAGTGAATTTCTATCAAATTTTGTAAGCTAAAATATTTATTGCAAAAGTATAACTAATATAAGTTGAAGAATAAAATATATAGACATTTATTTTTAAGTTGTCAGAAAATTTATTACAATTACATGTTATGGTTAAAATCTCTATTATGAAAATAAGAAATAGAAAAGTTTAAGGAACCATAATGTGCTATTTTCAAAGACAAATCTAGTTTATTTCAAGCATCTTGCATACTCACAACATAAGCTCCAAATAATATTCAAAATCTTCATTCTCTTATTGTACATGAGAAGATAAAAATATAAGATGTATTTTATTTCTATAACAATTTCTTTGGAAGTTAACAATATATAAAATGTAAATGTTACTAAAAAAATAAATAAAAAAAAAGCAAGAAATTATTTATTATAAATTTAAATAAGATGAAATGATTTGGAAACTAATTTAAAATTATAGTTTAAAAATGGAATAACAATAAACATCAATTTAAATAAACTGAAAGCATCTTTTCATTTTTTAAAAAATGAAGTCTAAAACAGATTGGTAAGATTGATTTTTCTTGACAATTTGCAATTTTTAAAATTAAAAAGTATGCAAGTGAAGAAACTATGATGAATATACATATATTTTGATGACTGAAGATATAGATATTTTAGAAACGATGTGGATGTATTTCAATTCGGAAAGAAATTTAATACAAAAAATATAGGCAAATATGCTTTTATTTTTAAAATATTTGTTTATATGAATGAAAATATCATTGAAAATGGAGTTTGCAAACTAACAGAAATAAATAATATAGAGATTATTATGGTCAAATAGTAAGATTGTATTCTTTAAAGCGAAAATTAGGAATTATTGTGAACAAGGAAGATAAAATCAGTGTTTATATAGTGTACATACTTCTAATGGCATAAATATTATAAATTTTAAAGGATTTGTCTATCACTATATATGAATATAGTCTTTTATCGTTTAAAATTTCTTTCATCAAAAAATTAAACGATAGAAATCCGAAAATTAACAATAAAAATGATATTGTTTAAACAGCTATTACATGAGGCAAACTGTATGGCCCACTATGTGTAAAAAAAAAAAAAAAAAAAATTATATTTTTATCAATACTAGTGAATAAATTCATTCACACATTAACACTGAATTAATGATCAAGGAATAGCAATAAACTGTTGATGAATTCCGAGACATTTGATGATCAAATGAGTAAGACATTAACCAAGTGATAGTGTTTGATATTCTTTTCCACATGGTTATGATTTAAATTGACATTTAGACACCATGGTTACACAGTTAATAATATATTAAGAAATATATTACCCTGGAATTATTTCATTAATAATACCAATTAAGTCTAATAAATTTTTCTAAAAGTAAAGTTTATAAAATTAGCAAATAAATAAAATGTAAAATTATGGAAACAAAATATTAGTATATATTAGAAATAAGGTCCGATTTCTAATAAACTTTTGAAATAATATATTAGTTTTATAGAAATGTATGAATAATTGCATATGAAATTTCAATAGATTTTTGCAAAGATTTTCTACAAATTATAGGCGTTATAATACATAAATAACTGAGTGAGTAAATAAATATTTTTTAATAATTCCTCATACAGTTCCCAAATAAAATTCCACTCATGAAAGAATTAGTCAACAAAGGAAAAATATTTGTGAATGAATATTCATATTGTCATATTTAATAAATTAAAAAATAGACTGTACTTTTAATTTACTTGAAAGCTTTTTTAATAAATTAACTTTAGAACTTTATTTGATAGTTTGCTGATTTACAGAATTTCAAATAAAATATATTGGCTTATGAAAAATTATAGTTAAACTTTAGTTAAGATTTCTTTTAAGAAAACATTGAATAAAATAAGGAATTAGGATAAAAATGTAAATTTAAAAACCACCTTTTGTACCAGTATTTACAACATACATATTTCAATATTAAAAATATTTTTCACATTTAAATATTGATAAGTTATATTTCTCTGTCAAAATAATACTATACAATAACAGTGCCATATTTATTAAATACAAAATGACTAAATTGGCGGTAAGTATAAAGCCATTTACGCAAATCTAATTTTGAGACTCATTCCTCTGAACATATTTTATGACTAGAACTTTTCAGTTTTAATTTGCAAAACTAAGTCATTAAATATAAAATGATTAACATCTGTAAAAAGGTGGGTAGTTTTTTCTTCATTCAAAGGCAATATAAGTGACTAGTTTTGTTCAGAGGATAACAAATGCAAACTAACTTGACAAAGAACACATTAGATATAAAAAAATACAAATGTCAATATAAATTGATTTATAAACCAAAATTTAATTAGAATGTTACAGATATGATGACATTTATGAGATCATTGGTAACAATTTATTTGTAAAATAATATATGCCCAGAATTTTCATAGCATTTATTCATTTAATAATACATAAAAATACTATATTAAAAATAGTAAGTCAATGAAGATATTTCCAAAAAATAATGTGTACATTTATTTCTAGTGTACCACATATACTATGGATACATTTTTCTCCATAAATTATTCACATCCTTAATCTATAGTTTACATTGTAAATAAATACATATTAACTCACATTTAAATAAAAATTCTTGTTTTCTATACAATAGGGAAAGGATAGAAATGAAAATTTTATGCAACAGCTAAATTTATACTTTATAATTATTTTTTAATATCATCAAAATTACTTCATTTGTTGTCAATTAATGTCTGTATTTGTTGGACTAAATCTCTTGCAATCTTCAAAACTGCTTTGGCATCATGTCTCTCGGCCATTTCTGTGAAAAATTTAAGTACATAACAATTAGGTGATACAATAAACCATAAGACAATATGCAAAACTATTGTTTGGAATAAAAGAGAGATACCTGGAGTTGCTTAGTTAAGTCAAAATGTTTTTAAGTGTAATTTCAGGATGATATATATATATATATATATATATATATATATATATAATTATTATTATTATTATTAAAAGCAAAGTACTGTTTCAGAGCAGCACGTTTTTCCTGCTATGCTAATGTATTTTTCAGTATTGTTTTTAAGAATGACTAAAAATGTTCATGCTAGAAATCATAATAGAAAATATGTAGGTAATGGATTCAATAGACCAACAGTGTAAAATAATTTCTAAATAGTATAGACTTATTGCAAGAATAAATTTATTATGAAAAAATTTCTAAGACATTTAAAGTTTGAAATATTTATAATAATATCTATACGTTATTTCATTCGTTTTTAATTAAAAATAACAATTTTTATTGGAAAATAGAAAGAACTAAGAGTAAATTGACTAAGATTTTGAATACATAATTCATTTTATAAAATATTGGTATTTTTATGCAAGAGTTTAATTTGTACAAATGAATAGTTAAAAAACATGTCACTAGCACATTATGTAGTATTTCTATAAAAGAACATAACAGTTTCATAATATCTATAAATGTATAAGAATAAATATTACATTTAACACAGCAACATACTTAGTATTTTAAAAAGTAATTATAAAACAATATATTTTTGCAAGAATCAAACAGTTTTACACACTATTTGAGAAGTATAACTTTCAACATAAACTTTAACTAAAATATATTACCATTAAAAAATTTAATGATATCTGTAAAATCCATGTTGTTTTCTAAAATGATGTCTCTATAGTATTCCACGAGTGCCAAAGCAATGAATAAAACAAAATGACTAGAAGCTATATGCTTGGCAGCCCAAATAGTTTCCCATACACTAAATACATCATCATATAAAAGCTCTAAATAAAAAAAATCAAAAATTCATAAATGAAATTAAAAAATAATTTATTCATTTCATCAAAAATGTTTTCAATTCATAAAACTATTTAATGTTTTATGAAGAGCATTAAAATAATATTGATTGGGGATTGTTTAGTAAAGTTAAAAATATAACATTTTAATAATATTATAATATCATTCATATATGGAATGAAGTCACAGGAAGAAATTTACAATAGATTTTAACATGTAATAAATACCACAAATTAGTAAGAATGAAAAAAAATTTCAACATAAACTTTAATACATGAAAACTGTTACAATTATATTTTGAGACATAAATTGTAATTTCTGATGTATCAAACAATGATTTAAAAAATTAAATAACAATTAATTATAATATTAGTAGAAATTACTATGTAAAAAGAAATCATTCATCTGACACATATTTGTGGCTATATACAAAAACATAACTTGTAATTCTAAAACACCTAACTCTTTGTACAGAGACCTCCAATAAAGTAATAACATGAATATAATAATTTAACTTCTATTGAAATTTAACTTGGAAGTTTTCAGTCATTGAATAATTTTTCATTCTTTTTTTTCTTCTAGTTTTTGTAGTTCTTAATAAAGCAGATGTTAATCAATTTGACATGACAAGTTTTGTCTTTTATTGATGACTGAAATGAACTTAGTAGCTGGCATAATGATTCTAAAAATAAATTTTTTAAAAATAATTCTGTATATATTAATATCATGTAACAAATACATAATTGCAATCAATAGAAGTACATAAGAATTAATGTACTAATAGGCAGCAAGAACAATGTATCAATATAACATATTAAAAACATCACTTCAAGGCTATTAGTTTATAAGGATCATTTATTTATTATATTGCAATAGTGATGAGCATTGAAGATAAAAATTTTTTGAATAAATCCTTATAAAGACATTATAACCATAATCTAATCAAGAAAATAAAATATAATAAAACCCAATTAAGAAAGGTTTAATGGTAAAAGTTAATAATCCATTTTTGAAAAAATTAAATCAGAATCGAAAATTTCAATTTATTAACTGTAACGTGTTATCTAATATGAAAATATTCAAACACTAATCGTTCAAAGGAGTATTAGAAATGTAAAAAAGTTAATATTTATTATGCATCTAACTGTTGAGAAAAATCTGTTAAATGGGCTTGAAAACTTCCGAAATATCCATTTTGTAATTACCATGCATAAAATTGATTTGTGTAAGATTGAATCAGGATTTAAAATCAGGATTTAAGTTTATTACAACACTGCCTTGAAAAAATTAAAGCATTCTAGTAATAAGTCAGAGAAGAATAAAGGGAGTCAGCAAAACTTCTATAAGTATACAAAAGCAAAAATTTTCAATAATATATCACAATGCATAGGATGTTTTCAATATAAGTGAAGTTGGAGTAATTTTAGTGTGTTTCTGAAAATAAACCTGATGATATGCAAAGAACTTTAAAGGTTAATTAGTATATATTCCATTTATTTTTGGATATATGAGTTAATTTGATTTGGAGCTAAGTTTAAAAAAAAGTATAGTTATCAAAACACTACAATAATCCATTCTCAAAATGGTATTCAATTATCAAATCTCACAAACTATTGAAAGGAAAGATAAAGATATTCTTAAGAAAAATATATTTTAGAATAAAATGTGCATATTTTTTGGAAGTTTGCATATTTTTTAGTCTTTATGAGCATAATGACAGTTATAAAATAATTGCTAGAATTAAAAACAATTAAATAAAAGATAGAAATATTCACAAAATAAGATAAAGAAATTAATAATAGATCTAAAAAATTCTCTATCTCTTACTCGCTCTCTCCCTCACACACAAATGGATAATTTATTCAAAAATATAATAAATGTTAAAAAATAGAACAAACCTCTTTTGAAGTCAAGTAAAAACCATCGATAACAAAAGTAGAAATGAGTATAATCGCCATTCTGGTGCATCAAATCAAACATTTCAGCATCTAATATCTGCAAGTATTGATGTTCTACAATTAAGTTATTTAATTAAAGGAAAATTATATTTATGTTATAAATAGAATTTTTAGCTCATAGAGTGCATTTATTATTTTATCATCGAGGCTTTATATCTTTACAATACATTAAATAGAATTATGAAAAAAAGCCTAAGAATATTAAGAATAACTGTTTAATGAGTAAGAATATTGAATTTCAAAATAATTGTGTCATTTATGTAAAAAATATATGTTACATTAAAAATATTAATCAAATGAATGCCATTCGGTAGTGATATACTTAGTGATTTTAAATTAAAGTACCATTTGAATTCTTTGTTAAATCTTGTAAAAATTCATTGATATACATGAATTGTCTGATTATTTTTAACAGATTATTATATAAATGAGATAGACTTTGAAATCACACTTTAAAATTTTGACTAGTCAACTTCAATTATTAATTTTTATAATACATGATAGTTTTACTATTTGTTTCAGTAACATTCATTAGTTTCATAATAAATATATTTTTGTTTTAATGGTTCATTAAATAAGGGGCTTATTTTAAGTTATTTGATCGTATATTAAAGAAAAGAAATATTCAAACTAAGTCACCTGAATGAGAGACCTCATATTAGCAAAATGAGCATCCATTGCTCCCCCATATGGAAAATTTGAAACCATTCTTTTCATTATTTCACAAAAGCAACTATAGGATAATACTTCTAAAATAAAAATATAATCAAACAATTAAAGTAAAATCTGTATAAAATGAAAAAAATTAAAATTATGAAAAATATTTATTTATAGTCTACAGACAAAAATAAATTCTGTGGGATAGTTTCAGAAGTAATCCCATAAAAAGATTTTCATTCATAAAAGCTAACCACTTAAATATGCTAGTGTTTCAAACAATTTCATAATAAATATAATTTCAAACAAAGGTAAATTTTGATTCAATTTAGCTGTTTGTAGCTATGCCTGATTGCAACACATCTTTGTATTTAACAAACACATACTTAAGAGTTATGAATATTAGCCTATTTTAAAATTGGCAATTAAGGAATACATCTTTTTCTTTTGAACCTGATTTTCATAGACACAATGTAAAAGTATTATTTATTGGATGGCTATGTTTTACTTGCATTGCTTGCACTTGAAAGATAAATTTATCTTTTGATCTTATAAAATTGAATGTGAGAAAAGTCAGTTGACTCTTAAAAGATAACAAGCTTAAAAATTGTGAAAGAAATAGATTTTTAAAATATGCAAGTTTTAGATGTGTATGTTGGAATGGCAGAATGAAACATTTATATTGTCTATTAAGACCATTCTCATATTTTTAGGATTGAACAAAACTCAAATTTTACACTGGAAGATCAGGACGATTTTCTAAAGAGGATGACAACAGTGAAAATGTACAAGTGTGAAATAAAAATTTGTACAACTAACAATCAAGGAAATTATAAAGAAAATGAATATTGATGATTTAACCATGTCTTACATATTAAAAAACTTGAATGTACATTCAAACTCAGTATCTAGATATTGTGTTTACAGACAGAAGGAATAATTATATATATGACTGTAGCCTATTTTGCAACACTGTTAGTTCACATTTCATTTGATTTTGTAATAGTATTAGAATAATTTTAATACCATTTATTACATTATGATATCAATTCCGGTATTTTTATGTGATATGATACTAAGTAATAATGTAAGGATAAATAAGCTTTAATTTAATGCGAAAGCATTATTATTAAAATTAAAAATAATTTTTTGATGATAAAGATATCTTGATAAAAAATGATCATACATTGAAATCAACTTTTTTTTGTGACATTATTTCGTAATCAACATAATTAATTAAATGTGAAAATTTTTTTAAAAAATTTTATTTTTTATAAATTTTCAAAAAATACTTTGATAAGTTTTCACTGATAAAATTTCAGTTAAAATATCTATCTCTCTCTCTCCCTCCCTCTCTCTCTCTCTCTCTCACTCACTCACTCACTCACACACACATTTTATTTTTTATTAATTTAAATTAAATCAATTTATTAACATTCATTTGATTTTTAATTTTGTTAAAAATGTAATGAACATGCATCTTATACAAATATTGCATAGTTTCAGCTCTCAAAAAATACAAAAAAATATATCCATAAAACCATAAAAGATATACCTAATTTAAAATAGTCTGTCATGAGAGCATTTTTTATTATTTCTGATAGTATTTTATTTTAAAGGTAAATATAACGAAATAAATAAATAAGAGAATTTTTTTAACCTATTTATAAAATTTTACAAAATATTATTTTGATTTATAAGCATTTTCCATTCAAGAAGAAATAATTAGAATTTCTTTGTAAGATGTGTAGGAACAAATTTTAAAAACTAAATTGAAGTCAATTTATGTTTTTGATTATTTTTCAGAAATAGAATATTTTACTTATATTTAAATTGAAAAATATTTTATTATTGTTCATAAACTTCATTTGAGACCAAATATAATTTAGACTTGATAAAAAAGTAAGAAAGAATGAAGGTTATATCAAGGATAAGAGAATACATACGGTTTTTTGAAATCAAATAAAACTTTATAATAAAAAATTGGATTTTAAAGATAATTATTTATGTTACTGTTACAAATACTTTCCAATAAATAATAGTATGTAGAATAAAAATTTAAAAAATAGTCAGCAAATATTTTCTAACTTTAAACTGATACTAATTTATAACATTAAAATAAAAATAATAAGTAACACTTGTAAAGAGGAATATTTTATGAAAAGTAGGATTAATAATGAAGTGACACAGTCTAACATATTTTAAATAAAATTTCAAAACAAAATTAAATTAAAAGTTCAAATTCATAAATTGTTTAAAAAGAGACTCACCATCATCAAAAATAACTAAAAGGGGTGCAACCAGATCACACATGCCTTGAACATATCCCATTTCAAGATGTTCCCATACATATCTTCAAAGACAATTGCAAGAATTTAAGCAAAATGAAATGAATTCATACAGCTATTTAATATAACGATAACAATTATGATAAAATTAAATATTTAGTTAACTATTTTTAAATTTTGAAAGCTATTTTTAATTATTATCAAATTATTACAAAAATTGCAATAAGCTATCATATTCAAAATTAAAAATCATCTTTACAATTGAACATAAATAAGAGAAGTATGACATAAAACTCTAAATGATTGAATAAAAGAGAATATATTTCAAGGATCTTTAATTAACTGATTTCTTTATAGCAATTATATTTCATATTTTAATTTTTATAAAGTTAGAATCAGTGTGACATTTTATTGAATTTGAATATTAATTTATGCTAACAGATACACATACACACATGAAATTATTAAGATTAGTAAATACATATTGAAACGTTTAGAATAACAGTTATTTAAACTAACATAAAATATATCAGAACTTAAAGTATTTAAGTAATTTTAAAATTATTTTCTAATTAAAAACACTCATTGAATCAGATGCTTAAATTATAAATTGAAACATCATTATAATTTTTATATTAATACAAATTATTTAAAGATGTTCGTATAAAAGAATACTTCCTAATATAACAAGAAATGTGTTTGAAAGTAGTTGTATATTTTTAATATGTACAATGAATTTATTTGAATACTATATAGAAGTATGCAAAATAAATACTAGAAAATAAAATCTAAAGAAAAAATTACTGAAATTTCTGACTACATATTGGGAATCTTTATAGCATGAAAAATTTTTAAATTTTGTATTATAAAGTAAATTATTATTAACTTTTGAATTTAAAATTTAATAAATCAGATTTTTGAATTATAGGAATGCCTAAGTTCGACTGCAGAAGACAGTTAAATAAAATTTAATGAAAAATTAAAGACATTAGGACATATATCTAAATTGCAGTTTTTTGCAATTATTTAAATTTTTCACCAGAGATAAGAAATTTAATTGTCAATGACTTGATACATTTTGCTCCTTTCTAAATGAAATTATAACTATATATTGGGTACAGCACACAGATAATTCTAAAATGGAAAGTGATCTGTTACTGTGAATAAAAATTTAATTCCTATTTAATTAAGTAAAAATTAATATACAATCATTAAGAAATAGATTTTATAATTATTTAACAATTATCTTATTTACAAATCCAAAGACATAAGAAAGACTCATTTTTACAAAATTTACACAAAACTACAAGATAGATTTTGAAAACAATGATAAGCAAAAGAGATATTTCTAAGCCAATGAATAAACAAACTTTTGAAAATTTTTGTAATACTAAATATTTTCTGATAAATTTGCTTAAGAGATTTAAGAAAATGTTTCTAAATTATGTTGAAGAAATTGGACTCTAACCAGTAGCACAATGATAAATTAAACAATATCAAAACATTCCAATATATGGTGCAAAACAATTCCATTGTTTTGCACCATTAACATATAGAAATACATTTATGATTTGATATTCTTTTATAAATGAATTCAATCTTTTCAATTTAATCTTTGTTCAAATCAATGCTTAGGCCAAATATGAACTGTTATTGCTGCTATAGGTTGTTATTCTGAAATATTGGTTTATTAAGATCTACGTTTCCGCATTTCTTGAAAATGTAATCACTTATATTTTCAGTATAATATATTTGTCCAATAAATATAATTTTGTTACTTGCATATCTCTGTAAGGCAGCAATATTAATTACAAGTAGAGCATAAGAAAAAGTCATTAAAGTAGCAACTTTTAGAATTTAGCAAAGTGTACAGTTAAATACTATAAATTTATTCAGTAATTTATTTCAAATTATAAAAAGCTGCATTATATTAAATACTTGAAATAATATGAAAAATTAGAATATAAATTTCCATTATTTTTAAACATTTATTAAAATTGTTATTTTTATGTATTTTTTGCTTAAAATACAGAAATAAACTAAATTAATAAGAAAATTTTTTCTTTATTTCCTTTTTCTTTCATTTTTTTTTATTTTTATATAGGTTGAAGCACATAATATTTATATCTAGCATACAACACTGTTACCTTGCAACAAAATAATTTTGTTTACTTCATTTGAAGTAATTTTTGTTTAATAGGTATATAATAAAAGTTGATACTTAAAATAATATTTTAAGCATTAAAAAAAAGATGAAATAAAAAAAAATAAGATACACAAAATTTTCCTATATTAATATAATAAGGTTAGATATCCCATTGAATGATCAAGAAAATCAATCAATCAATTAACAATGGCACTACAACCCTGTGTGAGTCCTGGCCTTCTCAATGAGCTTATTCCATCCTGGCCTGTACTCAGCAGCACTTTTCCAATTAGATGTTCCAATAGTGTTAAAGTCCCTATCAAGATAATCAATCCATCTGATTTTGGGCTTACCTCTGGAACGTTTTCTCATTGGCCTTGCAAGAAAGATTTTTTTAGGGGTGCGTTCAGTTGGCATACGAATAACATGGCCAGCCCATCTCATCCTTTGTATTTTAATGTGTTTGACAACATCAATGTCCTTAAAACTTTTGTATAAGATCAAGAAAATCACTTTATTAAAATACTTACGTGCACATGACATTTCTTAACTTTTCCAAGTTTTCTGGCGTGAAATACCAATAATTGCGATCACATCTTTGCACATCTTTATCAATGCGATGTAAATTCAAAGAAAATAGATCCAACAATTCATTCTAAAATAAATGTTTCAAAAATATTAAATTAAATTTAAAAAAATAATTATTTTTAATGAACAAATTTGAATAAGAATAATATAAAATTCAATATGAAATTTGCTCCAGAATGCTCTGAAAAAAGATGAAGGTATTTGATAGGAATTTGAAAGAATAATTTCACTCTTCATTAATGCCATTTACTAGTGAATAAAAATTTTTAATGCATTGTATTTCTACTCAAATTGACTGCACCTCAAAAGTTTTATCCCAATAAATTTATATACATAATATAAAATTTTCATTTCACTGTTATTGTTTGTATAATTTTACTTCATTGTTAATAAGCATAAATTTTAATTTTATCATTTTTATTATAGAATAAAATTTTATCTTGTTCTGTAACAATATTTTGCAATAAAATAATTAAAGAATTAAATGAGAATAATTTTAAGGAAACAACATTATTAAGTTTTTTGAAAATCTCCAGATTACTTTTCAATGAATTATTTAACTATATATTTCATTCATAACATAATCTGGGTAAAGATAAAAAAATTATACATAATCATCTATTATTTCTTTCAGTTTTATTTTGTGTACCATGTCATATATAATCAAATATACATTGTAAGGATTAAAGGTTATTTGGGAATTTTCGTTAAAATATAAGAAATGCAAAGGGAACAAGGTGAAGAAAGAAATGGTAATTTCTTTTACAGACAGAATTATAAAATATATAAGGAGAATTGCATGAGAAGAATGGTTTTAATGTTAGTAATTAGAATGTTTATCAGCAAGTTTGAAAGTTAAATTTTACAGGAGTCTCATGCATAGTATTTAATCCATAGTTAACAAAATACTGATTCTTCATCAGATTTTTGTAAATTTCTTATAACCATCATTTTTAGTTTGGATATTTCTATGTGTAGAGAATTTTTAAAAATAATCCTTTTTCATCAATGCTGGATTTTGATTTTTTTTAATAATAAGCTTATTTTTTTCACAAATTAAAAATTCCTTGGCTTAAAAGTAAAATTTTGTGTAGCTGAAAGTATTTATAATTATTAAATTAATTGCAGTTTATAATTTTTATTTGCTTTTAAAACTAATTTATTTTATTTTAAATTTGGTTTCATAAAACTTAATATAATAATATAAAAAGCAATAATTTTACCTGTTATTTCCTTTAAAATTATAATTATTAAATGACATTTTTGTTTCTAATTTATGTGTTAAATTATTTTAAAATTTTGTAATCATAATTTAGGATAATTATGTTAAAAATTATAATTTTTGCTGAAAGAATTTAATAACAATTGATGTAAAATCTGAAAAAATTAAAAAATCATGTTAAATATAGACAAACTTTTGACAAGTTTTTAAATGCATGTCATTTGTAAGAACTCCTTTTGCAACATAAAGTACCTAATAAACTGCATAATTACTGCTTCATTTTACAAACAGCTTCTTACATTACACTATAATATTAAATTAATTAATATATTACATCAAAAAGCTAATTTTTAATGAACTGTATTTAACTAAATCAATTAAAAATTGATTTTTATAAACATAGTTTAACTTTCTTACAATTATTTTTTTTTCCTGAAATAATGATTTTTTAAATAAAATTTTCATTTCAATCATAAAAATGTTTTAAGAAAAAAAATTTATTTAAATAGTAAAAAACTTACAGAATAAACACCACCACTTGAAGAAGCTGGTGAAATACAGCAAGAATGGGTATCTGCCTGTAACTGAACAGATTTTTCAATTTCTTCTTTTGTCAAGGACTCTTTATCCAATTCTGTAGAGCAGTGTGCATTTTCAACAATAGCATTTTGACACACTTCTTCATTTACAGGATTTTCTTTTTTATTTTCTATTTCTTTAACAATAGGAGATTGAACTGAAGAAGATGGTGAGACACTTCGTCCAATATCAACAGATGGGTTGGTAATTATTATACTCTGACTTTCAACAGCTATATATCAAATCAAAAAAATATAAATTAAAGTTGTAACTTGATGCATATTAACAAGCTTGCTTCTTACAACAATATTTCACAAATATTAAAATTATAATAACTTTTGTTAACATTATAATATAAAATATTGAAAGTCATTAAGGATTGAAAAATAAAAATTAAACCTTGCATATGTCGAAGATATGTTCTACGAGAGTTTTGTTTCTCTTCAAAATTAGCTTGAGTTGCATCAACATTTTCAGTTTTCTCGATATCATTTCTTCTTTCTAAATTAATTTTATCATCATTGGCATTTGTTTCGTTATCCTTTGAATTATTAGTTTCTTTGCACTTGAGAAAAAACAATAAAAGAAATAAAACACACTAAGATAATTGAATTCATTAATCTCAAATTATATACTTCATAATTAATTGTCTATCATATCATTTATTAGAAATAGCATACTTCATAAATTGATATAATTTAGGGATTTAAGTTAACTTAGCAATGCTAGCATAATTCTAAATGATTTATAATGTAAAACTGATATGGATTTTTAGGATATATAATTAAAATTTAAAGTGTGATTTATATAAATAAACTAAAAATTGAGAAATGATTTATGCAGGTAAAAAAGGTAAACTTTGCTTTGCAAAGTTAATTATCAAAAGAAACAATTGCATAAAATGGAATAATCATGAAATAAATTAAAAAAATTATAGCAGACATTTCAATGTCTTTAACTTACAAATAAAAGGTATAAATTTTTAAAATAATTAATATAATGAACTGTCATAAAACCCACATATGTATAGTAATTTGTAAGTTTTGAATTCATATGATTTAGCTTCACTGCTAACAAATCTTTTCTATACAATCCATAGAACTTTTCCTCATCTCATGGTACTTTGTAGAGATTGAATTATGCTCACATCAACCTTTAAGATATTTTTTCTGATTTTACAACATTATTTGCAAGAGGAATAATTTGCCGTGGCTTTATAGTTAATCATCATGGCTGACAGCAGACTGGCAGTGCATAACTGTCAACAAACAATAGATCACCTCTTAGATTAGATTACTATGATATCCCTATATAGCGAAGCTAAGTATATTGGTTTTATTCAACCTTTGTTTTTTGATGCATACTGCCAGCCATTATTCTTGGTGTAATGGTATTATCTTCTACAGACGCAATTCCCTTCTAGTCATCCAACATATAGCTTTAATAATGCAATGATACGTGAATTTCCTCTTGTGTACAGAAATATTACCCATCGTGACATAACACCCTGGAGTGCTTAATTTCATTTGCTCAAATATCTATGGCTAGTTTCATTAAACTTTTTGCTGAACTAGTAGCCAAATAGTTAGCAGTCTCACTGTTTGTGAGTTTGAATCTCGCATTGGGTATGGATGTTTGTAGTGGTTCGGAATTCACTTTAAACTGTAAGCCATGATTTAATAAACCCTCCCATGTGCAAAAAATGACTGTTAAGTGACAAATAAACTAAACTTTTAACTAATTAATATTTAGAAAGTTGTGGACCACCTTATTTGGATAATTTAAAAATGTTATACATTTAAGCAATATTTGATGGGTGCCTGATAAAATGTATCATGAATGACATTAGAAATAATGATCATTCCTTACTTAGAAATTTAAAAGACAAAGACATTGTTGTGATATGGGACTTGTGCAATAACAATCAATGTGCAATTATTCATTGCTGATGAATCCTACAGTTTGAAGTTTTAATCATTTTACTATCAGCAAATAAGCTTAACTAATATTTAATGTCAAGATAAACAGTACTCACTTTCTTCAAAATGCTTCTTTTCTTTCTTTTGTGTGTATATATTACAAAATACATTTAAACAAAATACTTTCTAGTATATTACATGAAAATCAAATTATAAATTGATATAAGATGAAAGCAAAATTTAATGAAAGAAAATTAAACTGAGTCGATAATAAATCAATAGTGATAAATATATTATGAAATGACACTCAACTTTTTTTTTGAAAAAAAATACCTCAAGCTTATTTTGCATATCTTCTTCAGGAACTTCTGGTATATCATCATCAGGATTATCATAATATTCAGTACTACTAAAATCCTCAAAAACTTCATTACTTAGATTAGCATCTTTAGGACCTAAGAACAAAAAATTGGTATATATTAAATATAAAGAAATTGTTGACCTTGTATTTGTTTGGCAATGTTTGTATCAATACAAACATTACAACATACCTGAGTTTGCTTTTAAACATTTATTGAAATATTAACTTATTTACATTACACCTTACACAAGCATATATATGTAATTTATACAATATATATATATATATATATATATATATATATATATATATATATATATATATATATATATATATGATCATTTACATATTTTTAGTTCTGTTTTTTCCTCTCCAGTTGCGATTCAGCCACATTAAAACTTTGTGGGGAATGCTACGTTGCCACAAAATATTAATAGTCATTGCATAATAACTTTAATTCAAATTAATGTGATAGTTAAAACCAAATAGTCAATGAATTTATATTTAAGTTAAAGACAGGATAATTCATAGCGATATTTGGAAGAACTTTCTCAGATTCACTATTGGTTTTACTAATGTATATCATATTGTTATAGAGAGTTTATTACCTGTTTAACAAGGTAGTTTTTCTAATGCTTATAATGACACATACCAAAACTTAAGAACTTCTTGTAACAAGGATAAATTAATCTTGGAGTTACTTTTCTAAATCTCATTTTAAAGCATGTGCTTTTAAATATGATTTCTATAAAATTTAAATGCTTCTTTGTTCTAGATTAATTTTTTTATAAAGAAAAGTTTAACATTCATATAATTTATAGTGTATTTCATAGAAATACTTTATTTTCTATGAATGCATTTTTTGTAAAAGCATGCATAAATATTTAATTTTTTTTAACTAGAAATTCATTTATTGTTTATTTCTTAACTTTATAAATTATATTTATATACTTAACATAACATTGGATATAATTAGCATTAACAAAAATAAGGCAAATAGCAATTTATTGATAAGTGTGAGTTCCAACTCTATTATATTGTTTTGAATCTGTTTTATAATTATAATTTTACTTATTTGAAGCTATTTGTATAAAATTAGCTCAGGAAATATAAAAAGCTCTTAAAGTCTTAAATTATTTTAAGGACATATTTAAATTTTCCAGTGTACACTCCCAGACATGAGTATCCCAATTTCATTTAAAAATGAAGGCTGAATTAAAACATGCTGTTGTGAATAAAAGTACAAAAAAGTATTTTAATTTTAATTTATTTCTAATATTTATTTAAGTATTAAAAACATACCAACTAAAGGAATTTCACTATTTGTGCTTTCTGATGACAGTTTTGCTAGATTTGCAGCCATTTGCTCTTTATCTCTTTGCCGTACAATTGCTTCTACAGCCAACCATTCTGACATTGTTGTTTCATAAGTAGTTTGGAGATTAAGATTATGTTCTGTACGTTCCTCTTCAGTACTACCAAAAGCATAATGACCCAAAAGATAAGGCCAAACCTAAGTATTCGATACGCAGTTTAATAAAGCAAAGTAAAGCATGTTTAAATAAATTTATATTAAAAATAAATCAATTTCAAAATGAGATGAGTGTATTTAATAAATTTAAATTCTAAAATATCTATGATAATTATATATATATTTAAATAATTTTTAACATTATAAGAAATATTTCTGAATAAAATTCTTGGTTTTATGTTCAAAATCTGAATAAACTGAAAATTTACAAGTATTTGTATGAAACAGTAGTCATTGATGCTACTGAGCAAATAATATTCAAATTGGGGAGAATTAATTACATATTTTCTGTTAAACTTTGCTATAAATGAATTTAAACAATTAATTGCTTATAGTTTTAAAATATTAACTTTGTTTAAAATAAATTCCCTTGGTTTAAAAAAATTTGTTTTTAAATAATTCAATAAAATATATTCTTAAAATTACAAAACAAAAAAATTCTAATTTTGATCCTTCACAGTGCATACAGAAATATAATGCTAAAATATATAACACATTAAGTAAAGTACATAATAGAATAATCCTTCCATAAAGTTAGATAAGAGTATTTCAATTCTGAGAATTTGTAAGAACAAAGTAAAGTCTTAGAAATTGATTTGATTTTTATAATATCAACAAAAAAATTCATGCATTGATTTATTATTAATAAATGTACTTAAAGTAAAAAATTACAAATTCAATTCTGTTATTTTTTAAATAAAAGTTAGGTTTTATATTTACTATTTCATGTGAGCATATCTGTCGAAAGGAATGTTGGGTTATTTACAAAGTTTCCATTTTTAATTTAAATAATGCCAGCTATATAGATATTTAACTGAAAGATATAATATATATTAACCCTCCCACATATATATATATATATATATATATATATATATATATATATATATATATATATATATATACTCTTAGCCTATAAATATTATTTTCAGGGACAAGTTTTGATTACACAGTAAAAATAATCAATGACTTGTGAGAGAATAAATTGCTTTTATTTATTAAAATTGAAAACAAATTTTAAAGGTTCAATACGCATTGTCTGCAATTGCATGAAATTATAATATTAACCATTGGTTGGATTTTATATATCATCTCATCTTTACATTTTTATATTTATATCAAAAATAAAGAATAAGTAAAATTCATGGAAGTCATAAGACAAAATGTTAAATGATTTCCCAAAAAAACATAACAGAACAAAATGTAAAAAAAATTAGTGAACATATTCAATGTATATGGTATGAGTTTGGGGAGTAGTGCTACTCACATACGTGGTATCTTTAATCCCCATGTGTCCCTGGGTAGTGCTAAATAAATAACAGAGTTCATCAATACAGCCCAAATGACATGCCTTCTCCAAGTGATGGGAGAAGAGGCCTTTATAAAAGGACTCCAAGGATGAAAAATAAAAATAAAGGTCCTTTTCAGGGCTAGAATGCGACTGCCATTACTTCTGTTTTGGAATGCTAGTGGCCTGTCTAGCTCTAAGTTTTATGAATTTAAGACTGTTTTGACAAGAGAATCCGCTGAGGTTTTCGCTATTGTTGAAGCTGTTGCATCAACTGACTCCCTGAATTTTATCAGATTTCTTTGACTGTTTTCTTATATATTTTGCTGTGCAGCATGTGTGTATTTTATTACTGTGCAGTGGCCGCACTTTTCTCTCTCTTAAAGGGGAGAAAACTAACCTGCCTTGGCACACTCAAATATTGTCCCTAAAACATCATTGAATCTATCGGAATCTTGTACAGGGTATAGCCACAAAATTCTCTGTGAGAAGCCCTTTTGTGGGGCAGCTTCTTCATGTCTGTCCCTGGACTCTCTCCCTAGATAGAATCTCAAAAAGGCTGACTGGTAGCATTTTTCTCTCCAGACAGACACTCTCAACTTCTGATCTCATTTGATGAAAATAATATCAATAAATTGATCTCATTTGATGAAAATAATATCAATAAATTGATCTCATTGATAAAAATAATATACAATGCCTTTTCAG
The DNA here is from genome assembly GCA_030067965.1 of Latrodectus elegans. Taxonomy (NCBI): domain Eukaryota; kingdom Metazoa; phylum Arthropoda; class Arachnida; order Araneae; family Theridiidae; genus Latrodectus; species Latrodectus elegans. The sequence goes on from CM057812.1 coordinate 17,357,371, forward strand.
AGGCTATTCCAATTATTGCTCTTGAGACGATTCATAGGGCAAAGTCAAGAGTTTTAAAACTTTTTGGAGTGAAGAACTGGCTTCTCTCAAGGCTAAAAGATATAATGTGCGTCAAAAAGCAGAGCTTACTGGTGATACTGCTGACAACATCGCCCTCAGGCGTGCTCAAGCTACTTTGAAGACAGCCATTAAATTCACTAAAAGAGACTGTTTTAAAGACTTTGCTTCAAAAATTGCTTTAGAAGGGATGCATTCATGCCCACAGATTCCTTTCAACTTTAAACAATGAACACTTTTCTAACTTAAATGAACCCCTAGTTATGAATGGGAAACAATTTACCACCAATGGTGAAAAAGCCCTGGCATTGGCCAAACATTATGCTTCTGTCTACAGATTCCAAAGGATAAAACAAAGGACCGAAAGCTGTATTTTTCTTTGGGATGTTTGAATCATGATGATGACATTCTTTTTAATAGTGAATTCAAAATTGATGAACTTCACAGAGCAATGAAAGAGACAAGTGCTGGAAAAAGTGCTGGTCCAAATGACCTCCCTGCTGACTTCTTTCTTCTTTGGGTGGCAATGCAATATTTACTCTTCTTCAATACTATTTGGAAAACATCTGTACCTGCAGAATGGAGGAAAGCTGTTATTATCCCGATTTTAAAAACCACATAAAGATCCTGCTGACCCATCGGGTTAGAGACCCCCATCTTTGACTAATGCTTGCTGCAAGCTAATGGAATGTATGATTGTGAATTGACTAACTTATTTCTTGTAGACCAAAAATAAAATCTCAGACCTTCAAGCTGGTTTCAGCTAAAAACGTTGAACTATTAATCAAGCAGCTTTTCTTTCCTAGTGTATAAAGGATGGTTTCCATTGTAAGGAATCCACCCTTGCTGTATTCATTGATTTTAAATCTACCTATGACTCTGTCTGGTTAAGAAAACTAATCAATAAGATACAAAATATTGGTATCCAGGGATGTATGCTAAATTGGTTCAAATCTTTTCTATGCCAAAGACAAGCAAAGGTCAAATATAAATCCACTTTTTATAGATTTGTCCAAATGAGAAGCGGTTTACCACAGGGTTCTAGCTCAAGCTGCTCCCTGTTCAACATCATGATTAATGACCTCATTGAAAAGCTTCAGATTTTGCCTGGAATTCATTGCCTTGCCTTTGCAGATGACGTTGTTATATTCTCAATACATAAAGTCATTAATACTGCTAATAACAACATTAATAGAGCCATTCTCTTGCTTGGTTATTGGTGCAAAAATAACAATATGACTGTAAACTCTGAATAAACAGCCTATCAAACTTTTCATGCTGTCTACAAAAGAGCACCAAATATCCATCAAATATGGTGATCAGATCTTTCCAGGTGGGATCATTTCCAATATCTTGGCATTCACTTTGATAAGAAGTTACTATGGAGAAAACATGCAGAGGAGATTACAAGGAAAGGTGAGGCAAGACTTGGTATCCTTAAGCAATTATCGGGTGTTACTTGGGGTTCATCACCAAATGTCTTGACCACTGTCTATAAAACTTATGTTAGACCAATCTTAGATTCTGGCGGTGAACTACTTGCCATTGCCTCTGCCAGTTGTTGTGACAGAGTTGACAAAGTCCAAAATAAAGCCCTGAGACTTATTACTTCAGCTGCTTGCTCTACATCCATCACTCAATTAGAGATTCAAACTGGCAATGAGCCTCTGGGAGTTTGTAGAGAAAGGCAACTACTAAAACAGTTTAAAAAGTGTAGAAGACTTCCTGTCCAGCACTGATAAAACCATACTCCAGCAGAAAATAGGCTAAAAACTCATCAATCTTTCTTCAAGAGAGCAGAAGACCTTATGACTAAATATGGCATAAGTCATCTTCCTTGCCAACCTTTTTGTTTTGGTGAGAGATTTCCACCAAATTTTAGAATCCCAACTATAAGTCTCTCTATTGACACCCTTAAAAAAAATGACGCTATCACTGAATCTCTTTGAGCCTATGCTCTTGAAACTATTGCGAATAGATTTCCAAAAAATAAATGGCTCCATATATATACTAATGGCCCCACCCTGGAGGATTGTACCTCTGGTGCAGGCTGGTACTGTAAAAATTTATTTGTGAGCTCATGCTCTGTTAGTATGAATGCCACAAATTTCGAGGCTGTCGATGTAATTAAACAGGCTACTTTCCAGCTTTTGACCTGTAATATTTCTCTCAATTATGCAGTCTTTCTTGTTGACTTGCAGGCAACCATCCTCTCACTCTGCTCCTTTCAGGCTTATCAATCAAAACATGAAGGACAAACAAAAATACAAATAGACAAACTTATTAATGATGAATGGATTCTTTTCTTTCAGTGGATTCCCAGCCATTGCAATGTACCTGGTAATGAGAGAGTGGATCGACTGGCAAAACAGGGATGCTTGCACCAACAGCCCATAACTCGTATCATTTAGGACATAACTCTTATTGATTTTCACAGAAATCACACTTAAGTATGGAAATAGTAATGAAAATTATTCAAATAATTTACAGCATTCTTTAGTATTTAAAACTGTTTATGAATTCAAAAATATTTATAGATTATTCTTTATAGAAGAATAATCTATAAATATTTTTGAATCGATCGATATATTAAAATTGATTTTTTTGATGCAATATATTATTGATTCTCTAAAATTACTTATTCCAAATGTTTTAAAAACATCATTTTTTATAACGTTTTTAAACAATTAATCTAAAAAATGAAATTAATCAATATTAACAAATAAGGTTTTATGAAATAAATAAACAGGGTTAGAAAAAAAAAACGATTTTATTTTGAAAAATATTAAATAAGCACAAATGATACATGAAAAGAACAACAAATTCACTAAATTTATTCACTATCAACAAATGTTTAGACATGCCCCTTTGATAATCGGATGTACATTCATTTGACAATCAAACTCATATACATTTTGAAGCAAACAACTAGTATACTTGAATGGTTAATATTATCATAAAATTTTTGTGTACATAATAATACTTCTCCCTATTCTTTCCTTAAAGTGAATTGCATAGATATTACATGTGTACAAATAATATATCCAAGGGCACAAATTTACTGCCACACCTGATTGAAAGGATAATGAAGTCCTAACCTCCAAGTACATACAATATAAACTTGATCAGTTTGTGGTTCTTTTCAAATTTCTCTCTTAAGTGTTAAAGTAATACTTTTCAAAATGAATGAATTATTTATGCTAAGCCTGTATTTAAACACCAAAATATGTAGTAAAATTTATATCGATGTCAAAAAGATATTGAATTCCTCAATAAAATATTATAAGGATAGATACAAATCCTTTAGGTAGCAATTGTACAACTGTTTTAAACATAAAAAAATTCATAAAGTATTTCTTAAAGAAAGATTTCGTTGAATTTTTAGAGAAACAATCTATTGAAATATAAATCTGCAAAATTAGTGGCGAAAAGGATTTTTTAATCTTGAATAAAGTTAATGCACTTTTTGTTTAACTATAATAAAAAATATCATTAATAAGGTTTAGCTTTAACATATCACATACAAGTGTTTCTAACAGATTTTTGATAAATACATATACGCTGAAAACAGAAAAGAAAACTTAATTAAAGAGATTGGAAAATATTTTAATAAGAATATAAAATAAAAGAAATTTAACAAAATAAGAAAATGTTGTAATTTTTCAATATTTTACAACATTTAGATATTTCCAACATATTTTATTTCTTGATATTAAATATTGTATTTTCCTGTATATGATCCACAAGGTTTTCTTTTCGAGTAAAAAGCGTGCATAATCCGCAGTGGCGTAAAATCAGGGGCAATTTTTTCTGTGAATATTTGAATACTGCTGATAATGTGGTGCCAAATAAAATAAAAAATACAAATTATGATTAAAATATAATAAATTGTTCAGAAAAAATACTTATTGTGAAAATGATATCTTTAAATCCATCTCATAACAATGTGTGATAAACTAAAATGAAATCAGCATCAATCAAGATACGAAAAGTAAAAGTATCAATTTTTTGTTTCTAATAACTTTTAAAATGAAGTAATTATTAATGAAACTAATATATTGTAAAAATAAAATATAGTTGCTTCATTAATAGTTACATGAAAGAAATTAATTATTTTCTAACTACATATTGGATACATTTTTTTTTTTTTTTTTTTGCACCACACATGCTTTGTTTTTTACCTTTCCTTAATATGCTTGCGCCATTTTTTTAAATCACCTTCCCTATAACTTTTCGCTTAAAATTTACTTGAGAGTTTTCGCTTCCACATGACAAAATATGAATTTAAGTGTTACTGGAGCAACAACTCATATCAAGACAGAATGCAAAATTATGTTTATCGATTGCAACTGCAATATCCCCGAGGAACCAAATTGGTCATTGAGTATAATAGGACAATGCTAATTATAGTTAAAATAAGTCAGCTGAGTCATAGCGCTATATGTAATTTATTTAATGAAACATAAACCGCATTTCTTTTAAAATTTTATTGTAAGCTTTTCAGTGATGGAGATTTTTTTTTATCAGATTGTCCGCAGAGGCGTATAATACGCGCAATGAAATTTTAAACTTCTTTAACACATAATCCACAGATTATATACAGGAAAATATGGTAAATATTCTAAAGAAGAAAATGGAAGCATACTTCTTTTCTAATTGTAGGAGCAACACCACCATAATAGGTTAATCTGTATATTTCGCTAGAGTCACAAACTTTTGTTTCATTATGCATACTTATCCATATTTCAGCGGTAAGACCACAAGAAGCATCAGTTGGATCTGTTTCAGAGATTATGTTAGAATTTACTAAACCAGCTAAATGTGTTCTAACGGTTCGTAAATGTCGACAGTGGGCCAACCCTAGAATACAAGTGAACTCTTTTTTTATTAGAAATAGAATATTTACATACATAAAATCCTAACAAGAAAATTAAAAAAGCATATACAAAAGTTTTTAAATACAATGTTTTAATTAAATAAAAATATTACCGAAAGTTTTTAAATGTAACAAAAAATATAGTCTAAGCCTTTATTCTCATTAAACAATGATTTATGCAAGGAAAAATTTGAAGCATAAAAGAAATACAAAACTTAGTTATAATGGAAGTTAATATAAAAATGTTAACTTAAACTTAACATTTAATAATTTATAGCTATTCTACCACAGTTTGTAAAGATGTAAAATTAATCACATCATAAAATTTTTCAATTAAAATATTAAAATGCATAAATTTTAAAAACTATATATATATATATATATATATATATATATGTATATATATATATATATACATATATATATATATATATATATATATATATATATATATATATATATATATATATATATATATATATATATATATATATATATATATAGATATAATGTACACGCAGATGATTTAAATGATTAAGATCAATGTGAACATAACACAATTTTATATATTCTGCATTACGCAGAATGCATACAATTACTATGCATACAATTTAAGTGGTGAATTATCTGCATAATTAATTGTATTATAAGTATAATTTTAAAATAAAATAACTTAAAACAAAGTTTTTATAACACAAAACTAATGTTTTTTTAAAATGTTAGTTAAAAAAAACCTACTCACATCCATAAAAAGCTCTAGAAATTATTTGTTTCTTCATTGTATCACAAAGAATTTGTATAGATTGCCTAAAAGAACAAATATACATATATAGAAGCTATTAAAAATAAAGTAAAACTAAATTAATACGAAATGTTATTTAACATAAATTATACTAACAATATAAAGAATATAAAAATTAACATTTATTCTGTTTATTACCAACAAATGAAAAATATAATGAATTAATCCCTTAGATCTTTGCAACATTAATTTTCTCAATTTCTTTCAATAAATTTCACATTATTACAGTGATGATCACACAGTAATGAACATAATCTTTAAGACACTGGGGGTATCTTGATATTCTTTGTTGACATTCTCTTACTTAGTCATAATTTTAAATTAGGGTACAATTTTCCTTATTATGAAGTCATTTTGATCAAATAGGATTAATAAACCTAGACAATATCCTGTACTCTTACTTATTGTAAAATTTACATCTTTGTTTTTACAACAAAAAATACACACTTATTTATATAAATTATTTCAAAAGACCTATCAGAAAAACACATTATTAAACATTAAAATATGCATATAATTTTTAATATTACTTTGATTTTTTTTTATATAATTTATAGTTGAATTTCGCAGCAAGATTATTGAAAATACCCATTTATCATTCAAATATACAAGTAATAAATAACAGTTAATACTTTTAAAATGAGACAAAATATTTCAATTAAGTTATAAGAACTTAATTACACAAAAACAAAGTAAGGCATAATAGAATTTCTCTTTGCATTTTATCACAGTGAAATATAATTAAAATATTTCCCTTAAAGGATTTTAAAAATATTTTATTAAACAAAAAAAGTATTAATTTATTATTAAATTAAGGCATTGAATTATATTCTTGATAAAAAAATCTTTTCACCTCTCACAATTAATATACCCTAAATATTTTCCTCTTAAAATATTAGTCGTATGTAGTATTTCGAACTTTTAAAAACTCTAACATTACACTACTTCACTAATTCTAGATAACTTTCTATGAAAATTATTAAAAAAAAATTTTCCAATGCATGTCCACAGGGAATTTTTACTTTTTCTGTACACAAGGGCTAAGCATATTTGTACAGTGAGGCAGCCAGTGGACATGCCATCAAGACCCTGAAAGTGATTGAGACTTCGTAATTTTGAAGCAGAAGCAAACATAAGAGTCCCCAAGACTTTGTCTTTCCCCTCCTACTACAACATATTTTATGAAACTCATCTGCCATTAGCAAGCATGATGGATCGTGGTTTGGGTCAGGATTCGATCTGACTGTCTTCTGATAATAAGAACAACAACCTAATCAATGAGAGGATATGGTGGACTTTATAGAAATTATAAACACATAAATAAAGAACTAAGAAATAATGAATACATGTTTTAAAATTTTGAGATACACACAATAGAAATAGCAGAAAAAAATACTGGTCAGATTTGAAAATATGGATCATTTTACCTATGCAAATAATATTTTACAGCTTAAATGTCAATAATTATAGAATGTCAATAATTATATTTTACAGCTTAAATGTCAATAATTAATAGCATAAAAAATTCTTAAAAAAAATGGATCAGAAAATTATTGTACTATGCTCAAAAATGATTTAAAGTAGGATTGAATTAAGAATACATTCAATGCTTAAATTATTGTGAGTAATATGTGAATGAAAGTACATTTCATGGTATTGCATTCAAATGGTTTACAGAATTTCCTAGAAGTTGCTCTTCTGTTTAGGATTAACAATAGAAAAGCAGTTTCAGTTATATCCTGGATATCATGTCTGCTATTTGGAAAATATTAATTTATGATGACTCCAAAACTTATGAAATAATGCAGAAGTAACATAACATTGGATACCACACATAAAATGATTCATGAAGAATTGCATATAAGAATTTTTTGGGTTTTCTATAATTTAAGTTCCAAAAAGAAAAACACCATTAAAATCAAACAGAAATCAATAAAGAAACATTTGCATTACATCAAGACAGTGGGCCCTCATTATTACTAAAACCACAGTTATGAAATGTACATACTATTTTTGACATTTCAATGCAGCAAGAAAGTAAAATATGGTTCTTTGAGGATGATCTTGGACAGATAATGTTCATACAATATTTTAAATAGTTGAATCATGTAAACCTTTTCTGTGAATAACTGAACTGATCAAAAGTACCTGCTTGAAAAAACAAATTACAGTCTTGGCTAATTGCCTATGAGAAATTTTTGAAATAAATTTTGGAAGACTCATGCACTGCCATGAAAACATCTTCTCATTCAAAAAATTGACAATTGTGTTTTTAAGCAAAAACACATCAAAATTACTGAACATCTTTCCAACACATTTGATTCAGATATGAGATCTTTGGTCACGTTTTTAGTTTAAAAGATATTACTTATAACTTATTAAAAACTTATAACTTATTATTTAAGACGTTTTCATTTGAAAGATAAGATTTATGAATGCATTTTTTACTGAGTCTAGGAAAAAAATGGTTTGTAGCATTTGCCAATGGAAACACAGAGATGATAGAGGAGACCAGTCTGATATTCCTAACATTCCTAAATATAAAATTTAAAAGACAGGAGTATCTTAAAAATGTCTGAAAAAACCTTATATAAGTACAGAAATGCAAGAAATAGTATAATTTTCTTATATCTATAGTTTCAGTTTGAGAGTTGATAAATTTCAATTTTTACTGGAAAGTTTTTGGCAAATATTTGTGAGCAAATTTCGCTCTAATTTTTATTAAACTTCTGTGAGAATGTTGGCACTTAAAAGTAATAAATAAATATTCACCACCTTTTCTGAACAAAAATTTGCTAAAATAATTCAAATTCATTTATTACAATTTTTCAGTCATTAAATAATTTGTAAACATATTCATCATAACAAGATTGATCATAGTATTTAAAACTACAAAATATAGATACTGATTTACATGAAAGCAGTTTCTTTTTAATAATCGCATTTCCAGCATTCTTTTCAACTCACTTCAAAATAGCTTACTTATTGCATACACTTTTTATAAAATTTCGCTACATTTATTATATAATTTTATGTCACATACACTTTACATAATGATAATGTTATATAGTTAATATTTATAAAATCCTTTATATTTAAGATGTAATTTTGATATAAAAGTATTGATTTATAGTTTGAATCATCTCTGTCAAATATCACAATAAATATAAAATGCAGTGATATGGCAGAAATGATTCCTTGCTTGTGTTTCTGTAATGCAGCATCTGCATTTACTTTCAAATATCAAAATCAAAATCACATATATACATTTATTTTCAAATGTAAGAATCTTAAATATGCATATCTATCAGGATAAGTATACATGATTTTTTCCAAGCTTTTCATCAATATGCTAACAGTTACATAATAACTTATTAATACTCAACATAGCATTCAAATCCAGCAACAATACAATTAAGCAAAATAATCTCAATTTACCCTGTAGGTTGGTTTTCATCTTTACTATCAAGAGATATTTTTCCTAAATCAATGCTCACATCTTCCACTAAGGATTTAGAACTGGAAGTAGATGTTGAAGATGAAGAGGAATGATGTTTTAATGTTGGTTTGGAAGGAGTACTGCAGTTTGATTCTTTTGTCTGCCAAGGAAAAGACCCTCGAGTTGTTTTAGGATCTAACATCTCTTGAGCTTTGAAAATAAATATACAAGTAGTGAAATATGGTGATAAACTTGATTAAAAATCTGAGTCAATCAACATTATTTCATAAATGTGATTATTACAATTACATTATTTTTATTCAAAAAAATAGTCTTATATTTTTTTTGACTTAACTTTTTTTACAGAAATCATAAAGCTAATAATAAAAATCAATGCATAAAAAATTACACATTTACAGAAATATTCATTAAAATAATAAATACTTTGTTTCAAATATTTTTTGTAATAAAAAATTAATATTATCAGAATAACAATAATTAAATAATATGTTTATCAACAAAATGATCTTTAAATATATTTACTATATTGATTTTTAAATGTATCACACTGAATACTAAATTGTTACTAATGAATACTGAATGTGTAAGAAAAATACATCATTGAAAGTACGTTTAGAAAAAGTTATAATTTAGCTCTAAAATATTAATAAATGAATCATTGAAATTTTAAAATAAATATTGGTAATAATGAATGAGTCATAATTAGTCATTGTAATAACAGGTAAATGATAAAACCAAAATAAAATCATTTGTTTAAAAAAAAGTTAATGCAGAGAAAAGAAAAATAATCTTCCTTGAATATGATATAAATATTCTTAATAAATTTCCTACTAAATAATATAAGCTGTCATAACTTATAATTAATCCTGGAATGAAAGAGAAAAAAAGTGTTGCAGAAATTTATTCAGAGCAAATTGTCTTAAATAAAAATAAACTAATTGTGCTAAATAAAAATATATAGCTCCTTCTATGTGAAAAGTACACATTTAATGACATTAATATCAGCTTACTTTGAATGTATACAGTGTAAGTTATATCTGATTATTATTATTATTGATTTATCATATTTTTACTCTCTTCCATGTCTACATATTAATTCAAATAAAAGTTTAAAAATTTAATTCAATTTTTGATTGAAAATAGAAACCTATTTTTAATCAAAAATAAAATTTTTTGTCTGAATAAATATACAAATGACAATTTGGCAAATTTTATAGTTCTAAATTAATGGAACAAAGTTATACACATAGAAAAATATGTACAATCATAATTCATGAAGATGCAAACTAAAAAATATTCAAAATAATAAAATCATAAATGTGTCAAAAAAGTATACAACATTTCATACAGTGACAAAAGTTGTATAAATATACATGAAAATTTGAAAATTTTCAAATATAAGAAAAAATTTATTTAAAAAACATCTCATTAAAGCAGCTGAGAACAAAAGCAATCATTATATGAGATATTAAAGATATTTACAAATTAGAAAGAATTATTTAAAATATGATTCAAATAAAATAAAGTACTTAAAAATTACAAACTGCTACTTTAAGAGATAGATATAACAATTCAGTACTCGCTTATTTTAACCAATCTTATTAACTTACCATATTTTTAATGATTCTCTTTAATTATAAATAGTATTTAGTAAAAGACATAATTAGTGGAAATTACCAAAAGCAATCATAAGTGGAAAATATTTTAAATGTTTTCATACTTTTAAATTGTAAAAATATTTTTGTAAAAATATGTTATAGATTAATGTAAAAATTACTAACTGTTAAAATAAATATTTAGCCAACACATGTAAGAGATTTGAGCTTTGCAAATAAAAATATAAGTTACTTATTACTGAACAGGCTAATTTTTGACTGTTATTCACAATTAAGGAATTGAAAGATGAAGGAATTCATAGCTAAACTTTGCTTAGCTGTTGAATAAAAATACTTTCTCCTTTTAATTCAGCAAATAATTAAAATTTGCCTAGTAAAAATATAGATTTCATTGATCACAATATACATCTGAAAAGTGTAGAATCTTCTAGGAACCATTAGGCTGGAAATATCATGGGAGCATCTGATATTTTTTTATTAAAAATTTATTTTACATAAAATATAATGCCTTTCAAAACAATTCTTAAAATATATGCATATTTTGCTTTTAAGAAATATAACTAATTTAAGAGCTCATTATATATATTTTTTCTAAATTTTTACTGGTTGACGCTGAACAGACCCATTTAATTCTTAGTATTCTTTAGAGAAAAGCCTGATAAAAATACTTGAATAAACGATACAAAAGAACCACAAAATTTATAAAGAAATAAAATAATGTTAATTAATTTTCTTTATTATATATTTTATTGCACTTTCATTCAATTATTTATACAATTTTACAATGAAAGTTTTTAGTATTTTAAAAAAAAGCAAACTAAAAAAATAATATGACAAAGTTTTTGGCAATAAATCATACATATTTTTCCTATTTACAAATTAGAAGTTTAATGTAAAATAGTTTTTCTTATTACTATTTTGTGTAAAAACTTATTGTAACTTGAATTTAAATATGCACTGTAAACTTGCTGATTTTAAATGTATATGAAAGAAAAATTTAGTCTATAGAGTTTTCATACATGAAAGTAAATTATAAAAGGTTTTGAAAAATTCTTCTCACATATAGAATCTGGCTTAAGAGATGTGATTATCCTAAATACATAATCGGTGGCTTCAGCATCATCTTCAGAAACACTCTCTGCACCACCCTTAGAATGTCTTCGTACTGATCCACGACCCCTTCTCTTTAACTTTGGAAACACTTTTCCTATAAAGTGAGTAAAAGTTTCAAGTTTATGTTACAAATATGTTCAAAGTTGCAAGAAGATTTTATATAAATATACAACAAAAATGAATTGAAAATAACTTATATAAGCAACAATATACTATGCTTATTAATAATTTGATATAGTTGGTTTTAAGCATCAGATTTTAACTATCACAGAATTGAAAAAAAGGATTGGATAAACTATTCGAAAGCAAGAATTTAAACTAACATTTTTTAATTTGGAAATAAGTCTTTTCTAATTGAACTAATTGTAAACATAGTAAATCAGTAAAATCAACAATATTCTTACTGAAAAGATATCTTTGTTAATGTAAAGTTTATCATTTTCAATTTTAATAGACATTTGTGTGTAAATAAAATACAAATTACAAATATTGTAAGTAATAAGAAAACCCAAGAAGAATAAATATTTGAATAAGTAAGTTATTTTACACACTGATTTGAAAGGAAGGGAAAAATTCACTAAGATGATGGAAAATATTTTATTTCTTTTTGTTACTCTAATTGAAAATGTATTTTAAACAAAAGGTAATCAAACATCAATATTTGTTTTTTGCTGGTATGTTAAAATTATTTTTCATATATATTTTTTCTAACTGTTTATTTAAATCATTTCAAGGATGTATTTATTTATTAAATTTTTTTTTATTTACATGAAATTTTTCTTTGTCAGAGAACAAGATTTTGTTTCAATTTAATTTCACATCCCTTAAATATTTTATTTTTTAAATATGACTGTCTAATTTCTCATTTTATTCTTTTTAAATTACCTTCACATAATCCTCTTGTGTTTATCTGGCTGAAAGATAAAAAAAAATTGTTAATTGTGCTAAATCTGGCTGAAAGATAAAAAAAGAAGTGAATTTTTTAAATTCATTGTAAAAATTATTAATTCTGAAGCATTTCTTTCTTTGAAAAAATCTCTGATCATTTACAGGAAGCAAATTTTGAATTGTGTCTATTTAAAAAATTGTTTTTTGACTCATAGATACCATGTCACTTCTCAAATGTATAAACTATAAAACAAAGTAATAAAATAGAATTTAAATTTTTGTTGTACATTTCTGCTCATTGTATTTTGAAGAATTATTCGTTGTAATGCTAAAAATGATATAATTTAAAAGAATATAGTTTTTAGAAGAAAGATAAAATTAAAATGACAAGAAAAAAATGTAAGAATTTAAGGTCTTCAAGAAAACTTACTCAAATACGCACATTAAGAGTCAGAAAAGGATGAGTTTAAAAACTATCTCAGATATTTTTTTAAGATACGCATATAAAAATGATAATAGCATTGGTGAGATATAGATAATCTTGAATTTAAAATATAATGGGGGTAGCACATTTTAGTAAATCAGACAATATTTAAAAAAATTGCTCAGGAATGATAGCAGTTATTAAAATATTAAACATAAATACTATTAAAATAATATAAATCTATAATATTTTTGGATATAATTACTAGCATAATAATTACAGTACCTTTAGTTTCATTGCATTTACAACTTATTATATTAAAAAAATTTTTTTACACTCATTTAGAAATTGCTTGTTTAATTTAATTACTTAAAATTTATACAGATTTGATAAGATTTTGTTGGTCTACAGCTATTTTTACATTTAAAACTAAGAAATTTCCCTACAATTAACTAAGCAAAAATGCTCAAATAAAGTAATTAAAGGAAATAATAAGTACAACAACAATAATAAGTACCCTTTTCAAGGAATGATGAAAATTTGAAAAGTAAATGATTGAATGAAAAGTTATTCCTTGATAATTTTATTGCTTGGAGAATATAATGTATTTTAATAACAGTGAAAACACTGATATAAATAAGAAGAAATAAATGTAAAAAAAATTCTTGAAATTGTCTTATTTTATAATGATAATTTTTGAAATACGGTATTTTTCAAATAAATAAACTATTAACTTTTTTATAGATTTTTCATGATAATTTACAAATTAAAAAATATTAATATTACATATGATATTTTTGGAAATAATTAGAAAATAAAATAACTTTTTAACAACATATTAATCTTGAAGTCAATGAAAGTTCTTATAAATAATTTCAAAAATGATGAATACTTTTATAATAAAATTTGTTTTGTTAAAAAATCAATTTAATTTAAAAATATGTAACATTAAGTGTATAATAGATTGATTTCTTTTTTTTAAGAAAGTGAAAGAGAATAACAGTAAAATTTAAAATGATTTACCTCTACCATGTTGTGACCAAAGTGGTGGATCCATCTGACCATGAGGTAATAAGCCATTTTCTAAACATGATAAAAATGACAGGAGATGACCTCCTTTTGGAAAATGAATTGGTGGCTGTTGAACACCATCTTGGCCAACTAGTACAATGGTACCACCAGTATCAGCTAAAATAGGATACCAAAAACTAAGGATGATATTAAAGTAAAAAAAAAAAAAAATGAATGGTCTCATCATATTTGTCATGTTGCAGGGAGTATTGTTGAAGCAAATCAAAAGCATTTTAAATTAAAAAATTTAAAGTTTAATTTTTAAATTTTTTAAGCAAAAATTTTATTATTTCCTTAAAACAGATTAGTTCTATACTTAGTAAATAAATGTACAAATATAATTATTTAAAAATTAATACTATTGCAGTTAAATTTTTTACACAAATTTTAAAATAATGATATTTATGAGATAAAATAATTTCACTTTCATGCAAAATTCAAATTTCATACATATTATTATCATTCTTTAAACACAAAGATTAATAGCTTAAAGTCATAAAACAGTTCATTAAATTATTTAAATAAAATACTCTTTAGTTAAAACTGAATACATACTGATTAAATAGTTAAAAAAAAAGTTTAAATAACCAAGGAATGTTTGGAATTAAATTTTTAGAGAAATATTATATGAAAATATCTCTATAATCAAATATCATAATATTAATTATAATTTATTAAAGTACTATTGTCTCTAATAACATATCTTTCATAAAAAGAGTTATAAATTTATGACATTATATTGCAAACTGTTTCCAACTTTTATGCAAGAAAAACACATTGAAATAGATGTATTTTATGACATTATTGTGTTAAAAATATAATTTCTTTACAGTCAGAATCATTCAACAATATGATGAAAAACATTCTAGTAAGAAATTCATTTATTTATTACTATTTTTTAGTATATAACGCTATGTTTACCTATTCTTTTACTTGTTTTATATTTTAAAGCTTTATAACACTTTCACCATGTTTACCAGTTGACATTAATTATATATTTCGAACTTTATTTCTTATTTCTTCAAAATTAATCTTAATTAAGTCACACAAAAATGAAAGTTAACTTACTTTAAAAGAAGATTTTTAAGAAAAATAGATAATGAACTTGACATTTTACGAACCATTTTGATGGCAATGCATATAAACGATATCTTCTACACTAACACTCATTGCATATTCCCAGTAAATGCTAAAAGAATGAGAAAATAAAAATATTTAATAATAGTTCCATTAAAATTATTTATATTTTTAAATACATGAAGTTATAAATTAAAATTATGACAAAAATAATTAACAAAATAATCGTATTAATGAATATTCATATTCTTGATATACTAAAATCTTTTACATTAAATTAATGATATTTTAACAGAAATTTCTATTTTAAGTATTGTACTTGTTAATAAATAAATTGCATAAAGCAAAAGGGTAGTACCTCTTATCTTGATTAGCAACAGAGTCAGAAGAACTGTCACTAGTACTGTAGCAACCATTCATTAACTGATTGGGAGTCCATTTGATAATAAGACCTTCTGGATTTTGATGTAAGGATAAGTAACCAGGCATAGCTTCTAAATGCTCTTTCTATAGAAAAACAATAATAAGATATAAAAAAATATTACATAAAAATCACTACTAAAAACTTAGAAAAACAGTTTTTCTATAAATCCTTTTGAATATATCCCAAATTCTTATTACACTATTCACTTTTGATGAGATATTACATTTGAAACATAAACTGATTTTAGTATCAAATGATAATGAGTATGAAATAATTCATGTACACACACACACACAAAAAAAAATTAATATAAATCCCTTTGCTAGATTTCAAAGAAGGTACAATAGGTATTGTTCTGAAGAAATCAATTATTTAATTCATGAATGGTAATTCAATAAATAAGGTGTAAAGTCAATATATATATATATATATATATATATATATAGCATGCATGAATGCAAATAGAGACTTGTCACTTTAAATTTGTTTTATTAACACCTTTATAGTCAAAAATAAGATATGACATAAGATGTTATTTTAAATATAATAAATCAATTAACAACTATATAACAATAATTTTAAATACAGCTGCATAAAATGAAAATTTATAAATAACTTTATACAACAAGAATATTAGTTATCAGCTGATTTGATAGTTAAAACTAATGCAAAACTGAGCAATTTCAGATAAAAATTTGAAAATCATATTTACTTATAATAATTTACTGAAATATATATTTACTAAGTAGACAAAGAAATTTAAAATATAAAATATTCTTACTGGTTGCACCAAGACATTATTTTTCCCATAAAGCAAAGTTGATTTAGAATTCTGGTGTAAGGATTCAACATAATCTCTTGGAATGATTCGAGAGCTCTCTTCAGTACTTCCGGATATTCTTGTATCTCTCTTATACTGAAATATGTATTGCATGTAATATTAATTTTAATAAAAAAAATTTTCCCGCACCCCATTGTTATTGAAATACAAATAAAAAAGTGATAATTTAATGAAAATGCAGAATTTAATAAAATGCTATTTAAGTTAAATAATCTTGAGGATAATAACTTTCAAACAAACAAATTTACTCATGCAAATTGATATAAGTATAAACAACACATACACCCACATGCATACAAAGAAAATTACTAAACTACATAAAATTGCTTAACTTTTGAGAATAAATAATGAATATAAATATAAATTGTCAGGAGTTGCTACATGCTTACATAACTTAATGGAAAGTAACGATTATAAAGAGTTTGTATTTAAAAAATTAAAAAGGAAATTCGATATAAAAATCTCATAATTATTAATAAATACAGGTAATCATAAGCCAGAAATATAATTAAAAATATCAGTGTAAGAATAAAATTCTAAATGAAGAAAGCCAAAATAATAAACAAAAATGAAAAAATTTCAATGCAATCAAAACTGACAGAAGACAGATGCACATATAATAATACTTCAACTGCACAAGAATTTTGATTTTCCCCTAAAATTGTACATTACAGTATAGTTTACAATATCAATAAATGAAGTTATTTGATATTTTCCAATTAAAATATTCATAAGTAAAATATGAATATTTTAATTGGAATTATTATATTTAATTAATATATTTATGGTCCAACTTTTATAACACATATTTTGCCAAAACAATGTATGTGTTTTTGTGGAAGTTATCATAAAAATAAGAAAATTTAGAGGCATATATAACTCTTAAAGAGCTGTGGTCTACCTATAAAGAATTACATTAAGAAATTTTTTTATCTAAAATCAATTTTTGAAAAAGTATAAGTCTTTGCTACTTCTAAAAATTCTTCAAGATCAATGCTTGTAAAAAAATAACCATAGATGCATCTCTATGGAAGAGCATCAAGAATAAAATAATTGATACATTCTTATGTTTTCCTCTCAACAATTTCTAAGAAAGAGTTATAGGAGGGATTCATTTTCTTTAGTCAATGCTTTTTGAGAGCCTATTTTATCATGTCACGTTTTATAATTGAATTGTCCATGAGCAGTAATTAAACATTTATCAGAAAACCTGGTTTGAACCCATTTCCCTTTGATAAAGTTTAAGATAGTAATTTTATAAATTAATTTTGATCCTTTTTTTTAATTTTACAATTTGAAAATGAGAAAGGAAAAAACAATGATTGCTTTTTAACTCTGAGCAAAAATTCCCTAACATCAATTTGAAGAAAAGGAAGTGTATATTAAAAGTGAAGAGGTATAAAATTATTTATCTGAATTGGAAGTACAAATAAACAGCTAAAAAATCCCATATATTTTAAAAATAATGCAAATTTATATAAAAAGGATACAATACTCTTAAAAATATGATATATTAAATTGTTACTGATATCAAACAAAAAGAAATAGTTTCAGTATTAAAAACTAATGTCCTTTTATACAATACAATGCATGTGCTCTCGTAAATCTGAGGTTTGATGCTGCAAAAAAAAATATATCTATGTAATTATAATATTTAAGCTTTATTAAATAAATCAGTGTAACTGAAGATTGTTAAGAAAATATACATACAACTCCAGTGAATAGGTATTATTCATTCATAAACTTTGACAAAGAAACCCAGCAGTGCATGAAATTTCATTATAAGATTTTTTTAAAGTGGACTTCAATGTAATTTTTATGTAAAAAATATAGTGTGTTTAACTGATTGAGAATGTGAATGAACTTTCAAATAACAAACAAGAGGATAATGATGAAGTTCTGTGACCATCTGCAAAACTAGCTGATGAACTGCTAATAAGATTGAAGTACTTTTTTGAGAAATGCTTTCAGTAAAATGATTTCCCCCATCAAACAAAAAAATAGGCTTTTAAAAATGCAGTTTTCAGAAACAGGAAGAATAGATGGTTATTTTAACTAACTTTTACTCAATAAATAAAAGCAAGAGTTATTTTTAGATTTGAATTTTATTTTGCATGTATTTCATATAAAATGTATTTTGAATGATTTTTTCTAACATTTTATTTATAACAAGAGGACAGTTGGACAAAACAACTCAATTTTAAGTACTAATATCTATTTTTATATTTACTGAAATTTTGATTTTAAGAACTATTTTGCAGGTCAGTACAAGTTCATGAAAATGAATGTCTACTGTATTTATATTTCTAAAATAATTTTAATGAAGTGAATGAAAAAGCAATCAAATGACCTCAAGGATGTTTCTTTGATAGAGAAAATCTATTTATAAGTAAGATTTATAGAAAGTAAGAAAAACAAATTCTAACAATATGAAAATTTTTTGCAGTTTATGCACTGATTTCAAAATGATAAGATTTAATCAAGATAATTTCGAAAAATTCAAAATCAATAAAATTGCATTTAAAAAACTGTAAACAACTAAATATACTGCTACTCTATCAACCACATTGTAAAAAACAGTCATTCTTCTCTTATTTTTACACGTTTAAGTAAAAATAAGAGAAAAATGCCCAACATTATGTTTATTGTACTTTTCAGTTTTTAAATTTTACTATTTTAAAGACGTGTCAAGTATTAACTTTATGATTATGTAAGTTTCATTGAAACATTATATTTATTGTAATTTTCAATCACTAAATTTCACTATTTCAAAGATTTGTTAAATTATTATGTTCATAGTTTGTTAGTGTTACTGAAAACTGTTATTTATTCATGAATACTTCAAATAGAAATTTGATTTTTTAAAAATAGTAAATTATAATTGTGTAATTCTTTTAGATAGAATCCATTTTCAAAAATTGTTTCCTATACATATATTATGGCATTGTTCCATCTTTCAATTCATGTTCTAGAATTTATAAGAAAGTAGTATGACAAAAATTTGTCTTCAAAAGAATATATTAATTTAAATTTATTCGTAAATTCCTATTTCTAGTAACTGTACACTGTACTTTATCATGGAATTTTTCATTCCTCACTCTTCTTCTTCTCCTTAAAAAAAAATAATAATAATTCAATTTTTAACAGGAAAGTGTATTTATCTGAATCTCTTCCACAATCTTTGCTTTCAAATAAGCTGGTTATCTGTGATGTAAATTAGTGGATCTCATTGCTGCAATTCAACTGTGGAATATTCAAATTTGAAATAATTTACAATCAATGAGAAGTTTTCCATTCAATTCTCTTACTATGAAAATTTATTTTAAAAGAAATATAAATTGAAAATATAACTGTCTTTCCATAGTTAATATAAAGACAAATTCCTCATTCTTATATCCCAGAAGAAGGATAAACATTTTATTTTAGGATAACAATTTTTAAGGATTTAATATTTTAAAAGAACGATTTTCAGAAATAAACTAAAATTAATTTAAATAAGTTAAATTTTTAAAGATTAATATAGAAAAATTAGAAATGCTTTAAAAAAAAAAAAGAAAGAAAGAAAAAAATAGATTTACTGGGTAGTTTATTTGCATTTTGATTTCAAAACAACAGAATAAAAAAGAAATTCTAAATTAGATAAACAGCTATAGAAGATTTACAAGAGTATAATATAGATATTTCATATATTCCTAAATTTTAAGACACTTTAGTTAACAAATCATTACAACATGTACTAATGAAAGTTTGTTTTCAACAATGAAATATTTAAAAAATCAATACATCAAAAATGCATTTAAATGAACTCTCTATAATTTATTAATAAAAATTATCTTAAATGAAGAGGAAATTTTCAATACTTTGAAAAGACACAAACTAGTACTAATTGGATATTTGTAAGTCGTTTGTAAAAACTACTATACATATAGAATTTAGAACCTTTCATCTTATTAAATTGCTGTTGTTCTAATCATTTTTTCATTAATGACTGTATTTAAAATAATTTCATGGTATCTTTATTATTTTTATAAATTTTTATTTTTGCAATTTGATAATTGTATTTATTAATTAAATACAATTATACACTTATCATATATAGAAATATGTTCCATATTCTTCATTTTTACCCAGTATTAATCCAGGGGAAAGTGCATTCTTAAAATATATGCACGAGGACATACATTGGGCTATGAGGTTTGGTCTACAACTTTAGTTAAATTATACTACCTAGAATACTTTTTACCATTTTATATGCATTTTCTGTCAAAGAATAGGTACAGAATTCATATTAAAAATAAATAATTCCAAAAAATGTTTAAAATTTATTCCCATTTTTTATAAATATATGTAGGGGTGTTTGCCTTCACTACAGATGTTTTTATTGCACTTAACACAGAATACTAAAGATTTTATTTTGTTTTTTTTTTACTGGTGCCTTTTTTTCTTTGGCCATATTTTTAATTCATCTTAGTGATTTACTTGGTAAAGAAAGCTTCATTAGTCACTCTATGAAAATCTGGAAGAAGTTATTAATGCATGTTCCTGCACTCAATATATTCTTTCCCAAGTTCTTTCAAAAATGTTTGCCAACTCTATACAATTGTTATTTCTCAGATGGATGAAATATATCAAGAGTCAGTTTAGTGATTTTTCTTATTTGCAAGAGATAATTGCAACAAACTTCCAAAATATAAAAGCTCAATTAATGCCTAATTTTTGATTATTGAAGTTTCTTTGGCATCACAGCCTCTCTCAAAATTTTGTGCTATAATTTTTTTATATTTATTTGTGAAAATATAAAATAATCATTAGAGCACAATCATTAACAAACAGCTCCTGCAAATTAACAAATGAGCATACACTTTTTGTTTCACCAATATTTTCTGATAATTTTACAATAATATGAGACAGAGTTCTGACATTTCTCTGTTTTTAATTTTATTTTATTTTGTGCCAATTTCGCTAATATAGAAATTTTGAAGTTAATTTTTTTTCTGAATTTGAATCATAATAAGAGACTTTGTGATTTACTACTATGTTCTCTAAAGATGAATTCACACATAGTTTATATCTTCATTTATTGAAAAGGAAGACATTTATCAATTCTCCATCAGTTGATAGATTTCTAACCAAACTTTAAAATATTTCCTTTTTTTCCTTTTACAATATATAGCATTTCATTTTACTACAACCCTCAGAAAAAGTGAATAAAAATTGGAATACACAAGGATATGCATGGGACTGAGATCCTAACATAAAAAATATCAACAAAAGTAAAATTCAGAAACATAATTCAAAAGTGAAAACAGAGGTTTCTAAACTGTGACTGTGTAATGATACCTGTAAGAATGACTGTGGCTCTAGGACCCAGTGTTTGCCTGCAGGTTATTTACTTATTAAAGAAATAGGTTCTTTCGATGTAATGATAATATCCTCTTCAAAAAACTTTTTCTGTGTATGCAACTGAACAAATAACTTTTTTCAATACTAGAATAGCTCAGTAGTTTTTTTGTTAAAATTATAAATAACAACATTTAGAAAGAAATTAATATTTAACTATTTATTTTGTGAAATGTTATTCAATGAAAATAAAACCACATACCTGTAGTCCTGGTCGTCTGACAGACGGTGGTGTAGAAGAACCATTCAAAATTGGTACCCCAGTAGAGAGCCTGTGTCGTTGGACCAGTTCATCAGCAGGAGGATCAGTCCAGAAATGATCCTGTGTTTTCATTTTTGAATAATCAAGAGCACAAGGTCCAACTAATTAAAAACAGTTACAGAAAAAGCATTTAAATGTTTATTCTTCCTTTCATTACCTTTATTTTTTGAGTATCTAGGGAAAATGTGACAGTGAATGGGAATTCTTTTTTTCACATTTCAAAAAGAGAAATAAGTATTTGCTTTTATATATTCCTAAAATCCTCTATATGTAATTAATACATGAATTATTTTTAATGTGAGTGTGTGTGGTTTAACTTATTTAATACTTTAAATTTGTAGAAATTTATAATGTTAATAGAAAGGAAATTTCAAAAATATATTTGATTATTAAAAAGGCTTATTTATCTGTTAATTAAAAAAGAAAAATTAAATTTAATTCAGTATAATTTGTCCTTTAGTTTAAATTTATTAAATTTTTAAGCATTAATCAATAATGTTAAATAATAAAAAAATCAATAAGTTAATAAGCAAAATTTATAATCAGTAAAATACTATCAAAATTATGATTCAATCATAAAAAATTTAAGTTATTATAAAAGTTAAATAGTATTTACATTTTATTAAGTGATTTCATTAAGTAAATTTTAAATATTGTATTATAATCTGAAAGAATTTCATATTAGACAAGTTTTAAATATAAGATTCATTTTACATATTCAGTAAATCTCTAATTTAATTGGTAAAATTATTCAATAAATAGTAAATTTATTTCACCACCAATAAAGCTGAATATCAGCCTTTTAATGATTTATAAGTAGAATTTTAAAGATATATTACTATAGATGAAATAAAATTAGAAAAATTTAATGCCATATAATGACACATTTAGAAGTTTTTTGAATAATGAATAAAAACAACAAAATTTGACTAATTTTCACATCATTTTTAGATTTTATTTTCTCATAAAAATTTATATGATTAAACATACATGACTTTTCTAGTACTTTTTCTATTTGCTATATATTGGGATGTTAAACATCAGATAATACTTTAGGTAACTATGGTAATATAAAGCATTTATCATTTAGTATATATTATCACAAACACTATATAAGAAAAACATAAAATATTCTGATTATGTCTCTATCAAAATATCTTTAACATTAAATGATTTAATGGGATTAATTTCTTTTAATAGTAAACTGAATTATTAAAGTGAAATTTTTATTTAGTATCAAGGATTTTAATTTATTGATCAATATAATAAAGCTAAATGTTTACCTTAGTTTGTCTACCAAAGGATAAATTCTTCCCGTTTAATTGGTAATATAATAATCATTCAAAAATAATGCCAATTTCTTACCAAATTTGGTTAATTTTATCAAGGAATATTTTGCTTTTAATAACATAATATACCAAGAGTTAGCTAGTACACACATTACAAAAGCTTATCTTCCATAAGTTATAATCCTCAAAAAAGATATTGTAGTTTGATCATTTTGAGAAATTATGCAACAATATTAAGTAACTGTGTCACATTATTTTTCAAATTCATTATGCAAAATTATTTGAATGTAATAAAAGGGTATCAACTCCTTTGATCACTCTTGCTCAATCATTACTTTATTTCCACTTAAAATTGAAAACTATGATTTTTATTGTTGGACATTTTCTTATATTATGTCCATTAAAAGTATAGATATAATTTGATATAAAAAAGTATGATTTTTCTCTCTCAGCTTCTTGTAAAGCAACATTTTTCAGGAAATGTTCAATTTTAATAAATAAAATATTGCTTATTCCAAAAAGCATTATTTTAAGAAACTCGGTTTTATTATGTTTGCTTATTTAACCCATTCGCATAAATTAATATCAATAAAACAGATGCAATTTGAGAATTTTATCTAATAGTCATATATTTATTTCCATTTGTCATTAATCATCTGCATTCCTCCTGTATAAATTAGCAATATAAGTGTATCATCTTTTTTAAACTTTCATACAATATAAGTAGATTTTAGATTGTAAATCAACAAAGTAAAGATTTTATTTTAATTTCTGCATTTCAAACATAAAATTGAAATAAAATAAAAGCTTTTTGTTTGGAAATAAAAATATAATTTGCAGTGATTTTTTATTCATTCAAAAACAGAGCTACATAGTTTTTCTTTAATTGCTTGCACTTTAATTAGAACAATTTATATTACATCCAGAAATTATTTCAAACATATAAAATCTGAACTCAAATTGAAATCATATCATCAATACTGAAATAATATACATATATATAGTTTAATTATTTAAGGAAGTTTAAAACTGTAAGATTATTTAGAATTCAGAATTAATTTTTTCCCATTAATTAGAACAAACATGTTAAAAAAATTGCAGAAATCTGCATAATCATTTAAAATTTTGAGAACTTCTTTTGCTAATTACAACTCAATAAAAATTATGATCTACAAACTTAAAGTGTAATCAACTCAAAATCATGGCTTTATTAAAATTAATTTGGATCAAAGTAAAAATATTACAATTTTATAATCATTAACTTTCATAAATTTTGGCTGGTAAGTAGAAAATCTAAAAAAAAATGTCAACATAATTATAGAAGATGATGCATCTGTTTATACACTGTCTATTATATTTTGCCTAGTTGTTTACTTAATTTAATTAAATAACTTGGAATAAATGCAATAAAATAACTTGGCTAAATTAAGTAATTAAATAACTTGTACGTTAATTCTGAATCTAATGCTTTACATAAACTATAATTTCAATTCTTTAATTTTTCAGTGAGATAAAACTTTTTCATCTGAAGTTTGTTGAATCATGAATAAATATTCTTATTTCCCCAAAGCATATAATCAACTTACAATAGCTAAATAATTTGACATATCTAAATTTAGGTAATAGCTAATAATATTGTATGAAGTTAAAAAAATAATTATACATTTCGCTTGTTAACACTGTGTTAATTTTCTTACATGGATCCGTTAAAGTATTATTTGAAACTTACCACATTTTGGTTTGATAACAGTATATAACATTTTTTAAACATTTTAATATTTGCTAATTTTAATTTTGAACTTTCACAGAATATTTTATAATTAACATTAAGAATATGACAGAGAATTCTATTGTAAATAATGCATGCTGATTTTTAAGTAATTTACTATCAATTATATATTGCTTAATTAAAAATAAAAATATATATAAGAGAGTTCCACATACTATATAAACTTAATAATTCTATACATAAAAATAACATTAATTACAAAATAATAATTTAGCACAAAAATTAACAGCAAAATTTTAAACAAAATATGATGATAAATTATTTTTCTTCATAAGCCTTAATTATTTTAGTTGTTTTACTTTAGTTATTATTTCTAATTTGATCAATTTTTATATTTTTGCATTAGAATAAAAGAGCTACTGTTTTGTTTAACATTCTAATGATATTTTATAACATTGTAGATTTGAAAGTGTTTACCTCTGATTATAATGGTAATTTTTGGATGACTTATATTCAGTTACATTAAACAATTTTATGTTCATGATATTGTAAATTTGTATTCACAATTAATTTGCACATAAATAACCAATAATAGACATTACTAATTAAGTCAAATTTCTTATAAATTCAAAAACTAACATTTAATGAAAAATATTACCTAAAAGAGAAGCTAAAATTTGGCCACAAACTGGATCAGCAACAAGAGCTTCCTTTTCAAAATATTTACTACAAAAATTTTGTTTGAATCAGCAAAAATCTTGAAAAAATATATTTTATATACAAATGAAAATATATTTTACATTTGTAACCAATACAAATTCATGCATATAAAAGTCCAAAAGAATGAAAAGAATTATCAATAGCTAAATGATTTTTATTAATTTTAGAAACACATATTAATTATTTTGTAAAAAAAAGTATTGCTTATGATCTGCAAAGATACACTGAGAAGTTTAATACATTTATAAGTAAAACAAAGGTTCATATATTTATATAATAAATATCTAACAAAAACACTGACAGCATACAAATGTAGTAACAAGACACAACAGATAAAAAATTAATTTCAATGCAAAAAAAGAAGGATTTAAAAATATTATGACCACAAAACAGAAGATAACAGAGTTAAGGTGATGGTAAATATTAATAGTTATCTCTAAGAGGCAATGGCAGCTCATAGTATGAAAAAAGAATCCAGATAAAATATTTGTAAAGTAATTGCTATTTTTTCATTATTTCACAAATAACTATGTGAAATAATAAAATAATATATAGAAAGAATACATTATTTTATACAATATATATATATATATATATATATATATATATATATATATATATGTATATATAAAAGAAAATACACTGATTATAGAAACATAATGCATAAGAAGTTAATTGATGAAAAATGTATTTCCCAAAGAATCAGTTAATTTATAACTTTTTTCATACTTCTTCATTTATAAATTTAATTTATGATATCAGAGAACAATAATGAACAATTTGTCTTAAGAATCAAGCAACAAAGTTTGTCTTAGGCATCAAACAATGCTCACAAATTAAAAAAAAAATCAGTTTATCATTACATTTATCTTAAGATTCATTTAATTTCAATAATAGTTAAGAATGACCTCGTAAAATTACCCTTTCATAGTTTTAATATTCTACTTTTTGAATGAAGTATTTTCCATTCATTTCTCATTTTATAAAGATAGTGCTTAATTTACAAACTATCTTTGGTAATATGCATATAAAAAGCTTTTATTGTTTCTGGGGTTTTTTTTTCTAAATAAAACTATAGACAATAAAATTTTTTTATATAAATACTAAGATAATTTGATTGATATCTACAGTTAAAATAATTCTAAATCACTATACAAACATTCATATTTGAGGTAAAAATCGAATCCAGAAACTGTTGAGTTAAAACCATAATGTTAACTATCAGCTACATTTCAGTGTCTGTAAAAGTTAGTAAAATACACATCTTGAAAACTATATTAAATCAGTTCCAAATCATTCCAACAGAACTCTTCCAAAGAATTACAACCTCATTTCATTTCACATTTCAGTGTCTGTAAAAGTTAGTAAATACACATCTTGAAAACTATACTAAATCAATTCCAAATCATTCCAACAGAACTCTTCCAAAGAAATACAACCTTATTAAACCTTCTGGGTATCTCAAATTAACTGTTACATAATTTAAAAAGTAAAATTCAAATAATTTATTTCAAGTTACAATCAGGACCATTGGATTTACAATATATTTTATGAATTTATTGTTCCTACATATAATAAAAGAAAAAAATGATAGGAGCACAATTTTTAAATTAAACTTATATTTAGTCAAATAAAATTTATAATTAAACAAAAATATTAGACATAATACAATCAGGGACCATTAATTGGGTCAAAAAAGAAGTAAGAAGTGTAAAAGAGTTTATTAAAATTTTATATAATTTATACTCATTTCTCAGTATCAGTAGTGATATTATATTTAGAGAAAATTGGGATGTCAAATTTAAAACTCGTCACTTGATTTTGATTCAAAATTATGATGCATTTGCAGTTGTTAATTCATAAACAAATTGATACAATTTAAAGTTTGACAGCAATTAATCATTGCCTTAATTAATGCCTGACAATCTTTAATCATTCATTGCCACATATTTTGTATAATCATGGGTTCTGAATTTTTTGAGTAATTTTTTTAATTATTTAAGAATTTAGAATTTAATTTATTGTTAAGCTTTCAAAACGTTTTCGTTTCCTTTTATGAAACAAATTTAATAAAGAATTAAAGGTAATTTGAATTTTTTCTATATTCTTTCAGATCAAGTTATAGTTAAGTTTTACTGAATTGGACACACAATACCAAATATTAAAAATGATTCATTTCTCAAAATGAATAAAAATTTAAAAGTTTACTTGCTTATATATTCAATAAATTCTATGACTAAATAAGACAAAATAATGTCAGAAAAATGCAATTTTTTATTTATATTAAATTCTAAGCATCCAAAATTCTAAGCATTAAATTCAAAACAAGTTTGAACTGCAAGAATGAAATTTTAAAGAAAAATGCTTAACCATAAAGTTTTTAAATAAAAAGGCTCAAAAGAACACTGAAGCTTATAGTTTAAGAATAACAGTTTGATAACAAAAAATGGATCGCTCAAAATGAAAAACATGGGTTATAAATTATTTTAGAAACACAATATGGAATAAATTTTACTTTTTAAATCAAATTTAAATTACTGTATATGAAAAAAAATATTAAATCAAGCTAGAATTTTGTTTTTTAATTTATTTTAGGCTTAAAATTACTTTACATGTCAATGAACTTTCCATAATTAAACTTATAATTTGAGATTATGTAAATGCAGAGAAAGTCCTATATAATATAAAAGAATTCTTTAAAACAACTACAGATCACAAGAGTTCTATTCAAGTGAAATATTAAAGAAAATTAGTCTAAATATGACAGTTTGCTCATATTGGAATCACATATTTACCTATCATTAAGCTGATGGTTATGAAGTGATAAAAAATTTTTTAACATTCATCAACACAGTACAATTAAAATTTTCTTACCCTCAGAATGATTCACTCAGGCCCAATTTTTTATATGATGAAAAAGTTTATACATAAACCCTTTCTTCTCTAGAGTAATTTTCTTAGGAAATTCTTATATTTTTCACATTTTAGATTAGCATAGAAAAATAAGTTATATTCAGATTTTAAAAGCATGATATAATAAATTAAAACTTCTACCTTTTCAGAATTCAGTAACTTAATTACTAAAATAATTACTAAAATTTTCAATATCTCATAATAACATCATCAATAATTTTTAAACTAATATATAAATCATAATAAAATCCCTTGAAAAATATTAGTAAGCCTTTTTAATGTAAAAAATTTTGGAATAAAATGTTAAAGACATTATTTTAAATAATTTTAAATATTAATACAAGGATTGCCTTTTGAAATTCTACAAAAAGCAGGAAGAAAAAGAATTTTTTGAGAACAAACTGTTAATTGCTTTTTAATGTATTCACCATTAAGATTTACTATTTTTCTATCCATTCAAATCAATTCTTGAAACAATCTTTTTACTCTGAAGCTAATTTTTCAGAAACATGGTTTTGGAAGGCATCAATAGCTTCTTGAGGAGATGAAAAATGCATTTTTGTTTGATATAAGGTAACAAGAAATTAGAGGACAAATCAGAAGAATATGACAGTAATTTGATACTTTTATTCATAAAGTAATGAATTTTTCAAGTGCTGTGTGGGAATTGCCAATGTCATGATAAAGAATGATGTGATGATTTTTGTTGTTTTTTCAAATTTTGCTGATGACTTTTGGCAAACAAATTTCTGTATAACATTTAATGTTAACAGTTTTTTTATCTTCAAAAGGAATGGTTGCTATGTCCTGGAAATTTGAAGAAACAGGCAATTATTTTGTTGGAAGTGCTTTGTGAATTAACAACATTTGTAGAATTCAATTTAAATGGAAACACCTAAACAGAGGATTGTTATTTAGTTTCCAGCTCATTTGTCCAGTTCATCATCATTCATTTAAGTTTCATCACCTGTAGCATTGTAAATAGATTTTGCAATTTCTAATTTAATTTTTTTTAAAGCATTTTTTTATATTAATTTGTAGAGGTCTTTTTCGAGCTTCTGTCAAAGTGTGTGTAATTCAGCAGGAACAAATATATTTAGAAGCTAAACGTTTGTATAAAACTAAATGTATTGCAGTCTGTAATATGTCAAAAGAGGCTTCTATTGCATGATATGCTGATTTTTTTCAAACACCCTGCACACAGCAATGATGTTGTTTGGAATCACTAACGATTTTGGTTATCCTTCAAGAGACTCATCACTCATAGAACACGGCAAAATTCTGCAAAAGAATTGTAAATAGTCTTTACTGATAGTGCTTCAGTACCAAAAGTTCCACAAAGTGATACAAAGTATTCTTATTGAGTGAGGTTTTTCATAAAACCCTAAGAAGTCATCCAATGGAAACCTGCAAGTTTTTTTCCATTCTTTCACTCAATTGTTTCTTTAAAGCAGTCATTGTAAGCATAATAAGCATTTCCAAATGCCACTGATTCCAATGTAAAGAAAAAAAAACAAAAAAAAAACATGCATTTTGGAAAAGAAATTTCAGCAGTACCTGCAATTATTCATTCATAAAATTTTAAAAAGCAACCTATATAGAGTTTTATAACTTTTAACGTCTTTAACAGTTTAAATAAATAATAGTAAACAATAATATAAGCAAAAATTGTTTGATTACTTGCTGTTTTGAACAAGATGATCAACTATTTTAGCTAATTTTTTTTCAAATAATGCCAATCTAATCCAAAGGTAGCGAGGATTGGGTTGTGAAGGATTTAGTGATGGACTAGAAGCTTGTCGTTTCTCTGGCTTCAAGCGAAGTTTATTTGTGCTGTCACTGCTGGATGCTGATCGCCTTAAAAATAAATATATAAAAATAATAAAAACTAAATAGATTTTATGATTCTTAAAATAACAAAATGTTAAAATTGATAAATTTGTAATTTTAAAATAAAGTGTCTATTATTAAAATTATATTTCTTTTCAATAAAAAATGTAAAAAAAAAATTATTTATTTATTCCTTTAAACTGAAAAGAGCAGAATAGAGAAAATTGGAACACATATATTATGGTTGTTAATCAAGAACTAAAACTAAACAATTGAGAAAATATTATAAGAAAAATGTAACTATTTGTAGTTGTTTCAACAACAAAATATTTATTAAATATCAAATATTATGAATGCAATTATAAAATTTTGAAAAGAGGACAGAATTGTTTTCATTCAATATTTTTATTTTTTAGGTATTTTGACAATTTAAGCAATATTTTAATTTGCATTGGAAGTTTCTCATGCAAAAAATATTAATTTCCAGATTATAATTAAAAAAATATTGTTATTTAAATTAAAATTGTTCTTATATTTGAAAAACACATTAAAGCTTCACCTGTGAATATTGTTTTTATAAGATTCTGAATATAGACTGCATGTTTAGTTTGACAATCACAATTAAGTAAAAGGTTTCCTAGACACAATACACATGAAGAAAATGTTTATTAAAAATCAAATGACTGTGTTAATGATATTGATTTTTTAACAAAAAATGACAATAAACTGATAAAATTTTAATATAATTAATAAAATATCTCTATAATTGCATTGCATTTTTATGTAAAATTTTTTTCATCATTTCTTACACTTTTATAAAGTAATTAAAACTTTAATAAATTTTGAACAAAAATTCTTATTTTTCATTGATTTGCATGTTATTTTTAAGCAAAAATTTAGAAAGCAGATAAGAAAGGTCACCAATTCTTCAAAATAGCATGTAATGTATAGATTACTGAAGTTTGCTTTTCACGGAATATAGGCATTTAAAAGTTACTTATTTATATTTTTATAAGGATATCAGGTATTGTTTGATAGATAAAATCATACAAGTTCAAATTGATCATAATATTGACATTTGATGAGAGAATTTACATTTTCATCAATGAAATTACAGTATTTTCCTGTATAATCCGCAGTGGCGTATTATCTGCAAGTCCTGTTTTTCGAGCGAAAAAAGTGTTGCATAATCTGCAATGGTGTATAATCCGCGGGAATTTTCCTAACGAATAGTTGAAAATTTAAATTGCTGATAAATTAGTGCCAAATAATATAGATATATTCATTATAATTAAAAATATAATAAACTCTGCATAAAAAACATTTATAATGATAAAGATCTGTTTGAATCCAACCTCAACGCAAAGTGCGATTAACTGAGATAAAAGCACAATATCGATCATATCCAAGAAGATTCTACTAAAGCTTATCGATTTTTAGATTTTAAATATTGAATACGAAGAATTTGAATTTGAAAACGAAGTTAGACATACTTTAAAAATAAACTATATTGGTTTCGTTAATAATTAAATGAAAGAAATAGACTAGTTTCTAACTGGCGAATGGAATACTTTAATACTTTTTTTTCTTTTGCTCTTTTTTTCTTTTTCTTTTCTTAAGCTCCACGTCTGCTTTGTTTTTCATCTTACATCACATGTTTGTCAACATTTTTTCATTTGCCTTCCTTAAAACTTTCAATTTAAAATTTATTCAATAACTTAATGATTTTCACTTTCCCATGACAACATATGAATTTGAATGTTATCAGAGTGAAACAGTTCAGGTCAAGACAGAATGTGAAATCAAGTAAACGAGTTGCAACTTTAACATCCATTCGAAACTGAATTCGTTCTTGAACGTAATTGGACAATGCTGATTATAGTTAAAATAAATCAACTGAGTTACTTATTCTATGAAACATAAATGTATTTCTTTCTAAACATTATTGTAAACTTTGCTGATGAAAAATATTTTTTGTCGGATTATCTCGGGAGCGTATGATACGCATAACCAAATTCGGAACTTTTTTAACACATAATCTGCAGATTATACACAAGAAAATACGGTATATCAAAATTTTATTGATTTAGTATTCTTTATAATAATAAATATGGCTCCTATTATTTAAAATATGGATTAAGTTTTAAATGAAAAGTTATTAAATTTCAAAAGAAAATTGGTTTTTAAACAAGATGCTTCATGTTAGTAAAAGCTCCATGTGGGAATAGAAAAAAATGAAACTGTTATAATACAAACAATAACAAAAAGTAAATATGATTTTATAAAGTAATGAAATGTCCTGTTTTAGAAAAAAGTGATGTAAATTAGACAACAATAATTAAATAGCCTGAATGAATTAATTGTAAGAAACAGCATATATTCAGCAGACAATGAAGTAAAAATAATGTGAAACCAAGATAAAATTTTAAATGATTTTGAGTTGAGGTAATCACTTTATAGTTCAGATTCATTCAATTTTACAAAAAAAAGTTTTCCAATAAGCTTCCAAAAGATTTGAATAGTAAATTGATGCACTTCCAAAAAAATTAACAGGGACAGAAAAATTATAGATTTTCACATATTAAAAATATGAATAAAACTTCAGTTATCTTTGTATAAGTTGAAATCAAATAATTGATTTGAAAGAAACAGTTTAGGTAAAAACAACATATTCTGAAAAATGCAATTTTTCCAAAACATTTCAATACTAGAAGATAATAAAAATTAAAACTCATGACTATTTTTAAAAGGAAGGCAATGAAAAAAATGTAATTACCTAAATGATATTTTTTATTTTCAAAGGAAAGGATGGACAAAACAGGTGTAAAATTAATAACAGGAAAAGTTCAAAAAAATGCCTGAGTGCTTTAAGGAATCTATTAGTATTTTAAGTTTAGAAAGAACTTAAAATACAGTAATAGTATATAGTTAAAATACAGTAATAGTAATAATAGTTTTAGTAAGAAGTATTTTAGTTTAGAATATGTTTACATCCTATCTAATCTATAATTAAAAAAATTAACAAAAAAATGTAAACAGACATTACAATTATGCAAGGTAGATTAAGGTTTTTAGTTAAATTTTTAGGTGAACACATCAATAAACAATTCAAAAAATTTTAAAACAGTAAAATATTAATAATACATTAGAGGATGAGATAATATTGGTGATAAAAGGGTTAATGATTGTGGTAGTCTAAAAATTGTATATGAATGGAATAATAAAATGATAAAAGTGGTTTAATATAAAAAAATAAAATCTAATGAACTTTTTAAACTAAATAGCAACTGAATTTTTTAAGTCTACAAGATAAATAAATCATCTCTTGTAAACTTTTAACAAAAATTTTCTTTTAACTCCAATAAGAAATTTTCTTTTAAATAAACAATATTTAGGCACAAATAAGAACTAAATTTTTATGTTAACCTTTTTCTTATTTTTTAATCTAATTTTTTTATATCTAGTATATAATTTTTATGGATAAATTTTTGTTATTTTAAGCAAAAAAGAATATTTGGTATTTATTTTTATTCTTAGAAACAATGAAATTGTATTCACATTTTTCATGACCAGTAAAAAAAATATTTTCTTGATATTTGTCAGACATCTTGTTTCAAATAAGATAATTTAAACTTTGGAAAATTAAATATTGTAAAATGGATATTTATTTGGTGATATTAAAAAGTTACTTTTGCCAAAAATTTTTAACCAGTATTTTACTGTAATAATAGAAAATAATTTTTTTTTTCAGAATACCAAATACTTCCATTTATTATATTCATGATATATCAAGAAAACAATCAATTACATCCTGTTTCCAAACACAAAATAATCAGAAACCAAAAGAAAAAAATAAATGCTGCTACATTGAATATTATGGAAATATCCCAATTTGTAACAAATGATAAATTAAACTGTAACCTGCTTCTTCACATACTTGCATCAGTATTAAGAGAAAAGTAGGATTCTGCTCTACAGATTACACTCTCTCAATCAGACATTATCCTTGCTTAAGAATGGTACTAATAAAGACATCTCTATTGATGGTAGAAAATAACTGTTAATTTGATTTCAGAGGTTGAGACGTGATGTTAAAATAAGTTAATGAAGTTATATATATAACATCAACATAGATAACATAGTATCATCAATGTAGTTTTGATTGGCTGATCTTGAGGATTTATAGACCAGGAATACTGTATCACCAAAGAGTGACTATGCTTTATATATTCCACTAGTATCAAGACTATCTAATTATCTTATTGCTAGGACAATTATGGTAATAAAGATTTGTTTAAGCATTTTGCATCGCTGATATTACACTTTTTATGGACAAATACTAATTTATATATTTTTTTCAAGTATGATTTTAAGCCTTTTTTGAAGGCTGTAAATGAAAAAAGTAACCCAATTCTAATGATCTGAGTTTAAATACAAATTCATTTAAATCCTGCCAGCAGCATAATTTATAAGATTGCAAGAATTATCATTAGTCATTAATGACAAAACAAAATATTAATGTAATTTAATGAATCACATCTGAATATTAAGTTTCATAGCTTTGGCTAATTACTTTTCTAGGTTTTCTGTTGAGTTATATCAATACATTTGCAACAAAGAAGAATTTAAAAAATGAAATTAGTAATGAATATCAGGGAAATATTTTGATGTTTTCC
Organism: Latrodectus elegans; assembly: GCA_030067965.1. Lineage (NCBI taxonomy): Eukaryota > Metazoa > Arthropoda > Arachnida > Araneae > Theridiidae > Latrodectus > Latrodectus elegans. The sequence continues at coordinate 17,392,839 of CM057812.1, forward strand.
TTTTTTTTTTAAATTTTATACTTTTATAGAATATTATTATCATGGGATTTTAACATTTGAGGATGGAAATGGAATTTATTTTTGTCAATTTATAACAGCTTTATTGTATTTGTAATCATAAAACTTTTAAAAGTATTGAATATATGAAATAACTAAATATTTCTTCATAGAACATCTATTTACTTAAAACATAAATGCATGTAAATATAAAAGCTCATTTCATTTTTTAATTAAGAACTTGATTAAAATTATTAAATATAAACTTTACTTGTTAGGATCAATATTTTCAATTTCTGCAACCATTCGAGCAATTTCAGCAGCTTCCTCATAATTTTTAGAAAGTTTCTGAAGTAATGCTGTGGTTGAGTTTGTTTTGAACAACCCCAATGCTCTGCGCTTTAAGCCATGAGAAAGACAGGCATCTACTGCAGCTGAAAGTCATAAAAGTTGTTAATAAATTATGAAGATACTCAAAAGGTAATATAAATATTTGTTCAATGACTATGAATATAAATTAAAATTATAATATCAAAATAAACGTTTAAACTATTTTTAAGTGTTATTTTAATCATTAAAATAAGACTTTGTTTTAAGTTTTGGAAAGTTGGAAGTTAAAGACCTTGTCAGTTTTAAGCTTCCTAAACTTAAATACAATCTTTATGATTTTTTTTTTATATTGTAGTGTGAAATGAATAAAATATTTGCAAAAGTAAAATTTAAAAACTAATTTTTAAATATAGCAAAAATTATGAATATTGTATAACTTGATAAATTTAATACAGAATGATTTGTATACTTCAGAAATCAATAAACAATTAACAAACATATATAAAGAGATAAAGCAATTGATAGGTAGATATAACTATAAGAATGATGCCTATAATTATAATTTTCTTCTATGATAGGTGAGGCAAAAGATTGTATTTGAGTCTGAACAGAGTCCAGCTAGTGAATGAAGATACATGTGGTTTTGCTTTATTTTGATAGAATAGTACCTTTTTGTCCAGAACTCAGTTTGATATTTGGATTTGTTAGCAGAATCAATACAACTTAGCATCTCTCTTGCTGTACATTGTAAATGGTTGTATCTTTTCCCAGATTCTTTGTTAGTCAAACTGTGTTTTGTGGACATAACAACAAGCTAACAGGACACATATCAAACCGGTTTACAGATTGTGAAGTAACTCCACTTTTCATCACAAATAATGATCTAGTCCAGAATTTTGTCCTTGTATTATTATTTGGGCAAATTAATGCAGGCCTATACACATCTGTCCTTATCTGTTTGAGTCAGCTATCAATTTGAACTTATATGTCACATATAAGATAATGTGATACCACAGTTCTGAGCATCGCCTCAAAGTCGGTGAGGGGGTGTACCAGGGTGGAATGGGCAAAGTATGTTCGGAGAGAATTCTCCTGGGTCTCCAGGCAGGGTCACGCATGATGTGAAGGCTGTTCCATTACACTCACCTAAGACATGCAGGCCATGAAGCATAGACAGACTTCTACCTTTGGATTGTCCATGAGTGCTTCAGACCTTGATCCAACAGAAGCTGCACATTATGTCTCCATATGACTTTGTTGACATACTCTGGAACTCTACTGGAAACAAAATGTGACGAAAAATCTCAGACATCCTAGGCCAGATTCTCAAGTGGACATCTAAAATGTTTATTGTTTGAACGAGGTACAAAAATTTATCCAATTTGTAAAAATTCTATGAACATCCAGCCTCACCAAAAATATTCTGGATTGCATAAGACTTTACTGGGAGGATCTATCCTCAAATCCCATGCTAGTCATTGACTTTTTAACTGTCAACAATTAAAAGGAGTTGATCTGACAAATGTCAGATCTTTAAAGAGGATAAGCCAACATCAACATCAAGATACATAGAACAACTAATGGACATAACACTAATCTAGTCTAACTCCTTAACTAGCTCTCGAGTGGTTGCATACAGATTTTCTTCAACAAGTTCTCACAGGCAAGACTCATTAACATCAGCAAGATGGCCAGAGCACTCAGGCTCTTGAATTTCCTAATTCTTATTTTTGAATTTTTTGTACCAAACCGTCAATGACATATGATGCAACAGAAATATCTAAAGCTGTAAATATGATTTGATATCATTCTGTAGTTGCTTTTTTGCAACAGAACTGGAATTAAATCTCCCAGCAGTGTTCTAAAGCAAGTCTCCTTTTTTTCAAATGCCAAAAATCACCCACAATTAAACTAACAAGCTAATGTAAGCTGTTTGCCCCACAGATGATATTGGGGCAGCAGAAAACTTTTGTTACAAACCAAAAGATGAGTTTTCCTTGTTATAAAGACAAAATATTTATAGGATAAGCAACGTTGAAAGTTTTCTCAAAAATAAATTCAGTAATTATTTATAATAAAAATTAAAAGAAATTATGTAATTACAATAGGATAAAATGTTGAAATAGTGTTAATTTTTTAAAAAATATTTTCATTAATTTATGTAGGATTAGATAACATGTCAATAAATTAAATAGCAAAAATACACACTAAATAATCTTTTTAAGTTCATTATGAAAATTCAATGTTTAAATTAAATTTCACAGTCTTATTAGCATTAACATTTTCATAAAATAGAAACATTTCTTAGAACTAACAAATCATTTATTTATTTCAAATATCCAGACAATTAATTGTGTTGTCATTAGGTTCCACCTTTTGATATAAACAACACAATTGATGGTAACTTGTATATATGTACCCAGTGGATATACCACCAGAATCTTGAAATGGTTAAGTACTTATAATTTGAAAGCAGAAACCTAGAAAAAGATGCTGAACTTTTATTTGTCATCTCTTGAAATATCATTTCACTTAAATGTTATACACAATCTATTTTGTGTGTTTCTGGTGCGATTAACAAATATGACAACTCTTTGGCTGGATTCAGACAGAACTCCTTACCTTCTGCCTATGAGAATGATATATTTCCCAATCAGCCCACCACTATTTCAGTATCACCAACATTATCAATTACATTTATTTATTATTTATACTAAAATAGCATAAAAATCTATTAAAATATTTAAAAATGTCCAATATACATTAATAAAATTAAAATCTAATAATGTGGCTAAAATAGAAATAATATTAACATCTGATCCTTATATATATAATCATATAAATTCTTAAAGTAACTAACCACATAATGAGGTGATACTACTGCTGTCTTCATGAACAAATTTACGAGTAACAGCTTCTTCCATTATTTGCTTCACCTGGACATGAGCAATAAGTTAATAAAAATACATATAATAGTGATATATATATATATATATATATATATATATATATATATATGCAAATTTATTAATCTAATCTTTAAGATTTATGATTAAAAACAATAACAAGTTTATTATACAAACATACATTATAAATATTATAAAAACTTCTTCAAAATAGATATTGAAAGATCATAAAATAGATTATAACACTAAAGCTAGATTGTGGTCTGATTATTTACATTAAAGATAATAAACTACCATACTGTAATGGTTAAAGAAGTATTACCAAAATAATATAGTTGCCAAAAATATTTTATGCAGCTATACTACAATGTACCTAGTTATGAATTTATGAAAAAGATTATAATTTAAGAATAGACAATACAGAAGCTAAATTATACTGTCAAGTTAATCACACAGAACTAATAGAACACATGGAATGAACAACAAGATCATACTTGTTAAAAAGTTTCCAAATTAATAGATAATTATTCTGGATAGCTATATTATTTTATTCTCATGTTACGAGTTAATAATCAATATGTTTAAGTTAAAAATGTTATTTTCCAGATTTAGAATGAAATTATTCATACACATTACATTGTAAGCCCAAAAGGTTAGAAATAACCTTAGCTAAGTATCAATTCATTCAGGCATCCTTTAACATGAGCTAGGTTAGAATTAGCACAAAAATATAGCTTATATTGATTTTGATACATTATTGAAAGTTTAAAAACAATGGCTATTTTTATTCTTTTCAAAAAATATCAATACTTAAATTATAGTAATTTTAGGCATCAAAAGCAAACAGTTTTCCATTGCTTAGTAAGAGGGGTTTCATTATAAATCGTATTTTTAATTTTTTAACAACTTATTACTATGAGAATAACTAAGTATCTTACAAGTTTTTATTTATTTATTTATTTTAATAGATATCTTTCTGTTATTGAGATTGGATTAAGATATTATCAAATGCTCAGTATTTGACAGAAAACTCAAAACATGGAAAAGCAATGACTAAATATTTGATATGGTAAAATCCTAGAAGAGCTCACATCCTTGGCAATAAACTGAACAAGCACAAAGGCAGAACAAAATTCCAGAAATAGTTTGGCTTCCTTTATCAAGTGTATTGCAGTAAAATTGCTAAGATTAGGGCAGACCACAATTATTGCCAAACAACATCATTTGCACCAAGAGTGTGAGCTCTGATAGGATCCAACCATTTTACATGGTTAAAAAAAGTTGAAAACTCAAGCAAAAAAAGAATTTGAACATTTAGAAAATTTTAATGAAAACTTAGAGCATACTATAAATGAAAACTAAAATGAATTTTGGCACAAAACTGATATTAATGTAAAGAATGGGAATTACGGATACTATTTAATATGACCAAAAATATTTCAATTTCAAGATACAGCTTTTGCTATATAAATTCAATCAAATAGGAATGAAGTTTGTTACAATGTCACTCATGCATATTCATTTATGCTTTTTGCTCATTGAGCATTCAATTGTTTGTATATGACAATCAGAATCTAAATTGATGAAATTATATTTCATTAGAATTAGTTAACATGCAAATGTCCCAATAATTTATTATCCATGATAAGTTATTATCCCTGATAAACATTTTGATGAAATTAAGTGTTCAAAATGTTATTAAAACCTAGCAATCAAGTTTTACAATTTACAGATTTGATTACATAAATGAATACAGATTACTTGGGTATGGACATGACTATCTTCAAGATCATCTTTGTCATATTGGGATTTTTAACTCCCCTGATTGCACCCTGTGTTTCTCAAGAGAGGCAATGAATTTTAGTCATTTGGCCGTTTACCCATCTCTGGACAATGTTAATTCTCTGGTGGTTGACAACTATCATATGAAAGCTACTTTGTATTGGGCTGCTAGAAGGAAAATGGCTGATGTGGCCAATTCCTGATGTAGGGAAGGAAAAAAAAAAGATTATATAGGTTTATCAAAAGCTTGTATTAATCACCAACTAATCCAGGTGTTTACATTTTATGCAAAAGACAGCCATACATTTTAGCTTTATGAATTTGTAGAGATTACCTGCAATTTCATAAAACTGAAATATAATTCTCTTTAGATATAAATAAATCTGACACAATTTACCAATATCTGAAAGTAGAACAGTGAGTTTTTCAGTGTTAGTTTCTTTTGCTACAGTATTGTAGAGCAATTCCACTAATGATAATTCAACTAAATGCATTGACTGCAGAGACTAATATGCAATGACTCTAATGAGTACTGTTATTTATTTCCAATGGTATCTTGAATAATGATAAAATACCCATATATTTAATAAAATTACAAAAGCTACAAAATATCTGTTAAATACTTGTTGAATTTTTTCAACAAGCATTTAACAGACATTTTGTATTTTTTCATTGAGGAAAATATTCTCTTTTTGAAACTTGTATACAAAAAATGTCTTTTTGAAGAGCTGAGCTTCATAAGAGCTTTTTCTTTTAAATCTAAATCAATTAATATTAAGATTGTTTTGAAAAATATGGTAATGGGCAACATTATAGAGAAAGTTTGACCAATGTTTGTACTAAATCATTAAAAGAAAATCAACACAAATAGGAATAATAATTTTTATTGTGATGACAAAATTAGCACAATATAAAATATTTTTTCTAAAATTTTTACATTTAGAGATGATTATGCACTGGTATGATATACAAAACCAAATGCTTATTAATAAAATGTTGATATAATGCAAAAATGAAAATATCTGTTCAATCAAATCATCAAAATAATTGTAAGTAATGAAACTTAAAAGAAATTAAAGTGTACCATACTGTATGTTTAGCTATTTCATCAAATGCATATTTTTTTAACAGAAATTTGCATTTTGTCAATATGGTGTATCACTACTTTTAAGCATTTAAAATAAATATTTTTAAATCATGAAAAAAAGGAAAAGTAAATTATGTTGTTTACAGAATTTAAATATGAATTTTTGCCCCATTTATCAGCTGAAATTAATTAGACAAGATGTTTTACTTAATGATAATAATATATTTTCAATAAAATAAATCATCAAGAGAAAATAATCAAAATTTTACTTCTTTCTTCACCATCCTTAACAGTTTCTCTCGATATTCCTTTTCTGAAATTAAGATAAATAATGGTAATGAAATGAATAAACGTAAGCAGCTGGAGATTAAAAAAAATATTTGTTACGATATACTAACCTGAATTAATCTGATCAGTCATTGTAATAGTATTTCTGATTCACCATATGATCAAATTAACTCAATGCGACCCGGTACCATAATGCTTCTAAACAGTGTAAAAAACAGCAACCTGTAAAGAGCAAAAGTAGATCGACCATATAGATAACAGAAGTGGGAACATATTTTCGTCTGCTTCAAAAATCAATCGTTTGTGTATTTTCACAAATTACATTTAAAAGAAAACAAAAGCATAAGTTTTGATAATTAATTATAAGAAAATTCTTAAGCGCCTCATTAAAGTTCCATGTATTAAAGGAAATACGAAATTTTATTATTTTGTCTCAACTCGAAAAAATATGAATGAATGAAAAAGTTTATACGAAGAGAATCTGGCATCACCTGGCATCTTGCCGAGAGATGTGATTCCAAAACTACACAACTCAAAATAAACAAAATGACATCCCACCTCTCGAATGGTAGAGTAAATATTTCATTGTTAAGAGATGATGCTCGACGATTATTACTTGACTGTCTTGATAAATGTCCTGGTACTAAGGTATTAATTCTTCTTTTTCTTATTTATTACGTATTTATATTATTATTGTTATCTAATATGATAATCGTAAAATTTTATCAATGAGTATATCTAATAATTTAAAAATTAAAATTCTTAAATACAATTTCTGTATTGAATGCTTTGTAAAAAGTAAATATATTTTATGCAAATATGGTGTATAATAATATCTTAAACTAAGTACATAATTCATTGCGATATGTAAACACCGCCACTGTTATTTTTGTTATATTTTATTCATTTTCAGACCTTATTTGATTAAAATATATTAATTACTATATAAGGCATTTATCAATCTTTGTCACATTATATTCTTATATTTTCCGTATTTATTTTATTTTTTAGACTAGTATTACTGCTATTGAGGAGAAAAATAATTTTTAAGAAGTTTCTTCATTTTAGAAATAGAGATTATCTTATTAATTTATTTAATCATTTTACAACTAAGTAATGTGTATTTATATTTAATATACATCATGGAACTTTCTGTTGTCTTATTATATAAATGTATTCTACTCAACTTTTATAATATCACAATACTTTTGTGTAACAGGGCCACGATTATCAAAAATATTTAAATATTAGTTCCATTCAATTAATTAATGTGAAATAATAATAAATATTCTCATGCCTAATGAATTAGATAATAAAGGAATGAAATATTTTTTGTGTTAACACTACTTATATTTCACAATTCATATAATTGTTGAAGTGTAAAGTACTTGTGTATTTGCATCACCATAGTTAATTTTGCTTCAAAATTTAAATAAAATTGGTGCTTAACTTATAATTGGTAATTGTTTTTCTTATTAAGAAAATTTTTCTTATAATTTTCTAATTAAAAGAAATTTTTTCTGAAATTTCTGCATCGTTTAAGCTAATAAATAAGTTTAAAAGCTGATGTTACATTAATATGTGAAAACCAAGGGAGAGAATAATTTAAAATGTCTGTTGAAATATTTAATGAAATGAAGAATAAATTATTTTTCCATATTATATAGTTGTCATAAAAAGAAAACTAAAAATTCTTTGGAAGTTCCTATTCATGTTAATTATTGCTAAATTTCCATCTATTTATTTTAGCATTTGCTTATAGAAAAATATTTATTTTGAATATGCCTGGGCCATTTATAAATTTTATGTGTTTTTAAATAAATGTTTGCATGGGCTTTTTTTTACTTTTCTTAAAGCATAAAAGTTATCAACTTTTTAATCGAAGGTCATATAGAATAATTATATTTATTACATAATAATTTATTTTTATCATAATATATTAAAAAAAAATTTTCTTTAAGTTTTAGCACAAAATTGGAAAACAATAATTATCAACCAATACTCTTTCAAAGCATTAGATGCTATTATAAGCAATCAGAATAAACATTAAATGAATTTGCATGTAAATAAGTTTATTCTAAAACTTCTTTGATTTGAAATAATAAGCCCATATATATTTTTGCTTTTTTTTAAACTCTATTAATAAAATCACTTCAAGTATTCAATTCAGATATTTTTAATTAAATATAAATTAAAATTTAAATATATTAAGTAATATAAATGGACACTGAATTGTAATGGTTAACAAGATAAAAATGTTTTGTAGTTTTGAACTCTAGAGTGAGATTTAGCATTGAGAAAATATTCTAACCATATGAACTATGCTTGTGACAAGACATCAAGTCATATAAATATAAAATGTGCCTAAGTGTTTTTAGCAGTCTGCTTACTTATAAAAGCAAATAAAACCTGTGCATTGCATTTCTTCTATTTTTAGGTTTGTGAATTGTTGCTAAGAAGTAGTAGTATATTATTTGCAAATCCAAAAATACCTCTTATATCAACTGTTATGCTTTTTGCTATTCTTGATCCTTGATTTATAGAACCTGTCTCATCTTTCCTTTTGTCATGAGCTGTATGATTCATGAGCTTGCAGACTTGGTCTAGCTTTGGTGCTAGATTATGAGAAATAAGACAACTTTCCATCAACATAAAGACATTAGAGTAGATTGCTCTCCTAAATATAATTCTTGGCAATAACACTTAACTTTGTTGTTCTAATGTTAATTGGCATCAAACTCTTATGTCTGTGTTTTTGTAAGGCCCAATGCAAACAAATCCACTGGATTGCCTGTACATGTTGATTATTTTGTAATTTGCTGGATATAACTAATAATGGGATTAATGACATCATATTAAACATTGACATGATGTCAATATGAGTTAAATTTAGACAGTTGAAGTTTACAATTTGAATTATAACATTTTCAATTTGATTTCTTTCCCCATAGTTTAAATTTTGATGTATATGTATGTTTAAAAAATGCATTAGATAAGACATTTTTTAAACTTTATTCTTGGATACACAGTTGAAATCTATATAAAGTGAATTAAAAAAATTTTTGATATTTTGTATACATATAAATCTAAGTAATGATAATTTCAATTTAAAATGAAAGTAAAACAATCTTCTTAAATATTGATAGACGTATATCTATTTTATTCTAGAAAAAATTTATTTCTAAGTAAAATTAAGGTTAATCTGGGGTATCCCTTTCTCGTCTTTTTTGTTATACAATTATATGTGTATTTTTTATTAAACAATTCATAAAAAAAAACATTGTTTTCATTGCCATACCAACGATGAAATTCGTTAAAAACACGGATTTCGGTTTCGTCACCATAGAAACGCCATTTTTGAGTAGTGTCTCTCGGATCAGTCAACTCCGTGAGACAACATGCAAAAATGCGCCAAGCAGGGGACCAAAGCACATTTTCGCCAAAATTAGTTATGCATGACTATTTGCATAAATTTAAAAACCAAAATATTATATTTCATTTTGTGTGTTACTAGCTAGTATTTCTTAATATACAAAGGCTTATTTTTAACTATACTGAAATCTATGAGATTAATTGACATAAAAACAGATATGATACTGTAATAATTATCAAGTTAAAATCGTGGCTCTGCTCTTACTAAAAGGTTTAAATTTAAATGTCATTTTTATTGAATTACCTGAAATATATTAAATAAAATATTCCAAATGTGTTTTTCTAGTTTTAGAGCAATTTTAATTAGTTTCTAATTAAGATTTATTTTAAATGAAGATATATAATTTTTTAAAATATTGTGAAATATTATCAGGAATTTGTTTCCCAACAATCAAACAAAAAAATGTTATTAAACCAGTTAAATATTTTAAAATTTGATTTTTTTATTAAAATAATTTTCATTTCCAAGATCCCTTTCACAATTGTTATTTATAAAAATATATTTTGTTTAAAATATATTTTTATAAATAACATTTATCTCTTGCTAAGTGATTTTCATACAGGATTCTACAAAATGTTTTGCGTTCAGCCACATGTCTCGGCAAAAGCTGGTGAACATTATGTTTATTAGTTGCAATTTTAAGTTGTAAATACTGGTTTATTACTTTATTTATTGTTGCTACAGATGTATCTAAAGACTTTGCAATTGATTTCTGTATTTTCGGATTTTCTCTTGCTACCAGCGATTTCATTTTATAAACATTGGAAACAGTACGTACCTTTTACAGATATTCGTTTGGAGTCTTTTTTCTATGTAGAAATAATGATGGACAGTTTTTACCTATCCGATTAATATTGCTTATTTTGAACTTAGAAATTTTAACACCATGCATTTCACGTTTTTGAATTCTGGAATAAGAACGTTTATCTTCGGAAAGCGCAGAAGCATATCCTTCAGTTCACAGCATATTTATATGTGACATTTTGACAGTAGAATATATTTCACATTTCAAATAATAAGCTGTTGCCCAAAATTTTTATTCCAAAACATTTACTTTCTAATTCGTTATCGAAAGCGTTGTAAAAATGTGTAAATATCCTCTGTACCGTGAATACAGATGCCAAGCATAAAAATATATTTTGTTAATTTTGTTTAAAAAAATATATGTTGCAAAATTAATCAAAGAATTCATTGTAAAACAATAAAAATTGTAAAACATTTTGCTGTTACATTGAATTTTTTTCTATAATATTCAGTAATGTATTATGCAATTGCAGTAGAAAGTTAAAAATATATCTCTCACACTAGATATACTTGAAGTAAATAAACAAACATTGCCCAATAATGAGCTGCAAAAGTAAATATGTTAAATGCCTAGTTTGGTATATAGGTTTGCCTTAATTTGATCATTGTGATAAACTATTTATATATTTATGATAAACTGTTAATCATCCACCATGTGCATGCAATGGCAGACTCATTTATAGCAGGCCTTATACACTGTTTATAATTAACTTGTATTTTATTCAAGGGTAAATAAAGTCCCATGTTCTTGGGATTCTAAAATATAGTGATATACATCAGAATATGTTATACTTTTATATGAATAACTGATAAAGGATATCTCAAAATTATATTTTATAATAAATAATTAAACTGCAAAAATGAATCTAAAGTTTATTTGTCTTATATAAGTTCTGTATTTTCTGTCCTTTTTTATTTTTTCATCTTTGTGATGTATTTTTTCTTTTAAATCTGTTTTATGATTGTTATCTTCGTTTTATGATTTTATACTTGTTATTCTTCCCCATCAATTTTTTAAGAAAAATAACAGAATTTCAGGAGATGGTTGATTTAGTGAAATATTCATTTTTCAAACATGTATCATAGTTAAATGTACTTACTTTTTCTTTTATTAGAATGATAAATAGAAGATTTGAATTAGGGTGTATAATATATATAAATAGTAAATTAAGTGTTAACTACTTTGACAGGAAAATTAGCTCACTTTGGGATTAACAATTATTTCAAATTTGAGTTGTTATAAACAGGATTTAGTTTACATTAGCAAGAATATAAAATGACACATTTATTTTTCTATATGGATTTTTAAAATAGCTTTAAGTATTTTATTTTAAACATGAATTGCTGTTTTAACTTCTCTTCAAATTTTACAGAAAATACCAACACAATTTTTTTATTTATATAAAAAAATTTCTTTTGAATTTAAAATAATAAAATTTAGTTTAAATTCAAATTGTAAATATTAATGGAATTTTTGATTTTATATTACTATTTGGAATAATTTATAAAATTAAATTTTAGGCTTTATTCTGGGATGAAAAACTAAGTGGTCCATTTGGATTAATAGCTGAATATGTTCTTTTGCAAGTAAGTTATAATAATTTGTTATAATTTTATTGTATAATTTTTATACAGCATTTCATATTAATTATTAATTTGAACATTTTTAGGTCCATATATATGTGGTTAGTTTTCAACATTCCATAATCAATTAAAAATTTTTCAAGGAATCCTAAATGTTATGATTAGATTGATAGGAAATTGTACTAATTAAATTAAGCTTAGAGAACAATAATATTCACTATATATTGTATAACTTTCCAAAGTTAATGGGCCATATTAACAGTGTTTGTACAACCTTTGGAATTTAAACAAAAAATTTTAAGTATCTTGAAACTCCTTAAATTTTGACTTCATTCCTTGAAAATTGTGGATTACCTGGAATTTTTACTTATCTTATAGCATTTATTTTTTGTTGCAAAATATTATTTTTTTAGTTTGTTTTAATGTTTTGAAAATTTCAATGAAATTATTAGTAAACGAAATTGAATATTAGCTTTTAATATTAACACTAGATGGTAGCATAATCAATATTAGATTATATTCATGAATGTTAACTAAAATAAAGATCTAGTTCAGTGACAATATCTTCATGATAACACTGCTCAGTCAGGATTGGATGTAGTATTTAGATTTATGTGTGTGAAGTCTTCATATGGTGCAGTCAGTTTTATTTTAACTTAATCTCAATTAGAAAAAAATTTCACTTGTGGAAACTAATTATTTACTTTCACTACTCTCTCTTAGTCAAACATTTGTTGAACGTTGGTTTTCGGTAAACAAAAATTTAATGTTAAAAAATGTAAATAATCAATCAGTTGCGGCTAAGTTCATTATTAATTTTCACATTTGAAACATATCAGGTGTCAACAGTGTAATAATTAGAAAAGACTTACTTAGCTTTGCTGCCAATGCCAGACAAAAGTATAGAATTTATTTAGATAAATTAAAACAGCAAAAAATCAGCTGAATATAGAAGGAAAGTAAAAAGCACTTGAAAAAATTGGTGAATAGATCAAAAATAAAGTGTTTGGAGTATGATAATTTATAAACTCTGTAATAGGAATTGCTAAGAAAGCTGATTAACCTTGTAAATTAATATTTATTACAAAATCAAACAAGTGTCTCTGTGGTACTTCAGAAAAGCAACAGTTATTACTCAGTATTAATAAGAAATTAAAAGCAAAAGCTTTAGAGCTAAAAAGTTAACATTTTCTAATATCAAAATTGTATATGCAATATCTAAGGAATGTGAAAACTAATTAGAATGTTTAAAGAAATAGAAAATTCTAGAAAATAGATGTGAAATTGTATAGTTTTAAAAGAGTTTGAAAGTAAGAAGAAAATTTAGAATTTTATTATAAATAATGATTAAAAACAAAGTCACATCCTGGATACTTTGATAGTTGTATTTATTTTGTTATGGATAAGTATATTTATTTGATAAGAGATTGTTATATACAGCTTGAAATACTCATAAATTAATAAATGGAAATTTAATGAAGATGTTTAAAAACTCTAAAATCATCATTATTTTATACTAAGTATTATTCAGCAACATAAGGAATATTGATTATTTGAATAAAAGAATTTCTGTTTATAATTGTAAATTCATTAAAGGCTTTTGTTGAATATAATTATAATGTATTATATTACTCATCAAATATAATTGTAATGTAAATTAAAAAATATTAATATTTTCAACAATTTATTTCTATTATTTACAAATATAATTGAAAAATGTTTTATAATTATAACTATATACATACAAAGTTAAGAACAATTTTTAATATAAAATAAAAAATTATTTCACATGAATGTTGATATCTCCTGGAATTTTTTTGATTTGACTACTGGAAAACTCTTGAAATTTCATTCCTGAAAATCTTTTTGAACCCTATATTAATGTGTCCCAAAGATGGAAACTGAAAATCTCCTGATTCTGTATCTAATAGGTGAATGCAGAAGATATTAAACCATTGTGAGTTTAAGCATATTAAATTACCAATATTTAACTTTTTATATTTTCTTCTATATGCTAATATTTTCAATTTTAGACATTTATGCACTTGGTTATTAAACCATGATGAAATATCCTAAATTTGAATGAATACATATAATATGAAAACAATATTTTTGTAGCATTATTCCATAATTAAATAAGTAAATTATTTTTGAGAAACAATATGATAGGAAGGGAAACTGAATTTTTAATTTTTTTTATTTAATATTACAATTATTATGATGAAATTTTAAATTTTTAAATGTTATATATACATTATGTTATACCTAATTAGCTCAAGTAAAGTGATTAATAGGGATATCTTTAAAAATGGTAGTTTAAATCAAATCATCAATATTAATGAACCTTTATTTAGTAAACATATCTGTTGTATAAGTAAATATATAACTAAGATTTGCTCCAATACAATTGATTTTCAGTGAATAAACTTACTAATGAATCTTGGGTAATTATGTAATATTTCTAGGTATTATAATTTTTTAAATTAAATATTTTTTCCAAAACAAAAGGAATTAGAATTTTGAGCATTTGCATGAAATTAAATATTATTCATTATCTTACAATTACAATTTTTTTTAAAGTCTTACTTTGCATTCTTAATTTCTTTTTTTGCATAATTAAAAAAATTTAAAAGAAAAATGGAAATGTGTTTTCAATCTTTTAAATTTATTTATATTCTTTTAGGAACATGAAGTCACAAAAATGTTTCAGCTACTACCAAATAGGTTTCCGCCTGTGGATGCTCAAAATATTATATTTATTGTTCGTCCAAAATTGATATTGATGGATATAATTGCTGATTATATTCTTAAGTAAATGAATTTTTTAAATTCATTTTTCAGTTGTATAATAATTTATTTCTTAAAAGTCTATCAATGTTAAATGAATTTGTTACAATATCTTTTTATTATTTAAATATTTTGTATAAGTAATTAAATTTGTTCATATGTGAGGCTTTAGTCTTAATGTTTAGTTTTTCCTTCCATTTTCTTATTTTAAATTTATTCTTAAAATTTTAAAATAAACATGATATAACATAGTTTACTGCCAATAATTTGTATATATTTTTGAAGCATGTGTTTTGTTGCCGTAAACGATATAAAAGCAAAAATATTCTTTTTGTTGAAGTTTCATTTAGAAAAGGGTATTTTAAAAGTTCCCTTCATTTTAGTAATTCCTTCTATTTGTAGTTCTTCTAAATATTTTTTTTACTAAGTGTGCTTAGTTTTTTAAGCTTGTAATGTTTATTTTATTTAATGAACAATTACTTTTCCATATAGTTTCTAGTAGGATTGTTCAGAAAGTAATTTTGTTTTTTCCGTGACAGAGGAATTAGTTGTATTTTTTCAAAGCCAACTTCACATTTATGTCGCATAATCATTATATATATTTGAAGAGCTGATATAGCAAGGCTTTTGTATGAAAAAGTTTGATTAATTCTATACAGTTTTTGATTGGTGCCTTTTTAAATATGGAGAGCAATAAGCAGTATTTTCGTGTTATTTTACTTTTTTACTTTAGAAAAGGTAAAAATGCTGTTCAAACCAGAAAAATATTAACTGATGTGTGTAGAGAAGGAGAAGATGTGTTAACAATATGCCAGTACCAGAACTGGTTTGCAAAATTTCAATCCGGCAATTTTGATGTCAAAATTGACTTATGTTTTAGAAGGTTAGTCGAACCTGATAAAGACGAGATGAAGGCATTAGTTGATGCAAATTGGCGAATAACAACACATGAGGTTGGTAAGAGGTTAAGTTTATTGAATTCAACTATTTATGACCTCTTGTAAGGCCTAGGTTTAACTTCGGAACTCGATGTAATGGTTCCCTATGTTCTCACAGAGAAATTTATGTTGTCACATTGAAATCTGTGTTTTCCTTCTCAAAAGGCATGAAAATGATCCATTTTTGAAGTGCGCCATTACTCAGAGCGAAAAATTTGTTTTATATAACAATGTAAAATGCAAGAGATCATGGAGTAAAAAAGTTAATCTTGCTCAAAGCATTTGAAAGCTAATGTCTATTAAAAAAGGTAATGCTGTCTGTTTGGTGAGATTTTAAGGAATTTTTTAAAACTTTTACCAGATAACACAGCAATTAATTCAGAAGTCTACTGTCATCAGCATGGACAAACTGCGAGACCTCATACAAGTTTATTCACTCGTCAAAAGCTTTCACAACTTGAATGGGATACACTGCCACACCAATCATATTCTCCAGATCTGTCATCTTCAGATTATTATTTGTTCAGTTCATTGCAAGATTTTTTGGCAGTGAAACCTTTACTTCAAATGAAGATGTCAAAAATCACCTGGACCAATTTTTTGCCAGCAAAAACCAAAAATTTTATGAATGTGAAATCATGCTACTACCAGAAAAATTGCAAATGGTGCTGGACCAGAATGGCCAATATATAATTTGATAAAATATTTATTCATTATACAAAAATTTTCTTTCCTCCCCCCCCTCCCAAAAAAACTAAATTACTTTCCAAACAACTCAATAATATGATTGCAGCTACGATCATCTTAAAGTCAATATATATATGGGCATAATTTTCATTTTTCCATTTTATAAAGAGTTTATTAACTGCATTAATCAAAGATAAGATATATGACAATAAAGATCAATTTTATGGAGTATAAAATATGAATTTGTTTATTTTTTTGTAGCATAAATAAATTTCATGGCAATTCATTTAAACAGATTGTTTCTTAATTTTCCTGATGTAAAACTTTCGTTAAATGTTTATAAATATTACTAACTTTTTTTATTAAAATATTTTTCATTAAAATATTTTTCATTAATAA
Source organism: Latrodectus elegans (assembly GCA_030067965.1). Lineage (NCBI taxonomy): Eukaryota > Metazoa > Arthropoda > Arachnida > Araneae > Theridiidae > Latrodectus > Latrodectus elegans. Next base: position 17,409,861 of record CM057812.1, read on the forward strand.
GTAGTGAAGCTAATTTGTTAATAATTCAAATTCATTCTTTTGTTTTTTTTAAAATTTAGATCCATCTTTAATATGGCTTCTGTAGGTCTTGGCCCCATAAGGTTGTCCTACAACCGAGTTAGTTTTTTCTTAGTTTAGATTCATCTTAGTAATTCAAGTTTCCTTTAGTATAATTTTGTTGGATTTTTTTTTTAATTTATTGTTGATAAAAATTTTTGCTATTTGCAAAATATTCATACTTGTTTACAAGCAGGACTATCTCTAAATTTATGAGTATATAAACATATTTTTGCTTGAGCCTTTAATCTTCATTAGAATATAGGAATTTCAAGTTATCAAGTAAAGAAAATTTAACTTACTTTTCAAAAAGGCCTGCCTGCACAACATTTTTGTAATCAATTTTCCTTTGTGCATGAACTTTTTTATTTGCACAATAAGATTGCTTTTCCATTTAAAAATTTTTTTATCATTCTTTATTGATATTAATTAATTTTTGTAACACTCTTCCAAACTTTTAAAAATAAATTTTTGAAACAAAATACATATTAATATCATTTATAATATATAAATAGGAATTAAAAAAATTTCTTCAATCATACTTTTAAACTTTGATGTTAGATACATCAAATTTGTAACCACACTATTTCTTTTACATAATTAATCTATATTGCATATTTAAAAAATTAAGCTTTAAGTTTTGATTATTTTGTAAGCATGAAATGTATAATTTATCATTATTTAGCAAATTTATGTATGAAAATATCTAAATTCTGGATATTTAAAATTTAAAAATGATCTGCTATGAGGATGTTAGGAAAAATACTTCAATGTTTTCCCTCTACATTTAAAAAAAAAATCTTAGGACAACAGGTGTGAATACAAGTAGGATTTTCAAAGTTTATCTGAATTAATCATATCATTTGGATCGTTTGATCATTGATTATTATATAATTTGTTCATTTTAGGAATGTATGAGTAAGAGAAAGATCTGCATCATGTTAAATTCCAAGAATTTATTTTACATTTTCAGAATCTTATTTGATTACATGAATATATATTTATCTATATGCAACAGAAAGTAATCTTTAGCATTTTAAACTTATTATAAAGATGCTTTGTAGGTTAGTAATATTATTTAATAATTGTGTGAAAGAATATGATGATGTTTGTAAAGAAAATTGCTGGTCTAATATTTCTTATTTATTAGAAAATATTAATTGTAAAATATATTAACCCAGATTATTTAACTACTTGAAAATAGACTTAAATTTTTGTGGTAAATTTTACACAAAATTAAGAAATTATCATTATACAAGGAAGCAATTGTTTAAATTGGTACATATGTACTTATAGGATTGAAGGCATGCGAGGGCCAAAGAAAGAATTTCATATTTTCTTTGTGCCAAGAAAAAGTGAACTTTGTCAGGAAAAATTATCTGTAAGTCTATTTTCTTTTTTATTAACTCTTTTGATAAGTTTCATCTGTATAATATTGGCATAACAATAAATTTATATTAATATCATATGGATAATAACAAATTTTAATAAGGATATAAACTTTAATTATTGATCAAATGAAATTTCATGTTATTGGTTATCCAGTGACATTTTTTTTACACATAGTTATTTTGTTATAATTAGAAATAACCATAAGTTCCATATTGCTTTTATAATACACTTATTGACAAAACATGCTTGTTTAAATATCAAATGAAGCATCTGTAGAAAAACTGTGTTATAATTTGTTAAAATTTTGCTGTTTACTACAAGGGTGCCACTTTTTGTTTTCCAGTCTTGAGAACAGATTTATATCTTTTGAAAATATCCAAATTTGGAGATTGTAATTCATAAATTCTTTTTGTCAGTGAAAGTTAAAATTAAATTCTAAAATTTACCTTTAATCCATATTATAAAAATAATTTAATTAAAAGGACTGTTTGAATTGAATTTTATCAGAAATTTTTTTTTGATTTCCAATATGTGGTTCACAGTTTCCTCACACAATCTAAGCACTAATGTGATTAGATTGGTTGAGATATCATTCATGGAAATCTGAAAACACATATTTCCATTGAGTTGGTAATATTTCAAAAGTGTATTTGTCATTTTTGTGGAGTTGGGAGTGAAAAATTATGCATTATTTCATCTTTGGATTTAGGTTAAAAATGCTAAAATGTTGGTTTTAGATTTACCGCAGACAAATAAACTTGTTTTTGATGTTGCTGTTAGAAATAATGTTGTTTGAAATGTACACTTGAAGAAGATATAAATAGTCATTTTCATAATAAGCTGTGTAGAAAATTGGAAAAGCCTAGATTTTTCCTTTTTGTATTCAAAATAGATAAATAGCAATAATAGATATCATTATGAAATTATTTATTAAAAAAATTGAGCTTAAGACATCTCACAGTTTTTTCACAGAGCAAATTTATTTATCTCCAAACTTTATGCAATCAAGTTACTGATCCCAAAGCAACTGTCACTGCATCTTTTATTAGAAACATTCTTACTATCACTAAATCTCCAAAAGTTACTGAGTTCACTGATATATTAGCTAATAATAAGTTAGTTTGCTCCATACTGAAGATTGAAAAAGCTTGTTATAATTATATAATATCATATAGTGTAACTAAAACCATGAAAGAATTTTATTGAGTAAATTAAATAATATTTTTATTAAATATAGTTGGATTTTCAGATAAACATAAAATAATAAATAATACAGTTAAAGTTTTTAATGATGAGAAGAATAAATTGATTGAATTTACCATTTAGCTTGCTTCTCAATGAGAAAAATTGATTATTATTCTAAATATTTATATACTAAAATAACTTTTTTTAATTAAAATTGACTTGTATTTATAAAACATAATTTGTTTAATCAATATTTATATGACCATGCATGGATCAAATATATAGCAGAAAAGCTTTTCTGAGAAGAAAATATCATTTAGATAATATATGAAGATGTTGAATATATGGGAATATTGTTTATAAATTGGATATTGGTGCAAACACTTTTTTGGATGTTTTATGAAATAATTGAAAATTTTACCAGAGATTTCATCTCCTAAAACAAATTATATATTTGATGAACTGCAGATATCAGTTGCAATTCATGGAAGCAAAATTTGAATTTTCTTATGGTTTAGTGATGTAGCTTCAGTCAGCTCTGCTAAAAAATTTTCTCAATTTGTTTTCTGTCAGAATTCTGTTGAGCTGCCCATCTTGGACTAATAGCTGCCATGCCAAAATGTGTGTCTCAGACAAAGTTGAAAATCAGTTCAATACTTTCTACTCATAAATGTAAATATTATGCAAATTATTATAATCCTCTCCAGAATTAAAATAAAGGAACAGTGATACTGTTTGCACTGCTTTTGTTCAAACAGTATCACTGTATATGTATTAAGTTTCAACTAAGTTTTTTCAAAGTAGAAATTTGTGATTTAAGTAAATCAAAACTGATTTATTTTAAATCAGTTTTCCAAACAAATTTAAATACATTTTACCATATTTTTCAGTATAAAATAAAGAGAGCAATTATCCACAATACCGTTTTTTCAAGTAAAAGAAAAAAAGTGTTGTGCATAATCCATGACAATTTTTTCAATGACTAGTCAAAGATATAATCTCTGATAATGTTGTCACTTAAAATATAGTTAAAAATATAATAAATTGTACAGCAAAAAGCATTCATTATGAAAAATATCCGATTGTATCATATTTGGATTCACCAGATTGATCATTAAGAGCGATTATTCCAAGAAAATTTTAGTACAACTTATTGATTTATAGTTTTAAAACTAGGTCACACATTTCAAAATAATATTTGTTTTGTTAATAATTAAGCAAAAAATTGAATTATTTTCGAACTGCACATTGGATACTTTTTTTTTGTATTGCGAATGCTTTGTTTTACACCTTACTTTAACATGTTTTTTTGCCATTTATAATAGTTATCATCTTTTTGCAGACAAAAGTGCAAAGTGATGATAACCAATAACAAATGTAACTGAGATATCAAATTTGTTTGTTAACGATATTGGACAAAACCGATTATAGCTAAAATGTTATCTGAATCAGGGAACCATCTGTTATTTATTTAATAAAGTATAAACAGTGTTACTTTCAAAACTTTATTGTAAGTTTTTTGTATGAAGAACGTTTTTTATCTGACTATCCATGGTGGTGTAAAATATGCACAGTGAAATTCAAAACTTTTTAACATAATTTCTAGATTATATACAGTATTTGATTTAATACCAGCTTGTTTTTTGCTGTCATTTCAATGTTTGTTGAAATGACTGAAGTTATCAAATTAAATATAAAAAGAATACAAAATTATTTTTTTGAAAAAAATTTTAATCAAAAATTTGAAAGAAAAATTAAACAAAATTTTATGAATTTATATCTTAGGTATAGTAAAATAATTATAGACTGAGACAACAAAATTATGTTGTGTTTGAGAAGAAGTATATTTGTCTATGTATTTTTTATTTCATTTTCATCATTTGAAATATCTTAATTTTAATTACCATTGTTTTGACTTGAAAACATTAAGTGGGCTCAAGCATAAAAATTATTAAAAATATAGTTTTTAATATTAATAAACAATAAATAAGTCTTAAGTATACAACTGTTCAAAAGTTGTTTTTAACAAGGAGTTAAAGTTAAATAAATTTAATTTTGAGTTGGTTTAAAAAGTATGGTGCAAATGGGGTATCAGTGAATTATTGCAGGCAGATACAATAATGTCTCAGGAAAAAATCATAATTTTTATTATAAAAAGTGAGAGAAAAAGTCATTTACTACATTTATAATATTGCTTTTTATGGTTTCAATAAAATATATTTTAAAGTTTTTGTTGAAAATATCTTTATAGCTGAAAAGTAATTATTATATCTGATTTAAATATTACGGAATATTGTTTTTCATAAATTTCATTAGAACTATAACTGAGATAAAAAAAATTTCTCCAAGCCTTATTTAATCACTTTTAATGGTCATAGTAAAAGCGGCATAGCAAAATTTTATTTATGTTGTGAAATACAAAATAAAATGTCTGCCAAATCTAGTCTGAAGAATCAAAATTTAAAATTTATTTTATTTATTAGTTCTTCTATTTTATTAACAAATAAAAATGAGTAGAACAATAACTTTAAATAATTACCTTTTAAATTTTTTTCTAAAGGAGGATGCATGTTTTATCACAAATAAAAAAATATGAATAGTTCTGAAACTAGGTAATTACAAAATGGTTGAAAATATAAAATAAATTTATGGGATACATATTTTACATTCATGTATTCAGATATTGATTTCTTAAATTGCGTTTTTGAATTTTTAATTATTAATTTCAAATTTATGGATATTTTAGTGTTATTTTTTAGTTGCTTGTATAAAATTAATATTTATCATTATAAATCAATCACTATTTACAAAACATTTTTTGTCTAATCCTTGATTGCAAATCAATTTTTGCATTTGTATTTCTTATAAAAAAGAAATTGTTATAGTTAGCTCCTCTGAAGAATTGGTTTACCATTAAAAGAAAATAATTTTCACTATCTTTTGTATTAAAAGAAGAAATTATCAGTTCTTTATTCAAACAAGTTTTTTAAGTTTAGAGTTAATGATGATATGTGACATGTAATTTATGCTAATATTTTTGTTTTAAATAGCACATTATGAAATTGTATATTTGAAATCTATCTCATAGGAACGAGGTGTTTGGGGAAATTTCACAAACGTGATTGAATACACTGTAGAATTGTTTCCTGTTGATAGTGATGTTTTATCTATGGAATGGGAAACTTCTTTCAAAGTAATGCTTTTTTTATTTACTTACTGTATATTTATGTACACAAAAAATTTACAATACTTGTCTTTGATATTCATTTAAAATTATAAGTCTAACTTTCTATGCACTTCATAAAATATTTATGTATATTGAATCATGCTTTGGATATTTTTATGATCACATATTTTTATAATCAAAACTTTATTCGTTTTATTTTTTTATACTTGTAAAAACTATAAAGGAAACTTTAAAATAGTTTTAATATATTCAAATTAGACATTTTTAAAAACAAATAATTTTGATGTCTTTTGTTCACTTGCAACAATTTCTACGGATTTTTTTCATCTTTATGAATTTCCATTGCTGAAAATTTTTCCTTAACAATATTATTGCATACATAAAAAAAATTTTATTTATGAGCATCTTAATATAAAATTTAAAAAAGTTTCATGCTATTATTTTTTGCTAAATTTTATTCATAAATTTTTATTAACATTTATTAGTTAAAAATCTTATTAAAAATTCCAATCAAATAAACTTATATAAAATAACTTAATGCTTACCAAAAAACTTAAACCAAAACTAATAAAAATTATTGAAAAATCAATGTTTTCTGGTAATAATACAATGTGTCGTTTTAGGAATGTTACATTGATAATGATATGACTAGCATGCATTATGTTGCAAAGGCATTGATGACAATTCAAGCTATCTATGGAATTATACCAAATGTCTATGGAAAAGGAAAATGTGCTAAAGTATGTATTTAATATATCTATTATATATATTAATATATGTTTAGACCAAAAATCTTATAGATAATTCATAAATAAACCTTTTAATATTTTTTTTGTATTGATATTTAATTATCAAATAATTTATTACAAAACAGCTGTCTACTTTTTTCATGTATACAGTATTTTTGGTATAAGATAAATTTAAAAGAGCAGAAACTTAAAATGATTTCATTTATTGATTATATTTGATATACTTGCAAATATTAGAATATATTAATGTAACTATGTCTTCTATACAATGTTTTTATTTTTTTTATTTTTATTTATTTATTTTCAGAAATTGTTTTCAATATTAAAACTTATCTTAAAAATAAATTTGTTAAAAGTAATAAAAAATTAAATTACATTGTTAAGAAATTCTAGAATAAAAAAACACTTTGACCAAGGGAGGAGCTTGTGAGGCCTTGGTGCCTCTCATCTTTTTGAAAATTTTTTCAAGAGTAAAAAGCAGGATTAAGACCACATGAATTGTCTGTTCAGAGCACCAATGGTAACATATCTGTTATCATCCAGGAGTTTCATTGGCTCACAACTCTAAAAGACAGGAACAAACCACTCTCCCCGCATCACCAGAAATTATTAAAATTTTATTAAGGCTCCAAAACTTACGAGACCTGTTCCAACTGTTTCACCGAACAAGCTACATCAGAACACATACTTGCATGCTTGGGGCTATCCAAGCAAGATTTACAAAACAATACCTTAATGGTGCTTGATTTTTTTTTTTTTTTTTTTTTTTTTTTTTTTAGTGTTTAACGTTATGGACTGATTTAATGCTGCTGGCTAAAGGGGACATGCAATAACAACAGAATTTCTAGATAAAGAACAATTCCAAAGAACATTTTTTGTAAACCTTTAATGAAACAAATTTTAAATTGAAAATTAATTTTTACTATTTCAAAAATGTATGATAGCCAATTTTGATATAATCTTTATTATTCATATAATCTTGTTTAAGTAAGTTGCATAAAATTTTAGTGTTATTGTAATTTTCAGAGTTATTCTTACAATTATTATTTCTTTATTTTCCATTCAATTTAATGACTCTAATACTCATTAATATAAAAGATGCTTTTTTAAATGTTAATTAAAATTAATCAAAATTATATTGCTGTGTAACTTCTAAAAAGATTATAGGTTGTTTGTTTTTATCTAAATCTAGCATGTTTTTGACCTCATGACAAGAATGAGAAGAGAATTATCTGGAAATGATCCTCAGGTCACTCCTCAAATTGATTGTCTTTTATTATTAGATCGAGGGGTTGACTTAGTGTCTGTTCTTGCAACACAACTGACTTATGAAGGATTATTGGATGAAAATTTTGGAATTAATAATAGTAAGATTTAAATTTTGTTTTTTATAAGATTAAGTTTATTATTGAGTTGTATAAAATTTTAATTATTTAACTGTACATTAAATAGCTTATCATTTTTAGATACTATAGAATTGCCTCCTGAAAAATTCTGTAAACCTGGTGAAGGTGGTCTCCAAGAAATACCTACTGAACCAAAGCGCTTCCTTTTAAATTCTGCTGAAGAATTGTTTGCTGAACTCAGAGATAAAAATTTTAATGCTGTTGGACCAACTCTAAGTAAAAAAGCTAAAGTTCTTTCTGCGCAGTTTGATGTAAGTATTATGGTAAATCTAAACATGTAAGCTAACATTTTAATTTTAAATGAAAAATTCATTTTTATGCTTTATAAATTGTATAAAAGTCTTTTATATTTGATAAGTTCACAAAGGTTAAGCATCTACATTTTTATTTTAAAAAATTCTTTTTACAGATTTTATTTTTTTTTAATGTGAAAATTATTGAATCATAAAGGAAAAATATTAATATTCAGTTTAAGAATGCTATACTTAGAATGAATCGTATATTAATTTTTCTTTAAAGATTAAAATATATTTTTGCTTTTTTTTTAATATTACATTTTATTTTCATACTTTAAATATTGATTCTAGGTTTCCTTTTATCTAAAATATTAAGCAACTTAATTTTTTTATTGTCAATTAAAAACAAATTGCCTTTTGATGGGCTCTTAAAGCTTGAGTGATGATGTGTGATAATATATATTTCTAGACATTACAAACAAGGCAAAACATATTGATATGAAAAATTTGTTATTTAGAAAAATTTAGATGTTTCTCATATGTAAATTTATTTGTTGAAAATGAATAACAATGTCTCTTGTTTGATAATAAATGAACAAAAGATAATTTGGCTGCTTCATTTTATACATTTTGTTTTTGAAATTGATGCATTATAGTGGGATTTAAAAAAAGAACATTGTATTTTACTTTTTAATGCATTAAAAAAATTGATATTAAGTCTATCAAAACATAGAATATATATATATATATATATATATATATATATATATATATATATATATATATATATATATATATATATATATATATATATATATATATATACATAATCTTGATCATAATAATTCAGGAGTACAGAGAAAGCTTTTATCAAGAAAAAGTTTTTATAACAGTCTTTGGAGATTACATGCAAAATAGAGCATTAAAAAGTATTGCAGACTAGTTTATTGTGAATGAAGGATCAAGAAAGACCATTGTGCAACAACTAATGATTTATTAGAAAGGTTTATTTTTGATATAGTTTACATATTTATCAATATGATCCACTGAAGAAATAACTGCAAAATTTATCCTAGCTTCAAATGATTCTGATGATAAAGAACATTTTTGTCTATACCTGCAATTATGTTACAGTAACAATCAGGTTGATTCGTATTATTCATTTGAGAATTAGTATGTTATATTTCATAGCCATGCTATATTAATCAGTTGGTATTAAAATATTTTGGAATGAATATTTAAAAACATATTTCTTTTCATTTCTTGACTAATTAAATATGATTGAAAATAAATTCCATTATTTATTTTATCCTTCAAAATCCTCATTTTCTTCAGAGCATTTAATTGTAAGATATATTAATTCAAGTACTTTTAGTAAAGAATCCCCTAATCTAATAAGAGTTAAATTTTCCAAATTTTCAGAGCAGTGATATGTTTTGATAAATTGTTCTGGTTTATAAAGTTTTTTTACACATTTTAAGTTTGTGAATATATACTTATAATTTTAATAACTTCCTCTTTCTAGATTTTCATTTTATTCAATTTTTTTCTGTTATTCTTTCTTTGAGGGTATTGTTCTGTATTATATTATTCTACAACCAGACAAATCAATACCAAAACTATATTTTTTTTCCCCTTTTGTTTTTTCATACAGGATATATAAGACATTGAACATCTGTAATATTAGAATCTCAAATTCTTTTTAAATTTTTAGTTCTCTTTTCTCATTGTATCGTTTATGATGAGTTAATTTTTGCATACTGAAAGTACTAACTTACGCTATTCCTCCTTCCATTATATATTCTGAAAAGGATAGCTCTAAAAATAAAGTAGATCTACAACATTATTGTTTATGTTCTCTCTTCATTTGAAGAATGTAATTTTAGAGAAAAAGAAGCTGAATTAGCACCAAATGGTTAGTACTTTGACCTTTGATACATAAGCTCATGGTCTCAAATCTCAACTTAGATTTCACAGTGGTTCAGAATTTAGTTTAAGCTGTAGGCTCAGGTTTAATTAGTCATTGTGTGCAAGAAATTGTTGAGCAACAAACAAACCAAACTTTAGAGTAAAAAGATGAAGTTAGTTTATTATGTGTTCACTTTTTAAGTAATTTCCTTTATTATGTGATTACTGTTAAGGATTGTTATATGATTAATATTTTTAATGCACACAAAGTTCTGATTTTTACTTTTCTTAATTTTATAGAAAAATTTATTGAAATTTTTTTATTTTTCTGCTTATTTTATATAAATTCTAAGTCATGGTAACATTAGTTTATCTCATTAATGCTTTTATTGCTTATTCTCAATTAATAATTGTGATCACATAATTTATCAGTGGAATTGCTAAACCAGTGAACCATTTCTATTAACTTTACTTATAAATGGAATTGAATAAATTTTATTTTAAAAAATAGATGAGTAATACTGAAAATTTTAGATTTTAAAATGTAAATGTTTATGTATCATTGCTAATTGAGTATAATAATTTTTTATTATATTCTTAGGTTATTAATAAGGTATCAACATTATTATACATTTAAGATACCATATATTGTAAATATTGTGCTTTTGTATTATAGAAAATTAAAGGTAATTTCATTAATAAGCTTAAATCTTAATAATATACATTTTTACTTTTTTTTAAAATCTCATATTAAAAATATTTTATCAGCTTTAAAATCTAATGCATTGTCAATGTGTTACATATTAAAAATTTGCTAAAAAAATTTATCTGTTTTTATTGTTTATTTTATTGATTTTTATTTATTTTTATAGGAGAGACATGGAGCAAAAACAATTGATGCTATCAAACAATTTGTTGATAAACTACCTCATATGCAAGCAGCAAAAAAATCCCTTGCCACTCGTAGGTTTTTTATGTGGTTTTCTTATAATAAATTGATAATTTATTCCAAATACATATTTTTATTTACTAATTTTTGCGCATGTGAAAACATTTTTTAACAACATTGAAAATGTAATAGTTTTGCTGAAATTTTAAGAAAATTTTTCAAGATGTAATATTAGTATGTAAAAATCAGACTTAATTTATCAATTACTTCAATCACGTGGCAATAATCTTTAAATATATTGCAGTCCATTTATATCTTTATTAAAGTTTTAGTTTAAAGCAAAAATCTTTGCCTTTTTTTTCTATTTTCATCATTGAATAATCTTATACTCCTATAATTGCAAAGAACGCAGAAAATATGATAACCAGTTAAAGAAATACATGGAGAATAGAAAGGAGCTCACTAGACTAGTGGCAGGACTATGTTAGAGTGAAATGTAGTCAGAGGCAAGTTCAAAATCATTCGCTGATGAATGGAGAAATACTTGTTGTTTTTCTGTTTTGTATGTGTATATTTGAAAGTTTAAGATCTTGGAATTTTTAGGGTTTTTATTCTTTCCAATGAATGAATATATTTCATAGCCTATGGAAAAATTCTTGAAATGTAAGAAAGATTTTTAAATGCTTTACAGCAACTTTCTTCTTTTAGACATTTACTACTTAATATTTTTAATGTAGGCACTCTGTTCTTGTCAATGAATTAGCAGATGAGTGGGCAAGGGCTGGATCACCAACTGATTTTTTCATTTTTGAACCAATGACTAATTTCAAAAGGAATGTATTTCAAAAAGACTGATCTGAAAGAGTGTTTTTGATCACTTCATTAAAAAACAGTTTATGAACTGCCACAATGCCAATGATCAAAGACAAGGCAAGGCTACTAATTAGCACATATCCTAGTAAAAGACAAAAATAATTATTAAAGCTCAGTAGAAGCTGTTTAAGGATGCAGTAGGATTTCTTACAGGACACTGCCATCTTAAGAGACATCTCACCATAATGCAAGTATTAGATTATCCTACTTTTAGGGGTTGTTATTATATGGAAGAAACTTCATTACACATGAAACTTTTTCCGCTCATAGATTTGAACTCTTGGGTCAGCATTGACTGCTGCAAGATATCCCTGTTAAATGTCTGCTGAGTTTTGCTTCAGCCACTGGTATCTTCAAATAAGGCATTTTGAGGGGTATAGTACAATAGACCTATGGTCATAATGCTAGGTTCTTTTGGAACAACCCTACTTTAAATCTAATCTAATCTATTACTTAATGTTAAATTGAATTTTTCTTAAAATTTCAAAATTGGTATTATACAAATTAATCTATACACATGACGCTCTTGGCAATCCATCATATTATACCACATTTCATGTTGATTGCGAGTTGATATAACAATCTCTTTAAAAGTCACAGGACTTTTATTCATATCAATTTCAGTAGAATACAGAAAATTCCAGCTATAGAAATCATAATTATATGGCTCTGATTCAGCTAATGCAACAAGAAATAGCTTTCAAACTCAAGAGTCTCATATCTCAGACAGCTTCTATGCACTATATTAGCATTTAAGGCTGATCATATTCACTTTCTTCTGTGTCAGGCGGTGGTATAGATTCCTGATTTAACAGATAATCATAAAGTTTCACCAAGGTTTCTAGAAGGTTTTAAACAATCTCACTTAATATTGGTCCTAGAACTTCCATAATGGAGTTTTCTATTTCTCGCCAAGAATCTTGTTTATCAGTAGAAATATCTTTTTTAATGTAAAATAGGCTTAAATAGCATAAATTTTGTCCAAAATCTGATGATTTCAGATCTGTCTGAAATATTTTAAGACAAATAAAAATAATGTATAGAAATATGTTGCATTATCTAGAAATGGCAAAACGCATTTAATTGCTTGGCATTTATCACAATAGATTTATTTATATTTTATAAAATTAGAATAATGTTTTAAATAATAAATTTGAACTTTAATTCACTAATTATTTTATCTCATTGGTAATTTTTATCAAAATTATATAGATTTTATTTAACTAATACTTTCATTAAAATTGATTTAGATACATCAATGGCAGAATTAGTGAAAGAAATAACAGATTCAGAAACGTTTCTGAATTCCTTACAAACTGAGCAAGGTAAAAAAGACATTTATTTTGTTATTGCTTTCTACAATTTAATATTTAAGTAAAATTAACATAAATTTTTAATTTTACTGTAGAGTTTATGAATGGACTAGACACAGATAAAACCAATCCTCATATTGAAGATTGCATTGCTAAGGAAGAGCCTCTTATTAAAGTAAAGCATAAGCTTTTTATTTTAAGATTCAAAAATTCTGATGCAAAACATACTATAACAAGTATTCAAATCAACTGTAAATCAATTCATTATGTAATTTATTTATAATACATTGATGTCTTAATGTTTTTATATAGAAAATTCACTTTTCCTCTTAATTAAAATACTCAAAAAGTGAGGAATATTATTTTTGAATTGCTTATAATTCAAAATATTATACATAGTTCTATAAAAGTTAAGCAGATTTAAGTAAAATAGATTTAAAATTTCCATTTCTATAGCCAGTTTTTTGTTATAAAGTAATGTTTTATTACATGGTCCTGTAACATAAATATTATCACCACATTTTTTTGATGTTGATGCTAAATGACCTAATGCAGAAGGTAAGTGGTTGTTGAGCTTATATGAAAGAGTTGTTTAAGGGCTTTGGATGGCATTGTAATGCAGAAATGGGAGGATTTATCTGACATCCAAAAAGGCATGATCATTGACTTTTGGGCTGGGGAAGTGGTGTCATGCAAACTACTGTTCAGCGAATACTACTGTATTTAGACCTTCGAAGCAAACGTTTGGTTCATGCACCTGTACTGACAGCTGTTCATATGCAATCAAGGCTGGAATTTACGCATAAATACTGCAACTGATCATCACTGAGTTTTCCACTGTATCACATTTTAAACCCTGCAACTGTTGTGAGAAAGGTCCAGGCTGGAGGTGGGAGCATTCTGATCTGAGGAATGTTTTCTTTCCATTTTCTGAGTTCACTCATCATTGTGGAAGCCATGATGGATTAATATAAGTATGTCTTTGTGGTCCATGCCTAACCTTATTTGTGCACTATTTCGGTAGTTGGCACTCGGGATAATGCCAACTACCAACCAATGTGACTTTTCATACAACTGGTAGTGTATGTGCATAGTTTGAAGATCACCAGGATGAGTTTACCATTCTCCCCTAGGCAACAATCTCACCCGACTTAAACCCAATCCAGTATCTGTGGGACCATCCCAATCTAGTTTGTGATATGGATCCTCACACATGTAATCTAGTACAGCTGATCACTGTACTAGATTACATGTGTGAAACATTTAAGTCAGCATGGCTGAACTTCTCAGTGAACACCTTAAGGAACCTAATTGACTCTCTTCCTGTATATTTTGCAGCAGCCTGCTTTGTGAAAGGTTTCATTTTGACTTTTGGTTGGTGATCACATTAATGTGACTGGACTGTATGTGTACTTTAATTATTTCAATTATTAACCTTGTATCATTTTTAACTATCAATTAGTTCTTGTTGTTCAGCTTTGTTTTGTATATTATGTTTTGTTACCGATATCCAAAATTAATTTTTTGAAAATTCATTTAAAAAACAAATTAAGTGTTATTAGATTGATTTTAAAATGTTTTGTTACATTTTAAAATTGTGTGCTCAGATAGTACTTTTTTAAATTCCTATTAATAATTCCTATTAATAATTCCTATTAATAAATTCCTAAAATAATTTATAAAATTTCTGATTGCTTGCAAATAATACTGGATTATTATTTATTTTTTAATAAAAAAAACTATTTCAGGTTCTAAGGTTAATATGTTTACAATCATTGACAAATAATGGCCTAAAACCTAAGCAATTGGATTATTATAAAAGAGAAATTATTCAGGTATAGATTTTATTTGAATATTCAGAAAATGTGGGCTTAATTACTGTATTAATACATGTATTAAATGTATTTATATCATGAGTATTGAAATATGTTGCTGAAATAAAATTTAGATTATATTTGTGAAATATGAAATTGTATTTTCTGCTTTGCTGTATTATCCTTATAACATAGTTTATGCAATTTAATCATAAAGATTAAAATACTCCTTAAAAATATTTTAAGATTTTATTTATTTATTTATTTATTTTTAAGAAAGTTTAGGAAATTTCTGAGAATTTTAATTGCTGTAGTTTTTTTACTTACAAATGAATTATGCATATTCTGTTTAAATTAAATGTTTTACATTTATAAAAAATAAAAAAAAAAATTTTTGATAAATAAAAAGTAAAAGATTACTTTTTATTATGTGTTATACCTGCAGTGTTAGTTATTTATAATAAACGTACCATTCAGAAAAAATTAGCAGTATCATTAAAGCATCTAAATATATGCATTATTCTTGCCATTTATACTTTATAGGAATTATTGTGATAAAAAATTAAATTACAGTTTCTAATAATGAGAACAGTTTTCTACTCTATTTTAATAATAAATATTTTCTTCCTACATTTTAAAATTCCATGTTTCATATAAATTTATTATTATAAACTTTTATTCTTAGATATTTAATTTTTTAAAATTATTTCACCTTTACTCATCTGTAAAATTGGAATTAAGTATTTAGCATTCATAAAAATAAAAATTTCATTACATAAAATATGTTACATTGATATCAATTTCGATTTAAAATTTATATATTGTTGATTTTACTCATAGACATATGGTTACCAGCACTGCTTAACATTTAATAACTTAGAAAAAGCTGAGTTATTGAAAGTACAAGGAAATAGGACTTATTCAATTATTCGAAAAACCTTACAGCTAATTGTTGATGAAGTGAATGAACAAGTGAGTAGTTTTAAATAATAGTTTTTCCTAAATTTTACTGCAAAATTCATAAAATTTTAATTTAAATTTCTTTATCTTATTTACAATATATATTTACATTTCAAATATTTTCTAAGTAAATTAAACTAATTTTTGAATAAAATTAAAATTTTAAGAATTAAAGGGGACAGTATAGTTGTATAGCAAACTGGTAGTATAGTTATGTAACTAATTTTTATGTTGCATACATTCTTGCTTTGAGAATTAAGATTTTAAATAAACTAGCAGTATATTTGATAATTTATATTCAATAATTTTGTTCTTTTATATATATATATATATATATATATATATATATATATATATATATATATTTGTGTGTGTGTGTAGGCATGCATACAAACACTAATAGCTTGAAAAATAAAAATTTCATTTAAATGAAAATTATATTTTTCTTGAAATTCTGCAAAGTATTTAAGTTGTGAAAATTTTCCATTATACTGGTTATTAAAATTATAAATTCAAATGAAACATTTTTTAACATGTAATTCAATACATTTTTATGTATGTAAAGAAATTTATCCATTTGATATTATATTTTTATGGAGGCTTTTATATAAAAAAAAGTGAATTAAGCTACTTGAATCAATTAGATCTTTATTTAAAATTATCAATTGTGTTTAAATTTTTTAATTTTGCAAAAAATATGCATTTTGCTTTAAAAAGAAATTTGAAATTTTATTATGTTATTCTATATGGAAAACAGTATTCTATATATCGTTTGGAATATAATCCTCAATTTTGCTTCTTTTTATATTAGTCACACTTTTAACATTTAATTCATTATATTTATCACCTATTAACATTTGTTTGCTTCTCATTTCATATTATTCTATGTTTATTTCCATGAAGCCAAAATCAGTAATTTTTAATTATGAAATTTATTAAAAAACTATTAAATTTCTGCAATTCATAGAAAACAGTGTATAAAATTAATAAAAAGCATCCAGCAACAGAATACAAATATATTAGGATTTTTATTTTAATTTTGCAATTACACTTTCAAAAGTCATAAGCTAAAATTTTTAGTAATTTATCAGTTATCTTCATTTAATTTGTAATACAATTTAACAATTAACAATTATTCTTCATTACAACATTGTTAATACTCAAGATATGAGAATAATTTATGTTTAGACTGCTTTAAGCGTAAAATTCGTCGACTCTTATATTATTCAGTGTAATATTACTGCATTTTATTAGTATAATTTTAATATGCTAACACGTAATCTGTGGGAATAATCAACAAATTAATTTATTGTTAAAAAAACTATCACTTGTTTGTCATAAGAAAACTTGATTATTTAGTCATAAAAGTTAGACTTGATTGTGAAAGTAAACTTTGCTTTAATAAAGACTTTAATAAAATAATCATCTTCGACTTGTATAAACTAATTATCATTTGTAATAAAGAAATTCATGATCAATAAAAAAAAATAATGAACTTGATATATTAAATGTTTTACACTTTTCAGTTTCCATCAGATATATCTTATGTACACAGTGGATATGCTCCTCTAAGTGTTCGACTGGCTCAATTCTTAACTCAGCCTGGATGGAGAGCTATACCAGACGTTTTAAATATTTTACCTGGACCGACTGTAGAAGGAGTCCAAAAAATACCCCTTGGATTAAGAAAAAGACGTAAGTATTTTGATTTTTTTAAGTATATATTATAAATTCATGTTTTCCGGTCAAAAATTGCCTTCTGAAATCTTGTAAAGTAAATGAAAATATTCATTTATTTATGTAAATTGAATTGAAAATATACTTAATGTTACAGACACTGCTTCCAGAATAGAAATCTATGCATATTCATTTTTGTGTTGATGCTTCTGATTGACAATCATTCAGTATGCATACTCGGATAAAAATTAAATTATTCTATAAATGTGTAAACAAATTCAGTTGACAATAGGATTAAAGAAATATTTTTTTATGATTATTCAAACTGATTGAAAAATAAAAATATCCAAAATGATTGAAAAATAAAGGTGTTTGAAAACTGCTAAACAGTTAAATAATTTTTTATGTTTAAATAAATTCAAAAAATTATTTTAATTAAAGTAAACGCCAGCCATTTACTTTTGATATTGATTTAAAATAAAATTATATAAATCAGTATTGTTTGTTCAATTAAGTAAATCTACTTTTGATATAAATGAGAACATTTGAAAGCAAATATATAAATTTTGAATTCATAGTTGCATTACTTTATTAAATGGAAAATTTTTCACCTTTGAATAATTAAATTCAACAGTTGAATAATCTTATTGTACACTCATATTCTAAATATACTGATGAAAAGGGTAACTGTCCTCAAACCTTAATTGCATGTCAATTGTTATACATAAAGAAAAGAGTATTGTATGATTTTTCTTAGTAATTATCCTAAACTATTTTTCATATTTAGTCATTCATATTTTAAAGTTTGCTAAAAACTAAAATATATAAATTCAAAATATTGAATTTTCAATTGCATGAAGTTTGTACTCTGGTGTCCAAATCAAACATTGTTTGCAATAAATTGAAATGTCCACCATTATTTTGGTAACTGATGTTATATGGTACAATTAAGAAATGATTTCAGTTTATGCATCTATGTCTACTTAATGGAAGAAAATATAGATTCATAATAGAGGAACAGATATTTTTAATAACTTTTGTGAATGTAAAAGTGAATAAGAAAAAAAGTATAAATTGGCCCAACTAAAAAAAATTCCATATAAACAGATTAAAATAAAAGTAAAAATGTAACATTTTTGTAAATAGAATATAAATTGTCATCTCAATGTTTACAACTAGTGAAAAGAATGCATAATTTATTGCTCTTATTGATGCCTTCTCATACTCCACCTTCCTAAATTTGAATTTAAGACAATTATTTAACTGTTCACAAATAGAAGATAACTATAAAAAAGTGAGTGCAAAAATTATATCATAAAATTATTTGATTTTTTTATCAATTTCCATATATTGTTAAAACCTATGACTAAATGAATGCTTTGTTTTCATTAAGAAATATTTGCATTTCCAATATTTTTCACTAGAAAAAAATTAAAAATAATATTTCTTCCTATTTAGGTGGTTCAGGCTCTTCTTTTCAATCTAGTACTGAAGAACAAAAAGTTACATTAGTATTTTTCTTAGGTGGTTGTACATTTGCAGAAATTTCAGCTTTACGATTTTTATCACAACAAGATGATGGTAAGTAAATCATGTATAAAAGATAAAAGCTTTTTTTTTTTTTTTTTTTTTTTTTTTGTAGAGTTCATAATGGTAAACAATATGTAAATTTTTTTTAGTTTCTTTCCTTTTTTTGTAAAAATAAGTATAACAAATTTTGTCTTTTTATAAACAGTATGCTTCCCAATTATCTATCTTTAGTATTTTATAAATCATTTCTTTGAAAATCTATAATGGTGAATATAAATAGGATAAACTAACAATCTAAATAAATAAAAAGGAAATAATTTCATTTAATATAATTATAAATTTAAAAATACATGACTGAACAATGATTTAATTCATGTTATAAAATAATTTAAAAGAGTTTTCAGAATCATAGATTTTTTTACATGTAGTAATATTTCGATTTTCTAAAATTTAGAGCATATATTTATATTATATTAATTTAGAGGATATATTTTTAGAAATTTGATAGAACAATTTGATAAATTAGAAAATAGAGTTTATAGATTTATAAGTGAAACAAAATATGAGTAACTCGAGACATATTTACTTTGTTTTGGGTTGCTCACATTTTACATGTAACTCAGGACAAAATAAATGCACACTTTTTATACATACACTAAAATTTAAATAAATTTGATAATCAAAAAAGAACAATGTGCAACCTTTGTTAAAGTATAAGCTTCCTTATTTGTACGACTATAGTTTCTCAATTTTTATTAAGATACTCTAACAACAGAGATAAGAAAAATAAATTCCATAGAATTGATAAAGATGAGATTTTTAATCATATAAATATTAGAAATCTTGCTATGAAGATGATTGAATACAGCATGAGCCACCAATTCTTAACGATGTTCACACACACACAGTTGGCTATCAAAAAATCAAATCATAATAAATCTTCTGTACTAGATGGTATAAAAGATAAACTCAAACATCAATGATAATAAATAATTCCCTAAACTTATTTGTTGTATATGGACACAAAGTCCACTAAGTAGGAAGAAGGGTTTGTCAGGCTCATTTATAAAAAAAAAAAGAGAAAAACTGAAATGTTGTAACTACAAGAGTATCTCCCTCTTGAATACAGCATATAAAATCTTCTCTACCATTCTTTACAAGTGATTACAGTAGAAATTTAATTATCTGAACTCTTGTCTATCCAAATCACTTTCAGAAAAATAAATTAGTGAGAAAGGATGAGTGAAAATGACGAGATTTGAGGAATTTAGAAACTTTCTTTTGGAAATTCCTGGATGTTCAGAAGTTAGTGCTGAGTATATATAAGAATGGATTATAAATTGAATGTCAGATCCAGGATTTCAAATTTGTAATGGTGGTACTTATTGAAAGTGTGGAGTATGAAGATGACCTTAATGCCCAAGTTGAAGCAGACCCAAAACCATCAGTTAGTGAAGCATTTGCCAACTTTAAAGTCGATACAGCATCACCCCAAGTATGACCTAATGCAAATGATTGCAAAACTTGGCTTTCTGAAAAATTGTAGGCAGTGAAATGGCTTACTTGACCAAAATGTTCATAAAGCAATGACTTTAATTTACTACACTGTATTAGTGTGCAGCACTTGTAAGTACCTCAACTTGTAAAAGTGTTGTATTTTCCTTTAAATGATTGTAAGTTACTTCCATTAAAAATGTGTAGTTTTTCTCTTATTTTTCAATATACAATAGTTAATTAAAATGGACCTATTTTCAAAAAACCAAACTTTTGATTATTCAAGTGGGATTTGATCCCAATAATTCGGATGATTAGAATTCTGTACTTTCATACACCTCTAAAGTTATTGACAATTACCAATGTAATTTCCAACAGGTTAAATAATTCGATTAGACAAATTCTCAAGAAACAAAAAATTATAACATTGATACCTATCATTTCCTTGATTTTAAAGCTGAATATGTCAGCATTAACAGAGAAAAACCATTCAAAGCCATGACGGCATTTAATATACTTAAAAAATTTATAAATCTTACTAGAATGATTCTAAAAAATATAGTTAAAATTATGTCAAATCCCTCAGAAATTTTCTATAATGAGAAGGGTTTGTGACAAGATGCCTTCTCATTCCTTCGATTTAACTTGGTTCTAGAAAAAGCAGTTAGAGACTCAGAAATCAACACTAGCAGAACCATACTATGAAGAAAAATACATCTGCTTATGTTTGCAGATAACATAGATATTATCAGGCAAACTATGGAAGCTGTTGTTGCAATATTTTTTTTAAATTCTACATTTTCCCAATGTCTCATTTTGTTTTTCTTGGATAAAGTAATAAAGATAGAAAATAATTTAATTGAAAGTCTTAAGTACACATATAAGCTTAATTTTCATTATATGATTTTTAAATTAGTCATAAAATATTTGTATTCAGAGATAAACTAAAAATACTTATATCACTATTCAAATTAAGTTTGTAAACATGTTTATATATTTAAATATAATAATTTACTATTATTTCAGCTCCAACAGAATATATTATTGCAACTACAAAGCTTGTTAATGGAAGAACTTTTCTGGAGAATTTACAAGAAGTTCTAAAAGTTCCTGCTGGCTAACATTAAACAGTGATTAAAGTTTATTTTACTGAACTAGTATGAAAAAGAATATTATACATATAGTTTAAGTTAGTCACTTTTGTAAAAAAAAATGCTTATGTACCAGTATATTGTCAATAATTTAAATTGATGTTACAAAATAGGTGCCTTTATTTATAACATACAGTACAAACACATTTCACTATAGCAAGTTGAAAAAACTTGTATAATACTATTTACAAAACAAAAAATACAAGTGATTTTGAAAAAGACTTGGTTAATTTGATGAACAATTTTTATTTCTAAATGAACAAATACAATGAAAAATATAAAAGATAGGATAAAAAATGTTCTTCTTCATAGATCCATTCCATCTTCAGATATTGTTTGCTGCTGATCCCCTTGATGTAAAACCGAGGATAAATATTGCTGACTGAAAGGGAGAAAATATGTATATTATTTCTTTAAATATAAGCAGTTATATTAGCAAAAATTTTAATTAATTATTGATTTTAAATTATACAATAGCTTATTTAATCAGGTTAAAACTCTTTGTTGTATATTATTTATAAGTTAATTTAGAATGTGGCGCATTGGATGAACAACATGAAACCTTTGAAAAAAATACTTATTAATATTCTATTGGTACACTAGGCCTAGTTCTGTTACATGAATCTTTTTCTTAAAAAAAATACTGATAAATTACATTTGATGTTATAACATTATTTTGTTGAATTATATTAGGAATGTTAAAAAAATTTGTTCATGATTTAACTCAAATCTAGTTCATGAAGTCAACCAAATTAACACAAATATTTACAATAAAATATATTTTGCATCAACTTTATTAAAAATATGATAAACACTTAAAATGAAAGTATTTTATATACAAATCCTATGTTTGGTCTTATTAAAATATTTTTTATAATTTTATATGAATCTGATATTAATCATTACTTCAATATAAAATCCAATATGAAATATTCTGCAAATTAGTCTGAAATGCACATAAATTTTTATTATAATATTAAATAACTAAAGCAGACTATAAAAATGAGTATTCATTTGAAAGACTAAACAGCATATTATACTTCATATATTTTAAAATTCAACAAAATAATAGCTGTATGTAATTTATATTGTAAAATGTAATCAATATCTGCTGATAATACTGAATTATTGAATGACATATCCACACACAACCCTAAAAGTGCTTGGCATAATTCATTGCACATTTGTTTTACTCTTTGATTACTAATAGCAAACGTTGCATAGAATAGAATACAAGAATGATTTGATTGATTTTTGGAGATTATTGGTGCAAGCTCTAATGTTGGACAAATCTGCATCATACAATGTTCAAAACTAGAAGCTGTCAAATGTATAAAATACTACAAAAAATTGTTTTTTATTATGAATATCTATGCTTTCAAACCAGATTAAGACATTTTTTTATAGTAATTAACTCATACTGTATCGAAAGTTGTTATAATTCGTAGGAATATACAAATCTCCATAATCTTAGCAATTGATTTTATTTACTTACTAAATTTTATGAAGTGCTTAAAAAGTAAAAAATATAATCATAAAATCTATTTCATAATATCATGTATTCCAAAAATTTCTTTTAAATGAATTATATTTTGCACATAAAGAACAATATAAAGGAAAAAGCTTACATAGCCACTTCTATGATATTAACAAAATAAGCTAAAAGCAAAATTTAAATAATTTCTGAATTAGAGAATTAAAACAGATTAACATGTAACAATAAACAAAATGATAATGAAAATTACTCACAAACAAGTTAAATATTTTTTCATATTGTAAAAAATATTTGAATATAACTATATTTCAATCATTATGACTATGATTCTTATATATATATAAATGAACAGAATAGCTCCAATCTTTAAATTTTAGCATACTGGCAAAAAAGAACATTTCTAACAATTTGCCAGTTTTTAGAAGTTCATTGTGGTGTAAGCATCATTGGCCTTTCCTTTTTGAAGCAGGAAGTCTTTTAACCTTTAAGCATTAATGGGGAAGCACAAATTGCATTCACACTGGAATGAGTACTCGTGTAGATAGAGGAAATTTTTATGAAAGATGGCATCCCTTTTTACACAACAGCTATTTAATCTTCCCCATGGAAATCATTGACTGATCAATTACCCTTTTCTCTAACTACTTACAAAGATTTTTTCCCCAACTATAGTATTTGCAAATCCTAGCTGTGAGGTTATCCCAAAGTTCTTGTGTAATTGTGAACTCTTTAATTTGAAAACTTGTCATTCAATATATTATATCACCACTGATTCACTCTTAATTTGTTATAAAACACTGTTTTGTACTTTCAGCTCATAAAACAGTAGAAGTGGGCAATTACTGAGAATTTTTCTACATCATTTATGACATTCATTACATACATTTTTTGATGATTTTATCAGTTGGTACATTTTTCCAAAGGTACAATAAAAATCTGATCATTGTTTTTCAGTGAATTTTACTGAGAAACAATTCAGAAATTGTTATTTTTTATCCATATTGGCAGAAGAGTTTTAATAAAGTATCAAATCTTTTTAACATATCAAGACATTTTTGAATTTTCCCCTCCAACAAATAAATTTCCATCGTTTAATGTCCATTTAAGTTAAAATACAATAAATCTTTTATAATGAAGGCTTTACTTTTATTTATATAATAATAGATTGTTTTTAAAGTAAAAATAAATATAGTTTTTTTATTATTTTATCTTATAGCTTACATATTTAAAAACTAAAATTCTTTTTTTTTTTTTTTTTTTTTTTTTTTTTAGTATTTTTTTACTTTTAAACAGTAATGTTTTAAATATTACTGTTACCTTGAAATATTTTATATGTGAACTTTAATATTTACGTTCTTCAAAACATTTTAGAATGAATTTCACTTTTATAAGTTAAATTGGATATAAATTAAGTAAAAGGATGATATAGCAATATATAAAAAATATAATTTAAGATGGTTAGCTACATTACTGGATAAGTTAAGATGAAGTGATTCAAATACAAAGAAATTGAACATTATTGACGTTTTACATACTTTGTCTCAAATGTGAATAACAAGAGCAAATTGGATATTGAGATAAAATAATGCGCAATTGCTGCTAATCAATATCTTAATAGGTTAAGAAACTTCCCTACTTTCAAAATAAATTATATAAAAAAAAAACTTAAATAATTATTTATCAAACCATTATTCAACCTATACTCACATATGGTTCCAAAACCTGGACCTTGACTAAATTGCAAGAAAGATGTTGACGGAAATTATGGGGGCAGTATATATTGATGGTGTATGGCGAGAGATACAATTTACACAGTATATATAAGACTGATATAATTAAATACATTAATCACATAAAATTTGCTGACCATAGCTACCAGACATTCAGTATCTTCATGTACAGGTCAACAGGAACCAAAATTAGGGGAAGGTAAGATGAGTAAATTAAGATCGATAGACTCTGTTGAAGAAGATAGGAATCTAAGAAGTTACAAATTAGAGTGCCCTGGTAAAGAGGAGAACAGAAGAGAAACTTCTGAGGAAGACTCCTGTCCACGATGGGCTATTTTGTCAATAGAAAAACACTCATAATTCAAGATATTAACATGCTATGTTAAGAGGGGATAATACAATAAACTAGGAATCTTGATTTACTTAAGTAATCTCTAGAAAATGTTGCTAAAACCATATTATCAAATTTCATGAATGTGCTTTCTGCAGACAATGGCTGAAAAGCTACTTTGTAAAAATGATGAAATAATTTTTTAGATTTACTTATGGATAATATAATGATAAGTTTTCATACATCAAATATTTATATAATTCTACATTAAAATAAAAATACAAGCATTAAATTGTAATTAGTACCAAATCAAATTATATATAACACACACAATTATTTTATTTATTCATACATTTATATAATATTTTCAAAAAATGCTGTATGTTTAGTCATACCTCATAGTATTATTATTATCCTCCACAATTGGTGATATAGAATTTTCTTCATTTTCTTTCACCGTATCATCTCCTATTAGCCTATTTGGAGGCTGCCAAACTACTAAAGCCATAGAAGGACGTTCTCTATAAATACATATTTTTATTTGAAATAGTGTTAGTAAAAAGTGAATTATTTTACACATAAACTTCAGGCACAACATTTGTACACATCTTGAAATATTTAATTTTAAAAGCAGTTGATATTTTTGTGAATTAAAAATCATTGTGTTATCTATCTGAAACCTCTAAATAATTATACATGAAAGTGAATGCTTTAACTCCTGTATCTTTGATGATGTTACACAATGGAAATTGATTGTAAATGCAATTTTTATTTAAAATTTTTTTATTCATAATTTAAACATTAAAGCACGTTTAATTAAAATTGAATCCTTAATATCATAAATTCTTAATTATTTTGAACTTTTCAAATAATCTGATTTCTTACTTACCATATTTTCTTGTATTCAATCTAGAAATTATGTCTTGGTGTAAAAAAAAATTAATCTGGATGTTAACATTTTTTAAAAATTTTGCTGTGCATATTACATGCTATTGCAGAATCTGATAGAGAATATTTTGAAAGAAATGCTGTTTCATGTTTTGTAAAATAAATAAGCGGCACTGAAAGCTTTCACAACTTGGCTAACATGTAATAGCTACAGGGAGTTTTCTCTAATTATGTTCAAGAACAAATTCTATTCTTCAGAAGGTCTTGTCTAGTATAACTTTGTATTTTGTTTTGATATGAATTGTTTCATTTTGTAAATATTCAAGTTCTCATATCATGATATGGATGCGAAATAAACTAAGCTCTCTCTCTCTCTACTTGGCAAATTTTAAACTAAAATAAAAAGAGCAATAAAAAAATAGCAATAAATATGCTAGCATAAAGTGAAAAACAAAGTATGCACAATTAGAAAATATATATATATATATATATATATATTTTTTTTTTTTTTTTTTTTTTTTTTTTAGAAATGGTTTTTTTTTATACAATTATTGTATCTTTAATAACACACTGTATTTTTTTATTTTATGCGACATTATTATCAACTGTGTATATTTTAGATTATTTACCAAAAAAAATGGCCATGGATTATGCAAGACATTTTTACTTGAAAAAACGTTCTTGCAAATAATACTGCACTGTGGATTATACAAAAGAAAATAAAGTAATTAAAATAGTCTTTTGAATTATGAACTTCAAAAAGAAAAAGCATCCTAGAACAAAAATTTCAGATACAATAAACAGAGCAGATAATGGAGAAAAAATTTCAATTTTCTCTCTTCCCTCTCTCAAAAAAAAAAGCTTGCCAACAAAATTTACTGAAAGTAAATTAACAAAAATTTCAAGAATTATTTGCAAAATGGTTGAAGAACAATATGAATTTAAAAATGTATATTTTATATATTTATCTACTATAAAACATTTAGAGTTTCGAAAAAATTCATGGACTTTAAAGAAATAAAACCCAAATTAAATTTGAATGGAAGTATCAATATTCACATATTAAATAAATATTATTTTTCTGTTATTTATTGCCAAATACACCTTTAATTAGATATACATATCTTAAAATGATATTACCAAAAAACTAATAAACAATGTTATATAAAACATTTTGATTTAAATTACACTTAAAATAAAAAACTACTCTAAAAATACTAAAATGAATTTAATGTTTACAGAGAAATAATTTCATTAGAAAATTCAAAATTCTTTACATTATTTAAATATTGTATATAATGATATTTATTACTCTTCTAGAGTTTTAAAATTTGTTTGCATTTTTCTTATCTAAAGTACATCTATTCTCACAATTCAGCATTTAAAAGATGTTTTGTAAAACAAGAATACTTAAAACTGTGATAACGCAACTAGAAATGTAATAATTGTATTCATGTAAAATTTACCATTCATTTAAGTTTCACATATAAAAAAATTTCTCCAAAAGATAAAAAAAAAACATTTTACAGTATTTTTAAATATCAAATGAAAATCAATAAATCAAAGTAATCTAACTTTTAAAAAAACTAATGCAAAATTAAGTTGTTGTATTTATTGAAGTTATTATTTACTTAGGCAGAAATACCAACATATGTAAATATCAAAACTTATAAGAAATGATTTATTGCTTTGACTTTACAACAATTAAATATTACCATTTATTCATAACTATTTTAGCAGTTTTTATTTAGACATAATTAATAACAGCCACAAGTTTAACCTTTTTTAAAAAAAGTTTTATGACATGATTTTAGTTTCTTTTTAATCTAAGCATATAGTTTTAATAATAGAACTGTTATTTAGTTACTAGCCATACTTTATTAGCTAGAAATTTTAATATCTGAATATAGTTTTAAATGGTGTAATTTAGAAGGATATTACACACTAAAGTTATATAGAAAAACTCACCAACTCTTACATTTTATTTAAAAATGTATCAAAAATCTTTTCAGGTTCAACTAGCTTTTTTAATTCAGGTGCCAAAATCAAAGATTTTGCAGCAAGATTACCAGATGAATCAGGACTTTGCAATCTAAAATGAATTCAAACACATTAAAAATTTTCAGAAAGCAAAAACTTTCATATTCATTAATAAAATATGACAAAACTTATAAAATTTTAATGAACAATTGTGAAATTTTTGATGAATTGTAAAATAAAGAAAGACTAACATTCTGAAAAATAATATAGCATAAAAACAGCCTTTAGAAAAAAGCAATTAATAAAAATTTATGAATATTTTTCAAAACATAAAACCTAACTATCAGCTAAGGTAGCTCAAGCTGCAAATAAGGAATAGTCATGCATCATCTATTATATATTAATTTATTCAAAAATTGGTTGGTTACTCAAGGGTAATTTTTTTGCCCATGAGGGCTAATTAGAATGGGGCCTATGATTTAAAATGGATTTTGAACCACTACAAATATCCAACCTCAAAGTGGGATTTGAATCCAAAAACTGTTGAACTGAAGGCAAGAGTATTTAAAAAATAGTAACTTCTAATATTAATACTCGTTTCTAAATGTTGGCGTTAAAATGATGCTTTCTATGTTATATAATTCACCTTACAATAGTTGTAATTAACAGTTTCAGTTGCAAAAATTATTCATCAACAATGTTTTTATACATAAATTGTAATTTTTTAATATTATTTCATTCAATGGTTTGTAAAACTTGAGGGCCATATCAAAATCATGCATATAAAATTGATGATGCACCACATGCAAAATCTATTATAGATAAGATACAGATACTGTTACACAAATTATTTAAGTAAGTTAATCAAGGTGATTAGTTAAAGTGATAAAAGTTCTTACATTTCTCAAATTACTTAGAGAATTTGCAAGTTATTTAAATAATCTGACCATTATATTTACTAGGCACTCAAAAGATTTAAATAAAATATAAGGCTTTGTTGAAACAACATTTCTGTATGATTAAGTTAACATACTGCTATTTACTTATTTTCAAAACTAAGAAAAATCAAGTTAATTTAATTAAGTAAAAAATTAATTGATAGTATGAATTTTTCAACAATTAAAATTCTGAACTCCAATAATATAGAAAACATAATTATGTATATTACTTGAGTAAAATGAGGGAATATTTGATTCATTACAGTAAACAAAAAGTGAATATGCAGATTAAATAGACATTAATGGCTTTCTAGCTTTAGTTAAAACATACATAGTTAACTTGGTCAGTTAAATAAATGATAAATAAATATGTATTAATATAATGTAATAAAAAGTAAATAAAAGTATAAATTAAAAATAGATTTATTTGAAATTAAAAATTCATTGCTTTTAAACAGGACAAAAGATTAAATGAAAGAATTATATAAACTTATTTGCTTAAAATCAAAATTGTCCTTAAAATCATAACATTAATAAATTAAAAAGCAAAACTTACATTGCTTCCAATTGTTGAAGATTTGTCACATGTTTATTAATTGAAGTACAGTTTGTAGAAATATTTGATCCTACAGAACTTTTCTCAGGAAGAGAATACTGATTACTAATATGCATTTCCCTAAAACGTGCAGCCATTTTCTCTTCAGTGATACATAACTTTGGAGGGGTGGCACTGAAAATATATAATGTTAAAATAAAATTAAAATTGTTAAAATTTTTCATTACAAATGAAATATTTTCCTATATCTTAATTCAAATATATTTCCAAAAACAATTATCACTAAACATATACAAAATGCTAACAAAAACTTTCGAAAAGTTTTTCTCGAAATAGTAAATTTATTAAATTGTTTATTTGTGGTTAAGCAAACTGCAATTTAATAACCATTAATTTATTACAATTATTTTCCAACTATTTTTCCTTTAAAATAATTATAAAAATATTCTAATTTTGATAAATATAAAATTCAAGTTTTTGTGTGTATACATAGACACACACAGAATAAACTGTGAACATATAATATATAAGAATACAAGTTTAATAATATTTGTGATGACAATTAATTTCAGATAAAGGAAATTATCTCACCCAACAAATGCAAATTGATAATGAAGTTTTCATATGTGAATCTTTTAAAGAATGCAAAATGTAAATAATTTTAGTTGCAAAGAAAATCCATCAATTTTATCTGCAATATGTTTTATCTTCAGCAACATACAAGAGCTTCCTAAGTTAAAGTTTCTTCAACACTGTTAATTTTTAAAAATTATAGTAATATAATGAAATATTTAAGCAAAATAAACTAAGAAGAATGCAATCTTAAACTGTGATA
The DNA here is from genome assembly GCA_030067965.1 of Latrodectus elegans. NCBI lineage: Eukaryota > Metazoa > Arthropoda > Arachnida > Araneae > Theridiidae > Latrodectus > Latrodectus elegans. Next base: position 17,440,435 of record CM057812.1, read on the forward strand.
TTTTTGTATCAGCTATTATTAAAATACTTTCAAGTTACTCATTAAATCATATATCATCTAATACAAGTAGCTTTTACTTTTTTTTAACAATGTAAGGATCAATAGATTGTTATAGATTTCATGGTTATATAACATTCCCAATAAGTTTTCTTTTAGTATTCCAAATATTTTCTTCAATATTTTTCTTCTAAAAATCAATAATAGATTTTTTCCATTTTCAATAATAGATTTTTTCATTTCTAGCATTCAGATTTATAAAAGGCCACAGGTCTGATTTAGACTTATTTTGGTTTTTAAACTGATTAGTTTAGATTTGAGTTGACTTAAGTCCATAGAAACATGTTAGTCATAGATAACTGTTATTTCAATTTTAATGCTGTTATTACTTGAGATCATTATGATCAGATATTTAAATTGCTCAACTGTCTCAAATGTATAATTAGTTATCTTTAAAGGGCATAGGTCTGTTGGTCTATTTGCTACAATCATAAGTTATATTTTTTCTTCATTGATCATTAGATTCATCTCTTAAAGCAAAACAAATGGCTCAACATAGAGCTGCTTTGAATGTCCAATGTCAGTATCATCAGCAAAATTTAATATTCGAATTGTATGTTCTAATATGGTTCCATTTGTGTTTAACTTGGAATCTTGATAGCCTTTAACAGTGTCAGAATAAACAACAAACATGGAAATGAGTCTTCTTATAGCAGATCTTTTTCAATATAGAAATATTCTGAGAAAAAAAATTTTTTTTTTGATTCAGCATTTTATGTGGATCTTCGGATCACAATAGAATTGATTACAGATCACAATCTATGAATTTTTATCATGAAGAAAGCTTCACAATCATCAAAACTTCAGAGATTGGCATTTTCTTTGCAGAAATATGATTTCTCACAGCATTGGCTAAAAGCTGACAAATGCTGATGTGTTGTCGAGACTAAAAACAACAGTGACTTTAAAAAAACAAAAAATAATTTATTTTCTTTTTTTTTTACTGAACTTTATTTTCACTATGATGTTTGTGTAGTTTAATATGTTATTCCCATAAAACTTAGATGTTATTCAAGAAATTAATTATTTGAATAACATCAATTTTAAAAGTTAACTTTTTATTTGTATATTGCAGTTAGAAGTTTAAGTATTAGTATTGTGAAAACTGTTTAAGTATTTATTGTTAAGTTATGCAGGTATAATTTTTGTATTATTTTGCATTGCTATTATTGCACTGTTACATGTAAGTAGTGTTTTATGATGTCAACGGACAAAATTTCAGATTAAAAGATAGTGTATACCTTACTTCCAATCATAGGTGGGAGGGCGTTCATTTGGGGACTATGCTTGTCTATTTTTTTTAAGAGAAAGGGTGAGGAACAGGCAACAGAGAAGATTGAAAGCAGTAGTTCCTGTCAACAGGGTTTAAATAATTTTAGAGTGTTAATGATATTGTGATCATTCCTATATTTTTCTTCCCACTATTCTCACATTGACAATCATGAAAGAGAAAGTTTCATTTTTGTAGACACATTTATAAAGCTAATATATATATATATATATATATATATATATATATATATATATATATATATATATATATATATATATATATTAGCTAATATATATATATATATATATATTAGCTATATATATTAGCTTTATAAATGTGTCCACAAAAATGAAACTTCTCTTTCATGATTGTCAATGTGAGAATAGAGGGAAGAAAAATATAGGAATGATCGCAATATCATTTGACTGACAGCCAGTATAGACTCTATAAAGAAGGTCATAAAACTCATTCTTCTCCTCCACACTTGTATCTTCAGTGGGGGCATGAATACATATAATTGATACATTTTGTATCTTACTTTTAATATACAGCTTGCAAAATCTTTCATTTACTGGTTTGAATTCAATAATTTTATCTTTAATTTATTTACCATTAATCAAATCAATTCCAAAATATATCTTTGTATGACAACTGTAATAGACACTACGATTTTGTTTATAAATCATTAATTGTCCTGACCGTTACATTTTATGAAAAAAAATCTAATATGTATTGAATAAAATTGCCAAATAGCTTTCTTAATGCTCCATTTTCGTATATAATTCATATTTTCCTTGTTTAAAAAAAATCCAATTTCATACCAGGTCAATAGGTAAATAATGTCATATTAAATGACGATATAAAATACCAGTCTGGAAAATTTTTGTAGTTTCAGAATCAAGTTTTTACAAGGCGGGGTAATTGGTCTTGCACCCAAACCTTAACTTGGAGGACCAGTCTCCTGAACAAATCTTGGGGATAAGATACTCAGTTATATCCCACAGACACTAGGTACTCTTTCAGTTGCCTCTTACGACATGCATGCACTACATAGAAACTATTCTCTCACATCCTGCCACCACACGTGTTTTTATATAGTAGCAAGTTTTAATATGCGAAATAAAATTTTTCCATTCACTTTCCAATTTGAAATAAACATTAATATTCGTGCTTTATTCTAATGTGAAAACACTTATCAAATGAATTAGAAATTTATTTCAAATGTTGAATTGTTTTTAATGTTTAAATAATAAAATTAAAAAAAAAATTATATAAATACTACCATTCCAATAATAATAATTAAAAAAATAATAATAAATAATTCAAATTTAATTTTAAGAAATCAATATAATTTTGCATCCATTGTGACAAAGAGTTTTAAAGTCAAATGCAATTGTTTCCACAATCTACAAATGCCTGTGAAAGACACTTTATTTTCAGATGACTTGAAGATAATGCAAGAGGATTGGAAAAATGAAATGTGATACAGCAGTGACAAGAAAATGTTCGTAAAATATTTTACAAAAATATATTTATTATATATTAAACTATTAAAGTATCTGTTCCACTTACTCTAACATATCTAAATCCCCTTTTCTTTTCAAATGCATATTTGGATTTGGTTTACTGGCTCCTAAATTGTGTAACAGCTCCCAACTTGTTGCTGTTTGTGATGTGCAGGGATCAGGTGGAAATGGAGCAGAAAATCGCACAATAGGATCAGGTATCGTTGTCTCTGCTTTGGTCACCCAAGGCATCAGACTTGGTACAGTATGAGCCCATGAACATGTAGATGTGGTTCCATACATAGCAGTGGAAATGGGAGTAAGAACTGAAGGATCCTCACATTGCATTATTCCAGCATCACTGAACAGTTTTTTTAATAATTATTGAAGGAGATAAATTTATTATTTTAAAAATTAAATACTGTAAGGAAAATTTTCAACTTACAGAGATTTTGAAACAGAATAAAATAATCAAAAGAAACAGATGTAAGTTTCAAAAGTGAATAATATTACTACCACAAGAAAAAATGTTTAGATTAATAAAAAAATTTAACTTAAAGACATTAAAATATATTGGTTGTAACTGTTAAAAAATTTAATGTAATTTAGGTGACTAAAATGCAATTCCTAAACAAAACCATGGTTAGTTAACAAAATTTAAATACTAAAATATACACTGTCAAAACAATTTTTAATTTTCATAATTATAATTGATACAATTCTTAATTTGGTAATATACATAATAAAATTACAAATATTGTAATACTTAATAATGATTTTAATGCCTCTTTATATTTTCAATAAAATAAGAGTTTAACCTTAAAAAAAATATGTAAAATAAATTGACTAAATGAAAACTTTTGTAATTGTTCAATATTAAACAAATAAATTTTTGTAAATTGTACTGAGCATAAATACTAAAATATTTTTTTAAAAAAAACTTTATTTTAATAAGGAATATGAAAACATTTAAAATAAATATAATAGGATTTAAAAAAAGATGAGAAGCAGTTAAAAATATTATGATATAAAAATATTATAAAAGGTTCAATAATAAATTGATATAAAAATCATTTGATAAAATATTTTAAAGAACTAAGCATTGTAAATATATTATTACTAAAAGATAATTTAACTACTACATAAATTTAAATAAAAATTACTTGTTATATAAGTCAGTTGGAGCAGTAACATTAGAAGGAACGAAATTACTAGACCAAGGTCCAACATTTGGCTGCATTTGATAAGGATTCTGACAATGTAATCTAAAAATAAATAGTCATAATAAATCTTATAAATTGTTTACCTTAATATATAGTGAGATAGTGATAATCTCTGATCTATAATATAAAATACATAACCTCTTTTAAATAACATAAGCCAAAATTTATATACCTAAAAAGAATAGAAGCTGTCTTGAATTAATGAAATGGAAAGAAATGTATGAATATAAAAAATTATAACACCTTAACAAAGATTTGGATACAAACAATTCAATAGAAAGGAATTTTATTAGACACACATGCAAAACAAAAAATGAATTAAAAAAGCATAGTTTAATATAAAAAATTAAATATAAAAAATTTCATTTACTTTACTAAACTCTATTGAACAGCAGTCCCTGAGGGTCAAGGCCAGCAATGCCCATAACTGTTTTAATAACCAAGGGCTTTGGGGTGTCCCAGTTAAGTGGTCAGCCTTACATGTGACCCCAGTGTTTAGTTCCCAAACATGCTTGGCACTCAGTTTATCGACCCACTGAAGGGATGAAAGGCTGCGTCAACTTTGCCCAGCCTGAGGATCGAAACTCGAGACTTGTGCCATGGGAGCGTGAAGAGCTGTCACTAAGCCACTGGGATTCCCTTACTATTCATTAAAGTATAAATATGAATGCTTTTTAAAAATTTGAAATAATCATAAGCAAGATATAGAAAATGAAAACATGATTACTTAGAATAAATTTCTGATTAAACTTGTTCTCTTCTTTTTGGTATTAAAGCTTATTTACATTAGTATCAACAATAACATTAATGACAAATAGGAGTTAGTAGGATGCAACCGCAAACAAATTTTTGGGTGATTAAAATAAAATGACTGATTTGAAATTTGAGATAAAAAATGATTTTGATCTTTTAGTCATAATAGCTATTCTTCCTATCTTATTACACTTTTCTTGACTGCCAAATTATGATCTGATGATTGCTTTGAAAATTTTTTTCATTTTTAGAATGATATTATAGTATGTGACATATCTAAACTGTTAAGTATGGAAGAGCATAAACTAGCTCTTAATCCTTATTGGCTGGGAGTAATTTTTTGGGTAGCAATTAAACATTTTTTTTTTCCAATGGCAGATTGTAGACAGTTACAACTGCAACAAAGTCTATTAATCTATTGTTCCCTGATACCAAGGAACCAGCCAGAAACAGCGACCTCTTAGCCGTCGAGGCGTTGCCCCGGGTGCACCACAGGGGGTGGGCCACCATCGCACCCTCACACATGCCATAGGGACCCGTTTATAGGGTAGGCATCATTCATACTTCATTCACACACACAAGGAAAGAATAAAGACAGGATAGAGAGAGAAAGTACATACAATGCCTGAACCAGGATTCGAACCTAGGACCTCCCTATCCGTAGTCAGGCACGCTGACCACTAGACAAGTTGGCCGGCTATTAAAATTAAAAAGTGTATTTTTTCTTCAATTTTATCAATCATGAGCACTGAAAGGTATTGCTTGACAATTGGGAACTTTTCACAAAAACCTTCAACTACAATTGAAAATGTTAATGCACCACTGGAATCTACAAAGACATCACTCAAGAGAGGACAATTGATAATGGATTCAAAATAGTGCCTTCTCAAGATTCTAAAGTAAGTTTTATAACATTGCTGATATTTCATAAAAAAGACCTTGCTAATGGTTCTTAAAGCGCCAAATATTACTTTAGATCCTTATCAATTTGAACTTTGTTTTCACATTCAATAGAAAAAATTTTTAAGTTTATAAAAGATAAGTATGATGCATACAAATGGTTAGAAAATAGTCCTTCAATAAATAAACTGTTTTTTTTTTTTTTTTTTTTTCCCCATTGCAGAGCATTTACAGATCCTAATAAAAGAAATACTGAATCTGACTTTAACAAGTTCAATAACTGGTCTAAGGCAGTTCAAAAATTTAAATCTCACAAGTCTTGAAATTATCATAAAAACTCAGAAAATTGTTTGGTTACTGAAAATTTATCACAAGCTCTATTTAAATTTGATAAGCAATATAAAAAAAAAATTTTTTTTAAAGGATGAAGATCACAACTTGGAAAAGAATCTGTAACATTGTAGTTTTTTGTGCATGTCAAGGAGTTGCTTTGATAGGGAAAGATGAAAATATAAGTTCTATTAATAGAGTCAAAATTTTGAAATTAGTAGATTTCTGATTGATGATACATAAGGCTTTACCAATCATGAGCAAGTGACTGTAGCATTTCGTTACACAGAGAACAATTTGGAAGACCAAGAATCTTTCACTAAATTTTATACTACTAAAAAAACTGACGTAGAATAGAAACTTTGTAATTTGCTGAATTAATTTCTTTGTTTGGGCTAAATCTTTAAAATTTATGAGCCCAATGTTAAGAGAGTATGGCAAATATGAGAAGGCCATACAGTGGTGTAGCCATATGAACACTGATGGATAATCCAATGGCAATTTACATTCATTGTTATGAACATATCTTAAATTTGTTTTTAGAATATGATTGTCCATACCTGCAGTGAGAAATGCATTCTACAACTTAACAAATATTTTTTTTTTAAAAAAAAGCATCAGCAAAAAGATATGTACTTTTTAAAAAATATGTTTCTCCACAAACATATTTCATGGAGGCTCATCAATTTTAAAATCATCCATAGATACCAGAAAGAATTACAGATTCAAGCTGATAACAACATAGTTTCATAAAATTTCCATCTACTTTGTACAATCTTCAGTTGTCTGACTTTAATTTTCAAGTTGTAGAAATGTTTTTGAAGCTACTATCAAAATTCTTGATTCTTTTTGCAATGAGATGCTTTTTTTATTTTTTTTAAATAAATTGTGGAGCTATGCTACCAAACTTTTTGAAAAGGAATTCCTACCCTTGGCCAAAAATGAAGAGACAAAGTAAAATTCCGAGCAAATTTGGTAGTGGTGAAAAAAATCCGCACAATGACATATTAATTACATATTTAGTATCGAATAAAATTCAAACATTATTTAAACAGAATGGCCTATCAGTTTTAATTGCCATTAATTCTAAACTGTGAGAGTTAGAAGATGTATAACAAAATGAACAGAATGTTTCAATTATACATAATTTTTATAACTTGCAGAAGGAAAATCTGTTGAGTGATATCCTTCATGTTCATGATAAAAATGAATGGAAGAAAATAGTAAAAAGTTATAATAAATGATTTGCAAAAAAAAGATTGAAATTTTTAAAAGAACACAAAAAAAAATCTTAGTTTGGAACATCTAATATTTTACATGAAGAAATTAATGTGTGCAGTTATTTTAAGCAGATTAAGCTATTAATTCAGCTTTCAGATGTACATATTAATGTACATAGTTAAAAAAAATGTCACATTAATGTGGAACCATTTTAATATTTTAATGTCATCATTCAAAATTTTTAAGATAAAACAATGAAGAAAAAACATTTTTTTTAATTATCAACATTCCAAATATATATAATCTAAATAAAAAACAATAATTCAAAGTAAAATTTTCTAATTTCAAAAACATTATTTTGATAATCTGGATTTTTAGTATTATGTAATAAAATGAGTCAATCCTTATAAAACTTACCCAGCATCATTTTGTGATAATTTTGGCCCAGGAGAAAAGAAATATTGTCCTTGCTGCATTTTGACTATTTAAGTAGACATGTGGAAAATGCTAAAGAAAAATTCATATTTTAAATTAAAGAGATAATCCAGTTTCAAAAGAAATGATTGATAAAAGTAATTTTGACAATAACTAAGGTTCATTCACAAAAGTTAAAAAACTGGTTTATTTTAATAATGCAGTGTTATTATTCCTTTGCTATAGTAATTGTTTGAGACATTTTTCGTATTTCAAATTTTACATACTCTGACTGTAACATTCCAAATTTCTTTGGGCTAACCAAAAAGCTTATTCATATCAATCTGAAACTGAATAAAAGTTTCATTCAAATCTAATATTGTTTATTGCTATTTTTGTTACTTAAAATCAAAGGTACAATCAAAAAAATTTTTTTTTAAAAAAATGAAAGAAATATGACATTTTATGTCAGCTATTACTCTTTTATTAAAATTTCATTGCAAAAAAATACTTTCTAATGCTTTTCTAAGGAAACATAAGTTTTGTTACTTTTTTTTAAAGAAAATTGCATATATCATAATTTGATTTACATTTTGTGGGGATTGGACATTTTCATTTTCAATTTGATTTACATTTTCAGTCCATAAGGGCTGGAAATACTAACTTTAATAGCTTGATCTTTTTCTCATGTACTCTTGAAAGTACTTCTAAACATAGTTATTATTTTCTTTTTTTGATTGCACAGCAAAAATCAGAAAATTGAGTTTCAAGAAAATTCAATTTTCCTTTTTTTAAATTGAGAGTATTCAATTATAGGAATCAGAAAACATGAAAGTATGTAGATGTTCAATTTATCAAAGAATAAAAAGTATTTCAACTTTTCATTGTTAATTTTGATGATGAAAAAGATGCATAGGGCATTTTAAAACAAACTTTAAGTTTATTTCAAGAGCCTATTTTGCAGAACTAATGAATGATTATTTTAGTTTATGATACAATGTAGAAGAGAATACAGAAATGTTCTGCAAGAGAATTTCTGAGAAGGATGAAGAAACTAAAAATATGTTGATTTTAAAAATTCCAGATAAACTACATGCTTTTAACTAGTCAGACACTTAAGAGTTTAGATCATATTCCCTAAAGATTAAAGGACAAGAAATTAAGTATAGATAATATTACAAAGCAATTAATTACTGAAACTAAAGAATAGAACTAAAGAAGAGAGATTTACTCCTGCAGTTGAAGATCTATTCAAAGAAGGTAATGTACAAGAATTTTAAAAAATTAGTAAAAAACAAAACAAAAACAGTTAGGGCCTTCAACAAAGAAAAAGGAATTAGGGAGTAATTCCTGAAATTCATCCGAGAACTAGTAAATATTGGTAAGAGACAAAAAAATACTGAAGAAAGACGTTTAGAAAATATGAATGAAGACAAGAAATATCTTTAAAAAAATAAAACACATTAAACAGAAAAAGAGCCATATTTCTAAATCATTCTATTATAATGATACTGTCATAGGATGTTTAATCGACTCTGCATAAATGTCCCCTTTTTGTAAAGAACAGTATTTATAAACTTTTAAAAATTTGTATCTTTCTCCGAATCACATCTGAAACTCTCAAAATTCTGAATCAATCTCTCTGAATCCTCTTAGAAGGCAACAAGAAAAAATACATTAAAAAAACTTGAAATAAATTATATCAATTTTCCATTAAAAAATAGAGGTAAGAGTGAAATTACTTTAAAGGAGTGTTTAACATTCCAAATATATGAATAAAATTGAAGAGGTGTTAATATTCATACTGTAGAAATTTTATAGAAAATGGAACTTTAATAAAATAGTAACTTATTCTAACAAATTTTTTTAGCACTCGTAGAATGAACAAGTTGAAAATTTTACATACTCAACAAAATGTAATTATAATTCTGTAGTTACTACTTTAAATGTTGATATTGTAATGAGAAATTTTGTCAAATTAATTTATCAGTAATTAAAAATATGATAAAAATATTATCAATGGAATATAAGCACTATAAGAGGAAATGTGGTACTTACAATATTTACACAATTGTTAAATTCATTAAAAACTCATTTTGGAAAAATTGTTAAAACAAGTTTAGAATATAATGAAGATTTTATAATGAGTACAAATAGAGTAATGAAAGTAAAACTATATACTTGAAACAAAAAAATTGGTACTTTTCCATTATACTGCCATTTTTGATAATTGCCGTAAAGGGAAAGAAATAAAAATCATAAACTATTGTCATTAATATTCCATTTGCATTGGAATATTAATGACATCTATTGTTTAAAAATGCTTATGTTTTCAGAAAATATTAAAAAATAATGCAAACATTTTATAAGCTAAAAATTATCACTTATTGATAAAACTTATTTTAATGCCAATGTTAATTTTTGATGGAAATTGTTTACCAATCTCATCAGTGATAAATTGCATAAGTATAAAATAAAAGGTTCTATTAATGAAACAAGATTAAATTTTGTTGTATTTAGTTATTTTTTGCCCTTGGTGATTTGTGACTATAATGTTTCTTTTAACAGATAAATCATCAACAAGCAATTTTTTTAACCAAATAGTTTTACCATTGTTTACCATTTAACTTGTTTATAACTATTTTTTTAGTCAATTTAAGCTCATGAAAATTTTTATTTAGTATGTATTAAATTTAAAATAAAATTTTGTGCCAGTAAAATCATCGTATCTATGTTATACCACTTTCATTCTTTGTAAAAAACATGCCAATCTTTAACATCAAAAATGGAAGTATAATAGAAAAGTACCAAAAAATGGAACATTAAAAAAACAAAACAAAATTACAAATACTAAATATCATCAATACTGTGGCACTTTTCTGCTTACAATTGAACAATTGCATTCCAGAACAATCTTAGCAACTGAACTAGTGCTTTCAAAAACAAAACCGAGATCTTAAAAATCTATAGATGGAAAAATTATGCATGTTATGTAGATGTGTTGTTTGTTAGACAGTATTAATCAAAGTAGTTAACACAACTAATTTCGGGTACTTTTTGCAGTAAAATCACGGGGAGCAAATACTTATTTAATTAATATAAATGATAATTATTTAATGATAAATTGTACAAAATCAATTAAATAGTGTTTAAAAAGATAATTAGTGGTATTAGAAAAAATAAGGAGTTAATTTAAAATGTGTTAAAACTAACTCTATTAGAACCACTTAGAATTTTGTCACATAAGAGTTTGAAGGTTTTAATATATCTAGGTACCAGAATCGGAGGAAAATATATTTTAAAGAGCCCCTGTGGGTTTTTTCATGCTGTCGTTGTTGTTGTTAAAAGTGCTGCGTGAAATAAAATGGTGCCAAAAACATTCAACATTGATATACACATAATAAAAATTTTTTTTTATCTATTTTAAATTCAATCAGCACCAAATTAAATAAAAACCAAGGGGCATCTGAAAGTATAAGCTATCCCCAAAATTGATCAAATTATTAACTATATGCCTGAACAAAATGATGTGTGTGTCTCAGAAAAAATTTAATAGAATTACCACACTAGATAGAGTAAGAGTCTTTCTTCAAACGATTTAAAATCAAGTTCTTGAGTAGAAACTTTTATAGTTTGTATATGTCAAAAATAGATATGAACATTAACAAAAATACTCCCTATAAAAATTAGAGATTTTTTAACTTATTATTAAATATTTTAAAATATTAGGGTTCATAATTACATACATATTTAAAAGTACATCGACAAAAAAATCAAGCAAGAGCTAAAATTTGTATTCCAGAGAAATATGCTCTCAAAACGAAAGTTTACTTTTTAATTCCAATCAAAAAATAAAACTATTCCGACTTAGTATGACTATAACAAAAGTAAAAACTTTTAACAAAAAAATATAAACATAATGAAAATTTTATTTTTGTTTAGGATTATGCCATCAACAAATTTTACCTTCGTAAACTATGTAAAAATTATAAATATAAAAATCAATTGCAATTTAAGTAATATTTAAAATAAAGCTAACATAATTTATTATGTTTAAGTTTTACATAATTTCTTATGTTTATTTTTGTTTCCGATGCTCTATTAAATTGGCATATTAAGAATACATAAAAAAAGCTGTTCCTATTGTTCATTTTACACGGAATAATTATATACTTATATTTAACATTTAAATAGAGTTTAAATTTTTTATTTCACGATTTCCTTGACATAAGCAATTGATACATACTATATACAATTGCATAAAATAACTTAATTTTTAAGAAAATACTAAAACAAAAAAATTAGGACAAATAAAATTTACAAATTTTGTAATGAAAGTTGCAAACTTACTATTGACAGTAAAAGGGATCAAATGTTGAAGAAAATTAACTGTATTTTAATAGACATAAAATAAATAATAAAACAATCAAAAACGAAAACGGTTTCAAAAAGTTTTCTCGATTAATCTTGATTAAAATCGAAAATGGAATAAGAAAACAATAAATAAACAGTGTATTGCCATACTAAAACTTAACTTTCATCAATTTTTTATTAGTTTTTTTTGGTTTTGTTTCGTTTTGTTTATAAAGTAATATTCAAATATTGATTCATAAAGAAATTACTATGATAAATTTAATGTAATATACCCGATTGAATAAATAAAATTCTACAAAAAACAATTACCTAAAATTTAGACAGATTATCAGGACAGCCAATCAAAATAAAGATGATATTCACAGGCCAATATACCTCCCAATCGAGAAACGTCTATTTTCGAATTCAGGCAGCGCAAATTTCATTCAAGCTGCAAAAACAGCGTCGCTAAGGGAAGAATTGTAAGTACTGCCCCAGAATACATCAAACTTAAAAACAAAGTTGGGGGGTTTTATTCAATAAACTGTTTCTTTCTTTTTTTTTTTCTTTCGTAATTTGATAATTTTCTGCTTAACTTGAAAACAATTTTCATACAATAAGCAAATAGAGGATCTTTATTTTTAACTTAAAATTGTAGTTAAATCTTCAAAACTTTTTTTTTATGTGAAACAAAAAATATTTGCAAAGAATATATTTACATTTCTGTGAAAAACATAGATATATTGTTACTAAATAAAAATTTAAACCTTATTAAAGACTGGAAAAATATCTCATTAATTTTGATAATTTATACAAAGCATTCATATACATACACCAGTAAGCTCCTCTATCTGTATGACACACACTGTCAGGGGATGAATGCACTCTCAGCATCTTTGCATTTATTAAACAATAAGTATATATACTTGATCAATGTGAGCTACAAGCATCTGAATATAGAGCTCCAAAAGTGTCCGTCATAACCTATATATGCTTGAAGTTGTTAAACTATTTTGAATTTATACCGATTCTAAGCTAATATTCCAAATGTATATATTTTAAATATAACCTATATAATAGAGGACTTACTTGAGGTGGTACAACTTTGATAAAATATTTCCATTTATACATAACCTTTTGCAATAAATAAGTGCTAACAGGTGAGTAATGTTTTTAAGATTTCAGGAATTAAATTAACACAAGTCTCATTAATAAAAAAGACTAATATATAATAAAACAAATTAAAGTTGATGATTAATATGTCATTCTAATTAACTTTTCCTTTCTTTTAAGTAAAATTAAATTTCTATGTAAATGAAATAACATAAAAATTTAAAAATGAACTTATTCAATTCACGTGAATCATTACGAATTTTCACTTAAAATCTCAGGCATTATATATAGAAGAAGTTTAATATACATTTTATTATTTTAATATTGGCTATATAATTTGTCTGGGTAGTAATATTTTACTTTAAAATAAAGTTTTTAATCATTTTAAGTATATTTGTTAAAAAAAAATATGAATAACTTTACATTATATTTATTTTACAGTGTACCATTACAGAATAAAAGAAAACCATGTGTTACGTAATTACCTAGCTACCTTACTATAGTAAGTATACACCGGTGTTCAAAATTAAGAATATTTGCATATTTTGTCGAATTTCCTGAAAAAAATTTAACGAAATGTAAAATTACCATTTCGAGATAAAAATGCAAACATGTACGCCGAATACGTAAAAGTACACATATGCGTGAGCTGAACCAGTAGAACAGGCTTTATAAGCATAAGTGTGCATTACAAAACACGTTTTTCGTTCGTTAGCATACCTCACCGAATTTCTTGATGTTTTTGTGCAGCAATCAATTGAATTAAAGTTGCAACAATAACAATGAGTAATTACCAGCATTTAGATGATGAAATGAAACGGCGAATTGTGGGGAAGCTCAAAACAGGCGAGTCTCAAGTCTAGATTGGTAGAAGTGGGCATAGCAATATTGACCTGATCTTGTTTGTCAAAGTATTCGGGGTGCACAAAACATGAAGCCCACCAATCACACCGCAGCTGCCCTATTGAACATGTCTAGGGCCTTTGACAGAGTATGGCGCCAGCTCATGATTGTCAAACTGCATGACTCATTTGACATTAAGGGCAAAATACTCCCGTGGATATCCAATTTTCTCAGGGATAGATCAATTAGAGTTAAGTACAATAACACCCTCTCGGATCCTTTTAAAATAAAACAAGGAGTTCCTCAGGGTTCAGTCTTGAATCCAGTATTGTTTTCCTTATATATCTCTGGCATCGAAAAAGAAATTATTAAATATTGTAAAGTGGGTATATTTGCGGATGATATCATCCTCTACAACTCTAGCTCAAACATTGAAGACACTGAGCTTAAACTCACTAATGCTATGGACGGGGCTTACATCTTTGCTGAACAACATAAATTGATTTTTAATGCTTCAAAATCAGTTTCTACCTTTTTTACAACCGAGAAACATCTTTTCAATTATCATCCTCGAATCTTTATGAATGGAACTCAATTGAACTATAATAAAAATGCCAAATACCTTGGTTAATCCTAGATCAGGAAATTACAAGCAATAAACATATTAAAGGACAAGTACTCAAGGCTAGGAAAAGACTGAATATTCTCAAATTTATATCAGGTCGAGATTGGGGTGCAGAAGCTAGTACACTTCGCACTACATCTCCCTTGTTAGATCAATACTAGAGTATGGTTTCTCTATCGATTCCTGTGCTTCTAAGACTAGTCTGGATAAGCTTGAGAGGGTGCAGTACAGCGCAGCTAGACTCACACAGGGCTACATTATAGTTGTGCAAATGAAATCGTGAATTATGAAAGTAATTTGCCACCTCTTTCTCAAAGAAGAATTCTGTTCCTTACAAAATATTATAACAAGCTTATTAGCTATAACGAGCAGCACAAAACTTCTATCTACCTCCTAGATTAAACTAGCAACCAACGTCTAAAGAAACACAGTCCCTTTTCCTATGAAAGGGCACAAAATCTCCCTTCTTCGAATGTAGAAGGTCACTCTTTGAAACCACTGGGAGCTGAATTAGAACTTGATGAGAACTTCCATGAGAAGCTCCTAACAGTGACAAAAACTCAGAGATTACGGCTCCCGTTAAACAACTGGCACTAGAAACAATCCATAATATCCCTCCATATTCTATGAAAATTTACACATATAATAATAAAGGTGTGGAGGGAGTCTCGGGCAGTGGGGTGTACATAAACATAGTCTCCGGAGATCTAGAATTTAAAATAAGAAACCCAGATAATTGTTCCGTGTTTAGATCAGAGCTAATTGCCATTAGAAGAGGTTTACAGTATGCAGCAGAGGTGGAGGATCAATTAGAGGATATCTGGATATAGACTGACAGTCGTGCTTCAATTAAGGATCTTTTAAATTGGAGCACTGTTGGAGATCGAACTAGCCTGGGTATACTAAGTCTTCTTGAGAGATTATCACCCGAACACACAGTACATTTCCAATGGATGCCTTCACACGTGGTAGTAGAGGGGAATGAAAGAGTGGATTTCTTGGTCAGACCAGCGTCAGAGGAGGGAGCAAACCCAGGTGGAGAACTCACATCTAGTGAGATTTCTTCCCTGGCAAAAACTGAATTGCATAAGCTTATGAAAATTCCTCCCAACCATCCATGGTACTCCGCCGAAAGACAGGGTGAGACCTTCAAACTTTTATAGACCACAAGATCTTATCAAACTGCCTTTTCCCGCTATCTGAGTGGGCACACGAGAGGAATCACCTTTCAGTAGGGGCAAAGGACATTTCCAGACTGTCCTTGGTGCTCCATCAATATGCCTCCCCTGGACAGAACATGCTTGAATTTGAAAAAAGACGATTTCCTTCGGGACCCACCTTATTGTTTAGACATTATAGATATTTTTGGTTTTATGGGGGTTGTCTAGCTAGGCTAGACAGCCTGAGATAAGTAACAACAATTGGCGGTACGCAGAAAAAGATTTAAAAATTTTTCTTCTTCCATGCGACTTTCTCATGTATCATACAACGAGGTTTAATATGCAGAATTTGGTGCAGTATGTTTAAATGATTCATCTGCTGCAACAAAAGCAATTTTTGTTGCTGATCAGTATTGAAGTTTTTAATCCATAATCAAATTCTATAAAACCGTCAAGAATGTTACACTCTAAATAGTTATTCGTCTTATTTTTCCCCATTATATTTTACTTGATTTATAATCGAATGAAAATCACTACTGAGCCTAAAAATTTATCATTCTTTTATCTAAAACAACTGAATATATATTCCTGCACTTCTAACCGTTATGAATTTACGAAGAAATATTATAGGATTTTATACAATTATATTGAGTCACCCGAATAGGTTGGTTGGTTTGTCGCTCAAAGGTAAATTTTTGCACACAAATGCTAATTAGTACTGAAACTACGGTTAAGGCGGATTTCGAACCACAGCAAATATCCGAATACAAGATGGGATTTGAACTGTAGAACTGAAGGTAAGAGTGCAAACTATTTGCTCAGCTCAGCAACATCTAAACAGGTAATTCATTTATATTCTTTAAAAGCGCATATTTAAATATGCATGAATAAACAAACAAATGAACGAGTAATTTGTATATGCATATCATTTCCAAATAAATAAGCTTTGCATTCTAAAATTGTTTCATAAGATCTTTCTGAAAGTTTCCCATAGTGAGCAGTGAAATAGGCTACTTCAAAAGAATAGTAAAATATTGTTTTCTCGTGAAAAATATTCTTTCTTTTCATCTGTTGAAAAGTTGAATATTCAATGCAACTTTTCAAAATGTCTTTTTACATTTTAAGAACTAGTTGCTTTATCATTGCACATTAACACAAAGTTCTTTCAATTCTTTTCAATCACACATTTCTCCAAACCAATCTATATAGTCCGTAATTGAATTTTTTTTCGACACAACTGATGAAAACAAATGTAGATGGGGAAAATTTATATATATATAAAATAAAATTATTCAATCATACATGCGATTTAAAGTTATTTAAAATTATCACACACATTTCTATACTTAGAATGAAAATTACATGTGTGTGTGTGGAGTTTTATTATATCCCCCCTCAGTTTTAACCATTTTAAAACTTCATTTATCGAATAAAGTTACAACCTTTTCATCTAGATGTTAAAAAATATTTATGTCATTAAATCTGAGTTTTTTAAAAAAAATCACATCTTTTTAAATTCAGAAATATGAACAATTTGACGAAAAATGACTATTTCAAATACTGAGACTAATAGTTTACTTTGTGTAGATAGAGTAATGATCAAAAGCATTCAGATCCTTTTTATTAATATTTGTAATTGTATTTAAAAAATAATATAATAACCTAGTTCAATAATTAGTCAAAATAGCATCAATCTTTTAATAATACTTTTAAAATATTTTTAATTTTGTAAGTGTAAAATTAATTATAATTTTAAAGGAATAACAATCTTATTTTTATGTTTTATTAAGAAATGTTAATGTATCATATGATATCAAATATTATAAACTGAGGTACCAATAAAACAAATCATATCTTTTTGGGTCAATAAAAGTTTGAATTACAATTTTTTTAAAAATATAGGTATATTAACCAACAATGACTTTTATTAAACTTAAAAATCAATTTCTAAATAAATAGTAAACTAACTTAAAATTACAATAAAAATTAAAAAAAAAACTTTTTTTATATATTATTTTGTAAAATTTAATGGATGAAATTATTAAATGTATAGATCAAGTAAATTGGATTATGTAACGTGATGATGCAAAATGAATGATTTTCTACATTTTAAAATAAATACCCTTCACATGCATTAAATACTTTAAGTTCAGAAAACCTATTAAAAATATAAATCTTGGAAACTTTTTTTTAAAATTGTTAAAAAGAAGTGCTGAAAACCAACACATTAAATATTGTATGTATAATTTACAAATTTGGAACTTTTTTTTTATTTTATTCAGAATGCAAAGTTTTAAAATTGCTTATGTAATTAATATAAATCTGTCATTATTAAAAGTTTATTGTAAACTAGTATCAATTAACTTGGATATTTAAAACAATCTGATTTAATGTTAGTTTGATTCACTTTTGAAGGAAAACCATAGTTACTCAACAATTAAACAGTCGGGTTCTACAAAAAACATTTATTTCAAATTCTCGCAGAAAAATTTAATGGAATAGTTTCAAAAATTTATACAAGATCAAAAAATAATTAATCCTATCCCCTTAACAGATATTTTTTTAAACCCCTGTGCTTTTAAAATTAGGACCTGTAAAGTAGTAGGAACACGACCTGTAATGAGCTACTGTAGATGAGATTTTCACAATTTTAGCTTTGAATAATACATGATTGAAAACCGATTCGGTAAATAAATTAACTCAAAATTAGAAAAGTTTTCTTAATATTTCTAATTTTACCTTTTCATTTATTAATGGTTAAAAAAATAATTTTACAAAAATCACAATGTGGACAGTTATATATATATATATATATAGATAGATAGATATATTAAAAAAATTTAAAAAAAAAAACTTTCGTAGGCTAGTATCTGATCGACCAATCATAGGTTGTCCATCACTACCTAAGAATCTGACAAAAGAATCTTTCAAATTTTACTTGATTTGTTACTTATGAGAATTCAAGTTCTTATAATAAAATGCTCCACAGATATATTTTTTACAAATTTTTTTGAAATTAATATTATAAAAATATTTACAATTTAAATCAATTCAATCTTTTGTTTTGCAATCAAAAACTTGTTTGTGTTAATTACAAATATCAATTTCACAACACTAATAGAAATGTTTTAACAGGAACATTTGCAACTTGCAAATCAATTTCTAATCGTATGATCGGGAAATAACAGTGTAAGTGCAGAAAAATATACCTTTAAAATGAGAAAACACAACACTTATTTTATATAACATGTCAGACTTCTCATTTCTAACACATCTCATAAATTCTTAGAAAATTAAGAATAAAATTTTAAAATGTAAAATCTTGCTCCGTAAATCAAACAAAATCCTCCCAACCCCTACAATTATGTTTCAGAATAGAAATAATTTAGTTTAATATAAATTAGTTTTTTGTTTCAAAGATATTGAAAGAGGCAAAGTATTAAATATTATTATAGTCTGAAAGCAGGCGTATAAAAATTTATTAAATATTTTTGCAATAGAATTAATATTTTTCGGCATAAGTTACTCTGAATATTATTATTTGCACAGATAAGGACCTGCAGCAACTTAAAATGGTTCTAAACCACAGCAAACATCCATGTAACAGGTAAGAATTGATCTGAAGAACAAAAGTTTTAAATTTATTTTTCATAAAGAACTTTCCCATTTTTGATAAAATCTATTTTGAAACCAAAATAGGATTTTGGACAAATAAAATGTTCTAACAATAATTATAAAACCATGTTATTGTAATAGATGTGAATATATATAACGGTCTGAATCATAAGTAAAGGACAAAAATCAAGAAAATGACACATTTTGCATCATTCATAGAATTTATTCTTTATTGGCAAGTAAAATTACCAGTCAATAAAAGAATTTCGAAAGAAAGAACAATGCACATAAAACAGAAACTTAACATGAAATAAATACAATGGAAACATGTAGCAGTAAAAGCTGTGTATAATTTTTTACCAGTTTTTAGAAAAACTTCACATAAATTACTTTAAAAATTTATTTAATCAAGAATACTAATAATTATAGGTCTGTAATTAATAAATATATAATTGTATTTTGTAACATTTATTTTAATGTAATGAAATTATATAATTACCAAATAAAGTAAAACATCAAAATTTCTAATTATAATAATATTGAAATATATTTTAAAATGAATTTTGTTTCAGGTGTTACATAAATAGTATAAAAATTAAAGAAATTAAAAGTTTTATAGAAAACAAATTATTTTTCTTTCCAATATTATTTATAAGGACTGGTTTCCAAATTAATTAATTTTCAATAACAAGTGAATATTAATGAGATTCATATAATAGGCATAAATGCATTGACTTGAAATTCTAACAAAGACATTTTCTTCCAAAACTAAATAACCTTCAATGAGGAAAACATCTGACGCCAAAAGCAAGAAGTAATGAATTTTTTAAAAATAATTTTACTAAACACACCGTCAAAATAAATTTATTACACTTGAAGCCTATTTCAATATGATATTTTTGAGCAGTGTTTATTTTTACATCCTTGGAGAACCGAATATGTTAGATTGTACAAGTTAACAATTAAGTTTGTGTCGTTCTTGCAATTACTATTATACAAAATTAACATATATAAAAATAAGGACACAAATTTATATATAACAGTAGTCTGCTTTTATAACTGAGAAATAAATTAAGAATGTTTTATTAATCATTCCAAATAAAAAAAATGTTTAAAAAACTCCAAATTTTTTTTTTTCATAAATATATCTAAACACCTAAAAATAGTAGTAGAAGGAGTAATAAGATGCAATAAAATATAGGAGAAACAATTACTTATAATTAAGTAAGAAATTTCATAAAAAATCAATATTAACTCTTAGCTTTTATTACGGACAAAAAATAAGTATTAATACAAATTTTGATAGAAATTTTAAAATACGAGTGTAAATTATAAATAATGTACTTGGGCAAAATACAAAACAATTATAAATATTAAAAAAGTTTTAAATTTAAACTAATTGTAATAATTTTAAATTAATTTTTACACACTTGTTAGTTTTATTATTTTTGACCTGGAAATAGTAGTAAACTGATATTGTAAACATATTACACAGGAAAATAATTGTAGCTGAAATATCTTTAAATATAGTATAAAAAATTTAAATATATTTAAATTTCTACCAAATATATGTACTAATGCTTCTTGTAAACCTGTTTTAATCAGCATTTTGAACTTACAGGTATTAGTACTACAAAGTAATTAGTAATTAAAAAGCCCTTTTTATGTATTTTTAAAATACTTTAAAAATTAAAATCCAGATTCTTTACAAAGTAAATAATATTTTTGCAACTTCTTTATAAAAATAAAGGTATTTTGTATGCATTACAAACATGCTATCACAGCTTTTACCAAAATATTTCCAAAATGTGTATAATAAATAAAAATTATTTATGATCCAAAAACAAGCAAAATTTAATGCGTGATATAAAACAACCCAATAAATCGAGTTCTTTTACAAAAATGTATTTACACATTAAGATGAAAAGAGATACAATTTAACCACTTTAAATCACCAAAGGAAATGAATATTAAAATTTATTTAAATTATAAATGAATAAATTTTTAATTTAATTCTAACACAAATGTAAACTTTAACGAACATAAACAACAAACTTTACATTATCTTAATAAATTGAAATAAGGATTTTTATATAAATACTAGGCTTAATGATAAAGAATTTATTTTAACTAAATTATTTATTTTGGTTTACACATATGTCTAAAACAAATATGTCTGAATGAAGTAATATAATAGAAATACTAGTTATAAATAACATACATAACAAAAGTAAAAAATATAAACATAAGTTTACTGCATCAAAAAATAATATAACAAAGGAAACATTTTAATGCTTTTTAAAATTATAAATACTCATTTAACATTCTTTTGAATAGACGTGACAAAATTATATAAACTGATTATTTTCATATAATAAAATTTGCTTCAACAAAACATAGAAAACTTCAACATGATTTAATGACATCTTTCTCCACAAATCTATCATATTCACACTACTGTTTGCATAGTTCTTTGTTTTTATACAAAATACATCAACTGAAGGTGGTAAAATAAAAATTAATAAAAGACTGCTAATTACAATTTTAAAATGTGTTATAATAATATATATATAATGCATTTATGTATATATGTTTATATTACACAATGATAAAAATGAAATATTCTACATTATGAAGCAACAGACAAGTTAACAAATGATTTTATACAAATATTTGGGTAACTTTTATGCCCATAGTCTTTTTAAACACAAATTCTTCTAAGAATTAAAAAGAGTAAAATCTTGCACATTGTAAGAAATGTAATGACATCTTACAAGAAAATGTACAAATTTGCTCAGGATTAATGAATGTACATAATATATGAATAAAATTTCATACACATTGCAGACCACTTGCACCAAAAATGCATTATTCTGGCACTTAACTTGTATATACATCGTTGCAAGCTCCATTTAAAACCAAGATTTCTTTACAAATTCAGAGTATTTTTAAATTAAGTGTTTAAAATCATTCTTTTTAAGAAACTTTAAATGCATCACAGAAAACCTGCATTTCACAAACGAGTAGAGAATTTTCAGGTATACCAACATATTGATATCATGCACACAAGCATCAATTTTTATATGTAATAGGCATTTCTCTCATATAATAAATATATAAAACTATATTTATTAACATTCAATCAATGACATTAAACATTATACATTTTAATAAATTATTCAAACACCAGACAAGATGTTCCAGCGAATCCAGTAATTCTTCAACTTCGTTTGCACACAGGGTCAAGGGTAGATTTAATATTCAAACTTGCAACATCTTTTTTTTTATTAGTGACACTGTAAATTACAGACTTGTAATCATTAGGTTTTTCATAGAGTTTGTTTTTGAAATTTAAGGACATTTTGTTAATTCTAAGAAGGTTTCTTCAAAATAGTAGGCAGAATATTTTTTTCTCCCAAATTATCAATCCGAAAACCATATTCTGTAATGCTGAAAACAAATTGCAGACAACCACATTGGATAAAGCTTCCATGATGAAGAAGTGCTGTACCTTCCCAACCAATACTTGCAGTTTCAATTGGATTATAACCAGTGCTATTACACTTGCAAGGTTTGGTGTGCTAAAATAAATTAGAAAGGGTTAATGCACAATCACAATACAACAGTCATAGATTTCTTTATCTTAATTATTTAAATTAAGTTCATAATAAATTATTAGATATGGTGAAACTTTAAAATACAATATAACATAATAAATGAAATGACATTTCTAAATTAATTGCTACTTGGGACATTGCTTAATTATTTTCACTAATTCCACCCTTTCCAGACCTTTGGCAGATTCATCGTGGTGATGAGGTGACTCTGGGCAGCCTGGGTGACATACAACCAAATTTTGTTCATATAAGGCCACCTTAAGCATGGAGGCCAAACCATTATGCTTAGCTAATGGTAGCAGGTGATGAATTAAGTCAGTCTTCAACCTTCAGTTGCTCAGTCAAACAGAAGCTGCTCCTAAGCCTCCATCAGGGGCACGCTCTGAGTTTAGACAGAGGGTTCAGTTTGAAAAATCAGTTACAATTTCTAAAATCATACAAGTCTTTAAAAATATCCTAGTGCAATATTAACAGATTATCTACTGGGGCTACAAAAACTAAGCTCAATCAGATATTGAATCTTGCAAAGAGACATGACATTCAAATTATAGCCTTTCAAGTAACTAACCTAAAACACCGCTCTTTTTTAAAGATAAAGTGCTTTTATACCATTAGAACTGACAGAAAGGAGTATGGTGGAGGACCGGCTTTTTTTAATTAGAGGTACCTTGTATCAGTATTTAATCATCACTCGGATTTGGAGGTACAGGGTATCTCCTTATCCTGGAACAGTTTATTGAATGTTTTTAATGTATACCATCTTCCAAATTCAAACAACTTAACTGACTGCTTTAACAGTACTCTGGAAGAAACATTTTTCTTTGAGATTGAAATGCTAAGAACTAAACATGGAGATGCAGTATGCTGAATCAAAGAGGCATTGAACTGCAAAACATGGCTGACAACAGATAGTTCATGCTTCTTAATGGCACTACAACTAATTTTTCTTTTAGTTATGCATCTTTCGATGTTCTGGACATTTCTCTAGTAACTCCAAACATTTGAAATTTTAGAGCTTTTCTAAGGCCAATTGGAGAATTTTGAAGAAAACACGTCGGTAATAGACAAACCGGATTTCATTTAAGAAACATATTATCAACCCCACAGAAAAAAGTACACTCCTAGAGGCTATGTCAAACACTCATTTATTATTGATTTTACCAATAAATCTTCTTTATTTAAACCACTTTTAGATATGAGAAATCAGAAGTATATGATATTGCAATTTGTAGCGACTCAACTCAGAGTAGAGCTAAATAAAATGAACGCAAAGATTAAGAAATTAAATACATTCTGAGGAAAAAATGGATTGCTCTTTGTAAAAGGTTAGATGCTAAGTCTTCTGACACTAAGTTTTGGAGATTTGTGAAGGATATAACACGTGAACAGTAGATGCACTACTTTACTAAACTAAAATGGCAGTTTTACTCAAGATGACAGATCAGCTGCTGACCAGACTAATCTACCAAAAAACAAGTTGTTTGAACTTTAACATTCATTATAAACAAGTTGCAAAGATGGCAAGAAATGTAGTATATGTTTGTCGAATGACAAGATTCTTATTGAACCACTTTTTCCAATCCTCTTTCACATTAAGTCACCTGGAAAAAATTTCTTTAATTGAAAAAAACTATCACCATTC
This sequence comes from Latrodectus elegans, assembly GCA_030067965.1. NCBI lineage: Eukaryota > Metazoa > Arthropoda > Arachnida > Araneae > Theridiidae > Latrodectus > Latrodectus elegans. The sequence continues at coordinate 17,465,079 of CM057812.1, forward strand.
CCATTCACAAAACCAAAAAAAAGGTAATCTTAACTGAAGACCTGTTGCTTTGACTTGCAAGGTTATGGAGAAAATGGTACTTGCCAGATTAAAATTTTACTAGAGAGACCTCCTTCCCAAGGAGAAGTTTGGTTTTGAAATAGGACACAGTACTACTGACCAAGCCTTGTTATTTTTTCCAAAGAGTTAGAGATTCCCATAATTTGAGGCCCACCAACCTTATTGTCACTATTTTCCTAGACTTAAAAGAGAGAACTTAAAAAAAGACTATACTTTGTCAGGGTTTGGAATCAGAAACTTATTGTTAAACTGCATGACGTCTTTATTTGTGGCAAGGCTTTGTCCTGGAATTATAGTTTCTTAAGAAATAGAATTATAAGTGTAAAATACAAGAAAACTCAAAGAGTTTTAGTTTAAGTCAGGGCATTCCCCAAAAGTCAGTTTTGATTCCTATTCTTTAATCTACACACTTGGCTGGTGTCAGAAAAGTATCTGCTAATTGAGAAACTGGAATGTTTGTAGATGATATAACTTGGTATTCTGGGTCAGATATTAAAAAATTGGAGCGCAACTTGAACTTAAACCTCTTAGACTTATAGAAGTTCACTGAACAAAACAAATTAAATTTTTATCCCTTGAAATCAACAGTTAGCTTTCTTAACTACTAACATAAAGCTATTCAACTATTAGTTTTGGGAGTCAACTTCTCACATATGAAAAGTATTCTCACATATGAAAAGTATTTAGGATTTGTCCTTGACCCAGAATTCACATACAATAAACATATAGAGGATCTTGTTCTTTGAGGTAAAAAAAAATCTGAAATTATTAAAATGCATCTTTGGGCAAGACTGGGGAGCACTGGCTTTATTTGAATTGTATACATCTCACTTAGAAGACTAATTTTGGAATATGGATTTTTTACTTACTCAAGTGCCTCCAGTTCTATTCTACAAAATTTAGAATGAGTTCAATTGAGTGCTGTGCATATTATAGCTATTTGAATAATATTGTATTATATGAAGCAGATATTTAGCCTTTAAGCATAAGAGACACTCATTTAGTTAAATACTATAATAAAGTTTTTAGTTATGGTAACCAAAATTGTATGACAGAATTAATTCAGTATTGGGAAAATAACAAAAGGTTAAACAACAACACGTTAAGTTTAACTGCCTCCCTGGATATCACAGACAAAAAACACGGAGAGCCATTTGCTCAAGACTAATATTGATCCCTCAATAGGCTTACTTGGCATGTGTTTTTTCCCTCCCAAACTGAACTGCTCCCTCTAGTGAACAAAAGCTTAAGTATTCTTGAAAACCTGAAACATCTCTTACAGGAGATCCTTGATAGGATACCAATGGATGATAATAAAGTATATCCAGATGGAAGTAAAGGTGAGAATAACCAATCAGGAAGTGGCATTTATATCATGATTCCAGACTTTTGTTCTGTTTTAGAAGCAAAATTACTGCAATAGAAGAATTTCACCAAAAAACTGCAAGTCACAAAATATTAGCTGTTTTATCAATTCTATTGTTAAACTTCAATACTCTAAAAATGTCAAAAATTTGTGAATTTTTTAGAATGTTTTGCAAAATAATCATACAAATTTACTATTTTGCTGGTCTATTTGTAAAAGAGTATATGGATAAAATATATTAACTTTAAAATTAACAGAAAAAATCAGTGTCAAGTAAACAAAAAAAATATTAAAATGGATTAATGACTTACAAACTGCTCTCAAAAAGTTATTAACAGCACTCTGAGAATATTAAACAACCTTTTGCTCCTCTAGCATATGTGGTAGGAAAAAATTAAATTTTTTTTTAAATAGTATCCAAAGAAAAAATAATTAACTACAAGAAAAGTTGTTCCAGATATCTACTTTTCTGAATGAAGATTAAATCTGATTTTCCAGAAAAAATGTGCACAATTACTTTTACAAGGCAATCAAGTGTGTCTACTTTCATTACACTATACAACATGATTATTCACTACAGTTGTAATTGGCATTGAGTTACATTAGAATAATACTAAGAAATTTGTAGATGATCAACACATATTGTTCCATAGATAGTTGTTATAAATGAAAAGCATTGCTGATGCAAACATTAAAAATATTAACACTTAAAAGATTTCTCTAAAGAACACCCTCAAGGCTGAATAAAACAGATGACATACAAGAAAGACACAAGAGTTTAGTTATGAAAAAAAACCTCAAGGAGAACCCTCAACTTTTTACAAAGCAACTATGAGGGATAAAAGGAAAAGAAAGAAGAGATTAGATAAGAAACAAAAGAAAAGAATAGAACAGATCACTTGGTATTTTGGAATTGTGACACCCATATTAACTAAAAAATAAATAAATAAATCCACAGAAGAGTATTAAAATGAAAGCTTGTAGCTTTTAAATGGTAAAATATAACTATAATTACAGTTCTTGTAAAAGTATACTTCATAGGGTCATTTTAAAAACTTAAATATTAGATTAATATTATAAAATGATAATTTTTGTTAAAGCAGCTTTGGATGAATTTCAGAAATTTTAATCAAATGGGCAACATCAACTATAAATTATTTTACATGATATTGAATAAAATTCTATGTAAATTAAAAAATTCTGCAGAAATGATAGCTTTTTATTATTAATTTAAATACTTTAATGTGCATTAATTTATCATCTTCAAAAGGAACCAATGTTGTTCATTAACTCTCCCACTTAAATAAATAATAGCTTGCATACTTTTTTCAATAATTTACAGTTACATCAATTAATAGGTAATTAAAATTGAATTCTAAACATAAATATTGAAATCAATAACAAATAATTATTAGATTTGCCACTTATAGTGCCTAATTGATACAACTTATACAGGAGTTATGAATGAATATGAATTTCTGAACATAAAAATGCAATTTTTCATCCAACATATGTAAACAATGATACTCTGCTTATGCTAAAGGGAAAAAAAATACCTGTTTGTCTCGAGCAGTAATTAATGATTTAATAGAATTCATTGGAGGTGAAGGAAGATCATATCTAGATGAAGATCTTGCTAGTTTTCGTACAGCAGCTGATAAAGAATTAGGAGGAGGTGATAATTTTTGTTTATCAGAGAAATCAGTTGCATAATAGACATTATCAACAATAGTACCATGAGGACTGTAATTTATCAGCTCATAATATTTAGTAACCTAAAAGGCAAAAATAAGCTATTTAGTTTTTTTATAACCATAAAAAAACCTCCATTGAATCGGCATTGTATGACTCGGCATTTTAAAATAAACCGATAAAAGGAGCAAAAACAGAAAATCAATAAAACTGACTATGGCACAAGTCTTCTAATATAAATATGATAATAAAGTAAATAGGACTGTTCTTTTAAAAAGTATAACATGATTCTTATCACTTTTAAAGTACATATTCATTAACTTTTAGCTACAAGAAAAATATTAATTTAGGCAACTTACCTCATCATAAAATATTGAAGCATGTTTCGCAGAAACATAATTACAGTAACCATAATTAGGAAAATAGATGTCCATATCAGCTCCTAAAATATAAATAGCTTTTCCAGAAAATATATTTTGTAATAGATTTAATATGCAACTTTTGTCTTTATAAAATAACATAGTAAGAATTCCTTGCATTAAAACACTATTTTTTGCAATTATAAACAATGAATTCATAAAAAAAAGGCTTTCCAGACAAAGAGCAGTGATTTTCTATTTTTAAAGGATTTAAGATTCAAAGGAATATTATAAAAAATATCTTTTTCTATTTTAAAACATAAAATATTTAGAAAATATATCAATTAAGATTTGACACATATAGTACACATTACAATATTGTAATGTCCCTTATGATTGCAAAGAATCAGTCAAGTGATTTATGTTTTCTTCTACTTGGACATTTTAGTTAATATATATATATATATATATATATATATATATATATATATATATATATATATATATATATATATATATATATATATATCAATTTCCACACCAATCTGATTGAATTTATATTCTTTTGTTTTGAAGTATTATGATAGCTATACAATAAGTTTGTGTGTGTGGAGACTTTAAAGTTGTTATGAATAAAAACTTAATGTTTTACTGCCCAACACATAGAATCAATGAAATGGCATTATGAAGTAAGACTTATTCACAATTTTCAATTTTTGGAATCATCTGATAATAAGTTGCTTGAAAAATAATAACTATGCTTTATAAGAATTTTTAAAAATCTTAATTCATATTTTTTCATTACTAAAATTAAAAACTAGTTTAATTTTAACTGAATTAACATAAGGTATATCTCATTTTCTCCAGAGTGAATAATTTTATTTATGAATTTATTTTGTTTATTCTTCTATGTTCCTTTTCTAAGTTGTGATTTTCATTACATTTTAAAACATTAAAAAAGGAAACTATTCAAGATATTTTGTGATAGATATAAATCAAATCTTAAATCCCCTTTGAACACAAGTTAATTTGTCATAGGATATTTTTGATTATAATATAATTTTTCTTCATGCATAAATCCATGATTTCACAATTTTAGAAGTGAAATGTCTTTATACAATAGAAAGAAACAACCAATGTTTAGAGGTGGTGTAAAGTTTACATTAAAATCTTATAAGTATCATAAAGTTTCTTTTTCATAATTTTTAAAAATATTTTGGGACTTGAAATAATTACCATTTTATCTAATATGAACACAAAATAGTTTAATGTAGAGGATGTACTTAAGGTACTGTGAACTTCCCCAGAAAGACAAACTGGCTGATAATAATTTGCACAACAATCTAATCTACACAGAGGCTTTCTCATTTCACAGCATTTTAACTTATAATAATAAAAAGAAATTGAAGTGGTTATTTGAAATGAAATTGTTGCACATGATTTAAAATTTAAAAAAATAAATATAATCAATAATTAGGAAACAAGTAAAAAATTTTAGTAATTCAATACTTTTTTTATATCTGGAGCAAATTGTGACTAACCATAATTTGTTCCTGATTATAATGCATAATTTTTAAGCAATTCTTAATCAAACATTTATTAAGCAAAGTACCATTGAAATCAATAGGAAATAGGATAATGCATTTCATATTACTAAATCTATATAATAATGTAATTTATAATTGATAATCATTTTTTCAAAAATTATTTATTCATTTATATTTGCTTATACTTTAAAATTTGCCAAGCATGAGACAAAACATTAATGCTGAATTAATTTGTAGTATCATTTTATTATCTTGTGATGCTTCTCAATGAAAGATGCAGGTTTCCCGAGATTTTTGGTATCTTTGCTTCTTTCCTGAAGTTGCTATCTTTTACTCCCTTGTCAAAATCTCCTCCGTACGCTTGAATGCGACACAGAATGCAACTACAAATGCTTCAGTGATTAATTACATGTCAGCTTATCTGTGTTATCTGTCATTAATCCTATAATTTTGACTTCACACAAAATTTCCCTAATTACACATTTTTCAAGCACCTTTAACAACCATACATGAAAATGATTATCTTTCAAAGGATAAGATTGACTCCTTTAGTCACTTCAAAACCATGATCAAAAAGTAGTTTAGAATTGAGCTTTTAAAAATTGAAATGGTAGGCTGGTTCGTGGGTTGTAATAGAAGAATAGTGTTAGTAAATGGATTTTAAAGGATAAATTTTTTTTAATAGATCATTATTTCCATTTGATAGATGTGAGGAGCATTGTTCATAGGAAACACACCTTAGAATGACAAATTCATCTAAAGCAGATAATTATTCAGACTGATCAAACAATTCCTTTATTTAATCTGAAAAGTAATACATCACCTGAATTAACTTATTATATCAACATGAATTTTAGTATACTCTTCTGGATTTAATACTTTTCAAGATTAATAGACACTCTTTCATAAATACTCAATTGATATTATTCATTTAATGGGCTACAAAATAATATACATTATATTATTTTGAAATAATATTATAACAAAACTATAAAATTATAACAAAACAAAAAAAAGAATATATAATTAATACTACTACATAAAAATTTAATGCGACGGAAGAGCTTGTTTTTCAGCACACATTTTCTCAAACCGTGGTATCATTGAAGAAATCACTGTTCTCAGTTCCTTTTCAATCATTAAGCGAGATAGATACTTTGTTTTTAAGACAGCTACTGTAGAAAAACCAGTTTCACATAGGTAAGATGTTACAAACCAAGTGCTTGGCGCGAGTAAGCATGAGAATACCCGGGATGTTGCGAGTGCTTATTTTTTGATTCCACGCCCCACCAGTGCTCGGCTCCAAATGCGAAAGTGAGATATTTCGTTCCAAGAAGAATAAGGATGGGATCTTTTAGCATTTGTACCCAAAAATTCGCGGCGAGGATTGTGGATTATGTATACCGCTGATTCATTTTTTTGACACCTATTCGACTTTTTTGGTTTGTATTCGCGAAAATGATATTTTGGAAACAGCTGTATGCCCCCTTTGCATCTGTCTCGCACCCCACAGGTTGGAAACCACTGCTCTAAGTGGTAAATGAGTGATAGGTTTAATTTTTAAATTGCTAATCATTTAAGCGCAAAGCAACAATGTAAGAAATATACTTTATTAGCTTGTGGCATAGCGGTAACTCCTATACTTTGGAATTAATAAGAACTTATAAGATTAATGTGACAATTCTTGATATTATATCCCAACTTAACATTGAAACACAGTTATTTTAGGGAATGCTATTTAGTGGCACCAAAATAACCCCCACTTCTTGATGTCAAACGAATCTGAAGATTGTTCCAACTATAAAAGATTTCCTAGTCATGAAGTCAAATTAGAGAATATATGTTCTCATATTCTACAGTTCAATCTTACTTTTTACAATTACTGTATTTTCATTCCCATAGCAGCAAGAATTTATGCAACAGCTTAGAACCCATTTTAAATTATTTATCAAATTAAATTAATCTTTCTGAGCAGAATTCTTATCCTTAGAGAGTAAGAATAATCCTTAGAGTCAGTAGAATGGCAAACATTCATTATTTGCATCAATTAAAATAAATGTTTTGTTGTTGTTTTCCTGCCCAGCTAGGCTGCTAATATGGGGTGCACTACTCCACTTTTCCAACTGAACTGTAATTTAGTGTGGAGCTTGACTTCCTCAGTACAAACAAGTCATAGGTACCCATTTATAGGTAGGCAACCATTCATGCAAGAAAAGGACAAAGATAGGAGAGAGACAGAAAGTACCTCCATGCTCAAACCGGGAGTCAAATCCAGGACCACCCTATCTGCAGTCAGGCATGTTGACCACTAGGCCAAGTGGGCAGCAAATACAACTTTTAAAATTAACAGGGATCTTTTATTTGTAGTACTTATTTTAATCATAAAAATATAGCAAATACTAATCCACTAGCTTAAGATGTGGTCTTTAATGAAAATAAATATGAATAAAGTTCAAAAACAAATAATAAATCAATAAAATAATGTTTAAATGATCTACTTTTGGTTCAGCAAATTCACACTGAATGTATAAATTCACATCAAACTGTTTCAAATGGAACAAGAATCATAAAATCAAAGATGCATGTTATAATAAATTAATAAAAGTAATTGATTTTTATTACCATTCATCCAGAAATCCTATAATGCATTTTTGATATTTTTAGATATTTGCATATTAAATTGTATATTTTAATAAAGAATATGCAAGGAAGACAATATTTGAAAGAAAATTTAACAGGAGAAAAATATAAGTTATATGAAGACAAAATTTTGTCAGGTGGCTAAATGGTGAATTTTCATGTGACAGCAATTAACATCACACAAGCATTAATATAGTTATGTGAACTTGATAAACTGAATGCATCTGAATTTAGAGCTGAAATATATAAATTTTAATGATAATCTGTACAAAAATTAAGTACAATACACTAAATCTAATGTAAATAATGTACTGAAATAATGCACGACTGTGCAATTTAAATATATATCTACTGAGAAACAAAATATATATCCACTGAGAGAAAGTACCAATATTTTAAGTATAAAGATTTTCAATAATATATCATGTTCAAGAGTACGGAGAGATAAGTAGTTAATTTAATTTACAGGCCCAATGCTGTTATTTGAAATAAAAAATATAGTCAAGGTTTTAACACTTATGGATAATACACATACAATTTTCTACCATTGACAAGACCGATTTTGAGCTTTTTACTTTGAGTATTAAACAGCATCAGATTATTTTAAACTTCGATGACAAACCACTTCAGAGAACTAATTGTGCTAAATACCTCAATATTCTTTTAGACCCAAGACTCACCTGGAACAAACAGGCCTCAAAAATCACTGAAAATGTCTCAGGCTGACTTAATTTATTAAAAAAACTAGCTGGTGTTAAGTGGGGTGCCACTCAGGATGTTTTGGTCACGATTTTTAACTCTTTCATTCGACCGGTCTTCAATTATGGAGCCGAAATTTTAATAACTGCCTCAGATACTGTTTTATTTAAACTCAATGTTGCTCAAAACAGTGCTTTTAGGCTTATCACTGGAGGTGCCTTCTCAACTCCAATACCAGCTCTGGAACTTCAGACTGGCCTTGACTGTTTGCACGATAGGAGAGCTTTTGCTACTTTGGTTCTTGGTGAAAGGTTACTAGGTAGGGAGGGTTTTTGGACTAACTACCAACCAAGCACTCTGAGACTAAAAACACAACGAACATTTTTATCAGAATTCCAGAGAATTTCCAGCTCACTTGGCACTCCAAGTAATAGAGCCCTTACAGCCAGACCACCTGTCTTCCCAGGTATGCTGAAATATGCCACCCCTGTCTTCGACCTTGTCCTAACTGTCCAGAAAGGAATCTCCCCTTAAGCAGAATTCAGAGCCGCTGCTTTTGCTACTATTAATGAGAGATACCCACTCGACAATTGGATGTACATTTATACTGATGGATCAGCTGAGAGAAGTACTGGGAGAGCGGGAGCTGGTGTCTTCTCCAAATTTTTCCAACTCAAAGAGCCTTGGGGAAAACACTCTGACAATTTTGATGGAGAAATGTATGCAATTTACATGGCTCTCCAAAAATTTTTAGATTTCTAGGAAATGAAATTTGTCCTTCTTGTTGACTGTCAGGTTGCCATTCATACATAAGTAAATTATACTCTCCCCTACCCCTACATCTATAGAATTTAACTGTAAGACCATCATTAACACTTTACTGTCTGCGGGAAAGGAAATTACTTTACAATGGATCCCTAGCCATTGTGGCTTGCCTGGTAATGAAAAAGCAGACATTTCGTGAAAGAGGCTTCTTTTTTAGCCCTCCAGATACTCCTACTGCCCTGAGAAATGTCAAACTCCTTCTAAAACGGGTTATCCATCACCAACGAAAAACTTATTGGACTGCAAGCCTTATTATGCTCGAAAAAACCAACATAAGGATGTAAAACAAAATTTTTTCTACCTTTATTTTGAAAATTTTAGAATTGGTCACCACATAAAAAGCTATAAAATGTGCATTCAAATTAATCATGTTCTACTACATATTCTTAGTAAAATATTTTACAATAATACATTTAAAATATCAATGTAAATTTTGAATACAATAAAATAGTAAACATTTTTTAAAAATTATTACAATCATAGAACATGAAATATAACAAATAGTTTGTCATAGTAATTAATTATTTATTTATTCAAAAATACATTTGATAATGACAAAAAATCCTTTCATATCACTTTTACTAATTTACTCAAGCTTTAAAAAAAGAATGGAAAAAAGTAAGATATATCCACTTTTTGAATGACTCTTGTCAATAAAGTGTGACAATAATTATTATATGCTTTGGTTTTGTAAATGAGGTTTGTCTAGATTAAGAAATTCCCTATAAAAGAATAGTGTTCACTTAGATCATGAATTAAAAAAGTGTATAATCAGGTAAAACAATAATATCAAATGGAAAAAACATTCTCATCAATCCAATATTTTAATCCTGTTATTCTATTTTTAATACTTTTCAACAAAAACACTAGTTCTTGATGTTGCATACTAAACCTAAATTAGGCATAAACGTCTGTCTTAATTACTTATATAAAATTCAAAACAACTTTCATCATTTTTAATTGCATCTTTATTTCTTAATGCTACAAAAACCTTAAAATGGTTTCATTTTAATTAGTTATAAACTGTGTTCACTATGTACAAAGAATTTTCTTACAAAACTGATTTTTATTAATAGATAATTTTTCCCATTGTTGTCAATATTAATACTAGTATTTTAAAACAAACTATATTTAAAAAATATTGGCATAATATTTTAAGTCTAATAATGCAATCAATACAATCACAGAAAGGATTCATCACTGAAAATTTTTATACAATACCATAAAATTAGCAGCAGAACATTCCATTCAATATAGAGCAATGTATATAAAAATTCTTAGAAACAATACAATGGCATCCACAAAAAACTAACTATATCAGACATTGTGAAATTCACTTTCGCTATGCATTGATTCAGTAAGAAATTTATAATGATTTATTAATAAATAATCCAAAATAAAAAGAATTAAGTAACATCAGGACAGATTAAAAGAAAATGCATATGCTTGTTCATATGAAAATCTATGAAGGGTTAAAAATATAACTAGTAAGTAAAATTAAAAATACATAAGTTTTAAATCACAAACTACTACAATTATCTTTACTTACCAAGTCCTAAAGTCAGTGAACGATATGACATGGATACTGGAAAACCTTTTTTATCAATTGGACAAAGAACAGCTCTTCCCCTAACTTCATTAGGGTCTAAAATGAGAATTAAATGCAATAATTTTTTTATTATGACCACAAATATATTTATTTTTAACTAAGGAAAAAAAAAAAAAAAAAAAAAAAAAAACATCTTAATCAAAATTACATATTGACAAAAATAAAATATACAAATAAAACATGCAGTTAATAGAAAGGCTATATATATAGTTACCAGATATTTTTAGTAAGTTCTAAGGCTATACAATTGGAGCTTAGTTAAATGAGAAATTTTTTTTTTATCTTCAAAAACATTAAGCATCATTACTTCAGTTTTTTTTTCATTAAAGTAAATTTTAATGCTTATTAAAAATTTTAGAGGTGAGTATATCATATAAAATTCATATTACAATGAATAATAGGGCTTTGGTAAATGATAGGATGTCTTTAATGCTGTTTTTTGTGTTAAATAAAGGCTAAAAAATCTGTTTTCCTATCAGACTTCTAGAGCTCTTTTTACTGAAAACATGAAAAGCAACAAATTAATTAGACACTTATGTTTCAATATGTTTATATTTTATTTCAATCGACTAATAGAGATTTTAATGAAATAATTTAGAAATATATATATTTGGAAAAAAAAAAGATAATTTAAGAAAACTTTACACATATTATATTTAAAAAATTTTTATTTAAAATAAATTCACTTTAAAAAAATTATACATATTTTGCTAGTAAATTTAATATGATTTATCTTCTTACAGCAGAGTTACTTTATTAAGTTTTTATTTCAAGATAAAGTATGTAAATAAAATATTACACCCACATATAAATTATCATTATACAGAAACGAAGTCTAATTATCAAATGCAAATAAAAAGAATACTAGTTACATTAAACAGTGTAGCTTCAAAATATATTAAATTACTTAAATGAAACAAAAGCATCATAAATTTATTTACTGAGCAATGTCATAATTAAATAAATACTATTAAAATATGAAAATTATAAACTTATCAAATATGTAAATTCAAATACTTTAAAATTTTTGGCAATACTTTTTCTGATTTTAAAAAAGCTTAATATGAAATTATCTAACATTAAAGGGAATCTTGTAATTACTGAAATCATGCTTAATAGAAGTTAAAATATAATTATCAAAATTAGACCAATTTGAAATGAACAATCAGAAAAAATTTAATCAATATTCATCAAATAATTACTTTTTAGTTTAAATTTTATTTAAATTCAATATTTATATAGGGGGAAATTAATTTTAGTCTTAAATAAATAGAAATTATATATTTAAAACCATGTTCAGCAAATGAATTATACAGTAGATAGAAACAGATGACAGAAATTAAGAATTCCAATGAATAGTTTATAAATGAAACATTCATATAAATGAAAAATACACATCTGTATACTTTTAAATGATTTTTAGAGTGACTGACAATATTAATATTGAATAATCTTGAATATTGAAGATTAATCTAATAAGGATATTATCAATCATATCACCCCAAATTGCAATTATCATAATAAAATGAGGAAATTTTAGAATCCTACTTTTTCTAAATTTAAAAGATACTGGTTTATTACAAAGAAAATAACTTTATTTATGTTAGAGAAAATTTCAATGTTTACTTCTTTGCTAGTAACATTAGGTAATTTTAAAATCTGCTTCAAAGTTAAGAATCTTTTAAAAAGATAATAGGAGTCTACATTAAGTTTTGCATCCAATCCTTTCTATGTATATTATTCTTTTTTGATAATTGACAAAATTAACATTTAGAAAATGAAATGTTAACACAAATACATATATGAACATTAAAACATTATTTGAACCATAAATTGATTCAGATGAAAATCATACAATTTTTCAAAAAAATGATTATTTCATTCTTACTTTCACCATTACTTTCACCGGAAAGTTTGTCATCATTCGATTTGTATTTTTTCTTAGGAAATAGTTGTTCCAGCCTCTGATAAGCTAGCAGGTGGATAAGTTTTTCATCAATTTTATTCATCTCAAATTCTATAAGAAAAACATCATATAATTTTGAACACATTTAAATTGAAATAATTGTGTCAAATTAAAAGTAAATTAAATTATTCAATGCAGTAACCAACTGAATGTCTATTTTATTTTTCATCTTTAAGTTAAATATAGGTTCTAATTTACTTAAAGTAAATTAGAACCTATATTTAACTTAAAGATGAAAAATAAAATAATCAAGTTGAAATCATTATCAAAAACTCCATCAACAACAGTTTTTCTTTTGTAAGGAATTTATCTAATTAAACAATTTTTAAATTTCAAAATAATAAGAATAATAATCTGTTTAAGAAAATCAGATTTAACAATCAATAAGCAAACAAGCTTTTAATAATATGAATATTACAATTTATTTTAAATGTTTTAAATTAAATATTAATGAAATAACAAGCTTACCATCTGAATTTGATATACTTGCTTGAAGATTGTTATATAGTTTCATTAGAGCATGTGAATTCAATTCACAATTATTTGTATGACTTTTATCTAAAAAGAAATTTTTTTTTTTTAGTTTACACTCTTCCATTAATTTATAATTGATTAATACATATTTAAGTAGTAGAAATTTACAGTGTAATTATGTAAATAATAATAAACTATGCAAGTTTTCAATTGAAACCAATTTCTTTGAAAATTACTTAATTGTAAGTATTTAGGAACTACACACGTCAAAGGATGCCATCACTGCAGACTTAATCACAGTAATTCACCACAGATGTTAAAAATGAAGGACTCTCGTGCTGTTTGAATAATAGATCAATTTGGTTACTTTTTGTCCCCAAAAGCTCATTTGACTGGGCTAATAGATAAAATGCACTCAGAACCACTAACCACTACAAAAATGACAACTCAGGTGAATAACCAGTCCAAGAATTGTTGAATATAGCGTCAGACAACTAATCTTTAAACTGGGCGAATTTCATAGCCTAGATATCAAACTGACCAAACTCTAGCATTAATCAGATTATTTGTTGCATATATTATCTAAATCAATATTTCCAGGTCATAGGCTTCAGAACACTATCAATTGAATAATTTTTTAATTGTTTTTATCATATTTCCAAAATTTTATTTTCAAAACAATTGTGTAAAGTTTTACGTTATTTAACAAACTTTTTATATTAATTTAGTTTTATTCCAGAAATTTATAAGAAACAGATCTAACACAAGGATGGAAAAATGGCTCCAATGACTTATAAAAAGCAAACAAACAATACTTAAGAAATGTCAAATGAAATATTTTTTTAAAAAAAATGGCAATAGTTAAAAGAAGAAATTAAAATTGCTAAAAGAAGCAAGAATTGTACAAAGCTACAGGAATATTAAAATATTTCTATTAATTTTTCTTAACAATTTTCATCAAGCAAATGTTTTATATATATATATATATTTATTATATAACTACTGTATATGTGTAAAAATGAGAATACTTCAATTCAAATTAAGAAAATTTATTTAATTCAAGCAAATTTTGCATGCATGTACAAATGTCTAGATAAATGTTCCCCAAATAATGTATAATATGACAAGAAAAGCTAAAATTTCTTAAATTATATACTTCACTCTTAAAAAATTGTTTTCATTAATTTACAGTAAAATTAATGAGCAATCAAATGAAATAATTCAAACCAAATTAAATTCATAGATTATAATAGGCAAGTAGTGGAGTCCTTTAAATTCAACAGTCACATATGCTCGATTAAATGTCATTTAATATTACTATAACAATTTAATAATAATTAATAAATGAATATTAGATATCTTTTCAATCAAATCTCAGGTTGATTGAGTAACTAAGCAAACTACAGAAAAATTTTCGTACATCTTTAAAAAAGCTCATTCAATTGGGTTTACAACTTACAGTAAATTACAAATCATTTCAAAAAACAATCACCTAGTTGAGAATCCAGCCTATGAATTGTTGAACTCAAAAGACTAGATCATTAATCATTCAGCAGTTCGAATCTAATCACTTAAATGTTAAATTTTGCAAACACTGATACCAAGTCTTTTTACCTCAAAAATTTCATGAAAATATTAAAATATTTTTAATAGCTTCATTAAGAAAGGATTTTAATATTTTCATGACAATGCATAAGAGTAATCAATCTATAAGAGTAAGACAATTTAATGGAAAAGACTTAATAATTTGAAAGAATTTTCCATTCACAAGGAATCTCAACACAAGGAAAGTGTGTAACAAAGATGTATTGAATAAGTAGCAAAATATTGTTAAATTATTTTATTTATTAATCATTTAGACCTGAATATGATTTAAAAATGCATGAAAATTATGAATGACAAACTTGAAGACTAAATTTCTTACAAGATCACGACCAGAGTATTGCCCATTGAAAAATGCAAAAATAATTAATCAAAATTTTGATTCAATAAAAAAATTAATAACTATAAAGATTAAAATATTGCTTTATTTTGTAATAGACAGTTAAAATGAATTAACAAAACTGCTTGACTGATATATTAAATTCATATTTTATTTATATAAAATTTAAATTAAAAATTAGAATTCTTAACAATATTAAGAAACAGTATTGACATTATATAATAGAAGCATAAAATTCATTCTATAAAAACTTAATATGATGAATATCCTTACAGATTCATACAACTTATTTATTCC
Source organism: Latrodectus elegans (assembly GCA_030067965.1). Taxonomy (NCBI): domain Eukaryota; kingdom Metazoa; phylum Arthropoda; class Arachnida; order Araneae; family Theridiidae; genus Latrodectus; species Latrodectus elegans. The sequence continues at coordinate 17,480,555 of CM057812.1, forward strand.
ACAGATTTCATAACAATGGGGTTTTTATATTTATTTTAAGAAATGGAACTTTAAAACATGCAGCAGATGTTTTCTATATTTTAGAAACTTATATATAAAATTAACAAAAGTCAAAACATTAGAAAATTTTTAATGTGCAATTGAAGTTTTTAAAAGCAAGAATGAGCAAGTATTTTAGGTTACTTCTACACATCATTATGTATGATAATGCATAATTATTATGTATAAGTTCAACTACATTGCCTCAAGTATTTGCTAAAATACCACTCTTGGTTCTTCAATATTATACATTCAGAAAAATTTTTTCAATAAAGTAATAAGATTTTTATTTTAAATATGCTGTAAAGTTTTAAATATTACAGTTTGGATTGACTTATTTAGTTTCAAGAAAAAATACTTAAACTAATTTTAGTTTCAACACTTTTTCACCTCTGGTATGACTAGAATGTCATGAAAAACTTAAATATGAATTGATTTTAATATACATATACTAATTATTTTTAAAAAAGCAATTTTTACTTTATTTATTAACAGCACATTTTTTAATTCTACATAAATGACAAAGTAACAACAAAAGGCAAATGTTAAAAATACAATACAAGAGTTAAATCTCTTTTTGATAATTTTTTATTGATGTTTTGCTAAATTTATGGCATATCACAAATCACTTTATTTTTATAAATGGTTTTACAAAATATTTTTACTTAACTTTTCAATTATTATACCTTTGTTGTATATGATGTTTGTTATATATTTTTTCATTTATAATTATTATTCAATTAAAACACTCTACTTAAACAATACTTGAATATAAACCATTTTTTATAAAATAAGATGATTTTAATTGTTCAATTTAGTTGAGTTTTTTTCTATAGCAGAAAAAAAACATTTATGAGTTTAAATGTTTAAATTAAATTATAAATATATTAAAGTGACACAATAAATCATAATAAAAAGAGTATCTAGCTAAGCAAACAAAAAATTAGAGTTTGTTGCTCTATAGTCAATTTTTGCATATATAAGCTAATAAATTAGGAATGAATTAGCCTTTTATGCAAAATGATTCTGAACTACTAATATCAATATCGAAGATGAGTATTAAACAGAATTGAAGATCACAGTGATAACCATTAAATTAGCAACTAACCAAAAAATATGCATATATGATAACAGTGTATCAATTATATAGTTGGAACAAAACAAAATAATGCGTAATTCTAATAGTTTTTCCAAAACTTTTTCACAGCCTTTTATATTTAGGGCAAAAGTATGAACACTTTCCTAAGTGCAGTTGAAAACTTTGTTGAAAAACTTCCACGAAGTTTTTTCAAATGGACAATATAGACTGCCATTGACATATTCAAGATGGAAATTGATATCACACTCTTACATTGAAAGACCATCATGCACATCAAATTTTTTACAGATATTTTAAGGGATGACCTCACATGTGCAAAAAGGAATATATACAATATGATCAGTGTGTACATCAATATGTGTGGCATCTATATTCACCCAAAATACACAATATAGAGCAATGTATTGAAGAAAAAGTTTGCCATAAACTTGAAACTCAAACAATAGATGAATTGCAGATTGTATTTATCATTATGCATGCAGGAATATTATGAAGGGCAAAGAATTCTCAGTAAATACATGTTTAGGGACTCACATTTTCCCTCATACCATGTCAAGAGATATATTTGAAACTATAATTCAAATTTTGATTTGAAAATTGAATAGTAAGTGATTGAACATAGATAGTTTTGCATTGGTATTAACAGCGATTCATTAATGGAAAACTGTGGAGCATGTTTCAAAATAAAAGAAAACCTCGTCATCAATAAAAAAAATGACATCAAAGGCCAGAAGTGCTTTTATTAAATACATTCCAATTAAATCAGAAAAATTCGAAATATTAGTAATTTGTCAGTGAAGATTAAAAACAAATCAATGCATTTCTCTATATTCAACAGGATGTCAATAGACTGACAAATCAAGCTGTTAAGAGAACATGTAGTTATGAAGCTTACTTAAGGATATATAGGGGAAAGGTAAAAGCATTACTGACAACTATTTTAAATCAGTAAAATTATGAAAGATTGAAAGCCAATACAACACTTCCACAAGGACACATATGTTCCACAGATACTCTCAAGATATACTATGGGATAAATAAGCTTGAAATTTAATGGAGTGCATTTCCCAATGGTTTTTTGCAAAATTACATTGATACTTCACTGTAATTTTTTCTCAACAGATGGCATGAACGTCCTGCTTGTTTATTTTTTTTTTTTTTTTTTAGATCAGGCTAGACAAACAGTAAAAGTTTGTGCATTCTGGTGTCATTTTAGGCAGAGATACATAAGTGGAGACGTGTAGTTTATGTTTTGTGCTGCATATATTTATTTTTGCCAAATCAAACTAACCTTCAAGAGTGTTACATCAGAGTTATTCATTGATAATGTGAAGGAATGGGAGGATCCTTCCCAGCCTTAAGGATTGGAATCACTGTTGCTTCATTTCAAAGTGATGGAAACTTATTTTCCGTCTAGATTCTACTGAACAAAAACAGCAAATTTGATAGGGAACCTAGAGTTAAATTTCGAAGCATTTGATAACTGATTTCCATCAAGTCCTGGGCTAGTATCATCAGCCTACTGTAATGTTTTCTAGTACTCCAACATCTGAAATTTGCAGTTATCAGGCAAAACTTGTCCATGGTTGAAATGAAGTGGTGTTCATTCAGCACAACTCTGTACTTAAAAACAAAGGACTATAAGAGTTGTTGCTCGAGACGCTAGCATAGGTTTCACTAAGGACATTAGCGACATCTTTAGGAGATGAGTATACAGCAACTCCAGATTTCAAAAGATAAATAGAAAATTCTTCATAAGTTTAAATGGCTGCTTTCACTTTTATCCCCAACTATTAACCAGATGTTGAAGATGTAATTGAAGATACATAGCGAGACCAAAATTCCTTCTGACTTTGATGACGAGCTCTGAAAACTGATGCTTTTGTTCTCTTAAAGACAATAAGATTCTCTGTTGGGGATACCTTGGCAACAAACTCATAACGTTTTTTGTTTCTTAAAAGTTTATTGGCATTCATTATTCCACCAAGGTTTTTTTGGTATAGAGAAACTCTTGGGTATTGCTAAATCAGCTAAATTGATAATTGTTTCGGTGACTTTAAACAAACCCTATTATCAATATCTTTAATCAAAACCATTTCACGATCAACAAATGTCAACTGAGTAAATAATGTCCAATCTATCCAAATGTATACATAAGTAGGTAGACATTTTCCAACACTACTACCTACAGTCTGAAAAATGATCATTGTTGTGCAGATCATTTACTACTGTTAAATTTAAGAATGCACAACAATGTGATGTCAAACAATGGCAAGATCGAGAGGATTAAATGCTCTTGTGTATATGTAGGAATATGTCTTCTCAGAATTAATCAGACAGAAACAACTATCAAAAATAAATTGCTCTATCTGAAAACTGCAAGAATTAGTATCACTACTTTCCTATAAAGATTTATGGCAATTAAAATCTCCAAGTAGCAAAAACGGAATTGGCAGCTCGTCAACCAATAAACCAGGTTCCTCTTGACAGATGACATGTGGCAGTAAATATAAATTAGACTTATTAAGCATGAAGTATAGATTCTCACTGCTACAGCATGTAGATTATTATTAATTGGATTCACAATGCTGGGAAAGTTATTGAATTTTAATATGCAAACACCTCCAGACACTGCACCATCAACACTAGTCTTTTTGAAAGCATTTAAACCCATACATGAAAAAACGCTTTCTAGATTAAAGGAACTTTCCTGAAGAGCTACACAAGCAGAGTTGTAAGCAGATGTAATAGAACTTGATGTCATTGAGATGTGAATGAAAGCCATGGTGGTTGCAACAAACAAAAGAAGTAATTGTTTAAACAGAAAAGCTCCTCTTCCTGAGCCACAAGCATATCTTTGATATATTCCTCAAAAAATCTTCATCAGAAGGGTGAATAGAGAAAATGTCCAGTTCCAAAGACAAGATTTGCGGGTGGGTGGATAAAGAGGATTTAGTGGGACCTTTCTTTGCAGATTTTAATTTAAAAACTTTAAAGACTCTTTTTTTATTTGTTGGAGCTTTTCGAATAGTAGGAGGCGAAGATTTAGGCTTTTGTGTTTTTATTTGGGAAATCTCATAGCAAGAAGTGATACAGTATCCGTTTGTGTACTATTTGGTGACTTTTTTACTGTGGCTGCATAACTCACTCCAGACTGTGGCGTACGAGAAGCAACAATTTTCCTCGCTTCAGAATAAGAGCAATTATTCTTCATTTTTATAGAGTTGATTTCTTTTTCACAAGCTCACTGAGGATAATTTCAAGAATAGGAGGGATGGTCACCAAGACAGTTGACACACTCTGCTTTTGCCGTGAAGTTCGAACAACAATGGCCAACCACTATACAATAATTACAGGAGATTTTACCTCTGCAAGCATTTCTCAGGTGTTCAAAACGCTGGTATTGGAAACTTTGTAAGGAATTTAAAAGACATTTTCAGAAAGGTACATGTATGCAACTTTAATTTTGTCAAGAAGGCATTGAGGTCACAAAAGTCAGAATGAGATGTTTAGTATCAATGAATTTATTACCCTTTAATATGTTCAATGGTGCAGACCTTTTGACTTTACAAATTATCAAGAATCTCATTCATCGATGTGTGTCCAACAAATCCCCTCTAGAAATCAGTCCATGTGAAAAATTTAAATTTCCACGAGCCTACATTACCTCTATATTTACCACCAGTCATATTGCAGCTAATTTGTGATGCTTGAGTAAATTAGCAACCTCTACTAATAAGTCATATGATCGTAACTTTATGATACTCTTAACTTCTCCGATAAAACCCAACATTCCTTTTTGAATTAGAAAGGGGAACTCATTTTAAAATGAACTCTCTTGACAGGAAAGTTTTTTTTTATTTTCCATGTATAATCTAAAATTTCAGGACTTGACCACACCACCCACCACCAAGCCCAACAAGAGGGTGCAGAATAGCTGCACCAATGCTAGGCAGGTCCTATATGTTCTCAGTAAATCCCTGTATTGGCCTCAACCCTTATTGAGTCATCTAGTAGATATATCAGTCATTTGATCCATAAAACCAATGGATAATATGACCTCAATATATATTCAGGGCAAAAATAGGCATAATAAAGATTGTGATGGCATAACTTTTGGAGAAAGAGTTATTCTAAAACTTTCCTCAACAATACATACTCTAGATGTCACATTTACCTTTAATAGATTTTTCACAAGTGTACACCAAATAGGATAATATCTTTTCTTTCTTTTGCCACTCGTATATCTTGTAGAAGAGACACGTCAAAATTCAACGATGTAAAACTTCAAAAATGTAATTCAGCATTTCTAAAGAATAGCAAAGGAACTCTTGCAACATGATGGTAATATTCAAAGGGTGTTGTTATTGTTTAGACCAATATCCACATGCCTGATGTCACACAAGTAAAACATAAGAAGAAAAATAGAGAAAAAGTACCTAAAACTGCTATTGCAGACCATATATTGATTTATACGAGGAGTGGATTTGTCTGACCAAAAGAAAGGCACATATAACTTTGACATATTATGTACAAAATGGTAGGAAAAGGTATTTTATGAACCTTTGATGAATGCAGTTATGAATGCACACATATTGTTTTAAGAAATCAAATATCAGAAAATGACTTTAAAATAATAAATTGTCTCTCTAGCCAAATTAATAATTGTTCACGGTAAAGAAAATGCCATTTTCAAGAGGAAGAAATCAGGTTGATCATCAATTGAGATGAAAGTGATACTGGATATTGGAGATCTTTTGCTATAAGAATGGTCAACAAGATGTGTGTTGTGTCAAACAAAATAAACAAATACAAAAAATGTTTGAGCTGTGAGTAAAATTGCATTCTACAAAAACTGTTTGCGCCATGTGCTATACATAGAATGTTGTATCATGAATACTGTTGTACAATGGTCTATTGAAATAAATTTGTTTCAAAAGTATTGTAACATTTAGAACTAAGAAACTGAATTCTCTGCTATTTTACATCATTATTTCAAAACTTCTGGAACCTATGTGCCCTATAAATAAAAAAACTACCACAATAGTATCATTGTTTTTCTTTTGGTAGAGTATTATTTTAAATTTTTAGATACATTAAAGTCCTAATTCAACTTTTTTTAAAAGGAGAAAACATTAGTGTTGAAAGGATTAACAAAAGAAAGGACAAAAGAGGGTGGAAGAAGCTTGTAAATTCATGCCCCACAGTGGTAATGAGCTGCAAGGGTAAAGAAATAATCAAAATATTTAGAAAAGATTTCAGAAAAATGAAGCTTAAATTGAAAAACAAAATTTGAGCTCAACAATTTTATAAAAGGAAAATGAATGACATAATGTTCACATAATAGCAGGGAAGGAAAAAGAAACATGTTTCAATGCAGTTTCCTTCCTCCCAATTTTGTCAATGACAATAATGAGAAAGACACTTGAGACACTATGGTATAACTATATAACATAAAATGTGGAAAACTTCATAAACATATGCATCTTTTATAGTGTCTTAGATATGAATGCCTGGACATTTTGTAAAGGTAAATAACAGGAAAGGAGAAATTTAGTTGAAGAAATTTTATTCTGCAATAATGTGAAGAGCTATAAGTAGAGAACTATATGTAGAGAACAATATGTAGAGAACTATAAGGTATGCAATGCTGACTTTCATATTATTTACTCAAGTCACTGCATTCTGTGTGACTCCAATAAATAACATGAAAGTCAACAGTGGAATCAAAAAATCCACAAATGTAAAGTCAAAACAGGTTGCAATGGAAGTCATAAAAGAATTACTTTTCTCAGATGTAAAAAATTGGTTTATGGAAAATGGAGATCTCCAGAAATTTGATGTACCAATTTATTTTAAGAAAATACAAAGTGTAAAGCTTAAAATAAAGGTTAGCATAAAATTTATTTGCATTTTCAATAAATTTTACCATTTTTTGTTCTAATTACTTAGCATTAATCTTAGTCAAGATATCAAGAAACAGAGGTGGTAAATTAACCCCTCTCATCTTTCTAAAGCATAAGGCAATTTCTGCCTTTCTAGTGTTAAATGCAAATTGTGATAACCAATTTAGCAAAACGCTTAATGTTAACAAATAATAATAATAATTGAAATATAACTTCATAAGTAACAGTAAAGGACAAAAATCAAAAAAGTATATACATATATAAAACACATGACAATCAACTTACCTTGGCAAGGTGATTTCAATGAATATTCTTTAGGATTGGAAGAATTTGTACTGCTGAAAGGCATGTTAGAAATGGAAGAATTTTTCGACTGCAGACCACTGATGGAAGTTGAGCACTGATTTGATAAACATGAACTTTTGGTAGAAGAATTGTTTTTGCGGGGTGATGATGTGACATTATTAGGCTTAGAAGTGACACAGTATTTAGATGAAAGAGAATGATGCGAAGAAACTGATAAGCATGGGGAACCAGACATATGACACTCACATTTAAGTTTAGTTTCAGAACTTTGGCATTCTGCTTCTCCATTTATAGATGCAGAATCAATAAGAGGTCCATTCATCATCTTATTTAGGTGAGAAAAATTATTTAGAGTTGGTTTTGTTTCTGATGTTGTCGAAGGCTCACATTCCATATCAGAATGGGAAGTGTTGCTTGCTTTTCCTTCTATATTTGCAGAAGACTGCAGTGACACAATATCAGTTTGAAAATTTACAAGAAATCCAAGATACTAAAACAAAAAGTAATGAATATTACATTTTTAATAAGAAATTAACTGATAAATAACAAAGGGGGAAAAAAACCTAGGAATAATTGAGCTACATTTAACAATCTTCACTATTACTTTTTAAAATTTACAAAATAGAAACAATGTAATAAAAATATGAATAGCAGCATAATTATGTGCATACTTTTCAACAATAAAAATAAAAGTAACTAATTAAGGATTTCTTTTAAAGACAAAATACAGATAGAATTCAACAGCTTTCAAAATTCAAAACAACAATAAAGAAACATTAAATTACATTTATTAGCTTTCGATATGTTATTTACTTAACACTTTACTTCTCGATCCCATGATATTTCCAGGGTAGATATTTCAAAAGTAACGCGCCAAAAATATTCAATCTATTTCTTATGCCTGAAATCATGTTTATTTCTTAATATATACACTTGATGGTTGCACTAGACTATTTGCAATGTTTTTTGAGGTAATTAATTTATTTTAAATTATATGTCAGCACTCTATGAACAAGTATATTTGAGATATGTTTTTGAAATGTTAGTACTTCGCAAAGCAGGCGCTTTTGTATTTTCTCATTAAGTTACCCTCTTTATGAATACAACATGTAGTTTGCATTCTGTCAAAAATATTTTTATAAACACATTATATAGATTATGGAGGTAAAGTCATATAGTGAATGTGATTCCAATTTTAGTATAAATAGATTAGAGAGTGACTCTGAAATACCTGATTTTTATGAAAGTTAGGAACGTGAATCTGAAAGCAGAGATGACGGAGCTGTACTGTTGCCTGGATGATTATGGACTAAAATTACTTTAACAGATTGTGAACCCCCACGTTTTGAGTTTTTAGAAACACCAAAGGTATTTTGTTCCAAGTTCTGGAGTGTTACAATATTTTGAGTATTTTTTAAATGATAATTTAGTGAATCTCGTTATTTTGGAAAAGAATAAATACTTCAAAGTCAAAATTTTACATCATTCCGCTTATTCAAAAAAGGAAAAGCTTGGACACCAGTCACGAAAGAAGAAATTATAAAATTCCTGAGTATAGTCATTTTACAAAGTACTGTAAGAAAACCAGACACAAAATCCTACTGGAGTAAGAAACATTCTATTTCAACACCTTTTTACAGGAAGTATAATGTCTTGTAACAGATTTTGCAACATACACAAGTTTCTGCATTTTGTAAATAACGAAACGTTTTATTCTAACACACATCAAATCCAAAGTTGTATAAAATTTAGTCTGTGTTAGAGCACCTGAATGAATTGTTCCAAAGGGCTGTAACTCCTGGATGAGATGTTGTAATTGATGAAACTCTCATGCTCTTCAAAGGTCGTTAAGGATGGCGATAGCACATGCCTAAAAAGAGATCTCGATTTGGAGTTAAATCTTATTTATTATGCGAATCAAGCTCAGGGTATATATGGTCATAAATTATATATACCAAAAAAGGTATGGTTTATGATCAGAAATATAAAAATCTACTCTAGTCAATCCAAGCTGTGATGTCACTCATCAAACCACTTCTAAGACAGGGATATTGTCTGATTACAGACAACTTTTATACTTCTCCAGAACTGGCAGACATTCTTCTAAACTTTCAAACAAACACATAAAGAACTGTAAAAGTAAACTGAAAAGAAATGCCTCATGAATTGGTAAAAAAGATTGCAAAAAAATGAAAATATTGCTTTTCTTTGAGGTAAAGTTCTTGTCATGAAGTGGAAAGATAAAAAAGATATTACTAAGCTATTTAGTCCATACAAATGACATGGTAGATGTAAAATATTATAACAAAATTGTAAAAACAAACCTACAATTGTCACTGATTACAATTAAAATATGGGAGCAATAGATATAGTAGACCAATATCTTGGAGATTATTCTATTGCTCAAAAAAGAGGAAAGAAATATTATAAGAAAATACTTTTTCCCTTTGTTAGATCTAACTATTTTTAACTCATACCTTATTTACAAAAAACAAGGTGGAAAAAAAAAACTCATTTGGAGTACCGTTTATCTTCAATGAATGAACTTAGTGAAAAATATTTAATATCGGATATCATTTCAAAAAGAGGCCAGCCAAGCTTGGAAGATAATCTCAAACATTTGATTGAAAGGCATTTTATCAGAGATATACCTCAAAGGGATAAGAAACGGCAACCATTAAGAGAATGCAAAGTTTGCTGTTCCAAAAGAGATGAAAATAACAAGAGACGCAGAGAGGAAACTCTGTACTATTGTCCTGATTGTGATGCCAGCCTTTGCATTTCATGCCTTCAAATTTATCACAGAAGTAAAAATTACTAGTATTTATTTACATTATATGTAAATGCAATATAATTCTCCTTGAATGTTTAAAATACATATTTTTTATTTTCTCTTTTTGTTGGAAAACTAACATTCAGTCCTAATAAACCTGAATGTTGGCTCCTTCGAAAAAAAAAATTATTTTTAAATTTCAAGCTAAAAATTAACTTTAAAATTAAAAATGAATGCAAATATAATACATACATTCAGTTTTGTATAATGTTCTTGAATAAAAAAATAGGCACCTTTATTGACCATTTTCTTCAAAATTATGCAGCTGTTAAGGAGTTAATGGCTTACAGTTATCTTAAGGAAATAAAACTCTTAACTATTAATAAATTATTACAGCAACATTAAACATTCCTAAAATAAGAAAGATATTTGTGCAATTTTTAAAATTAATTTATGAAACTTTTGCTATATTTTAATATTTGGAACAAACCAAAATTTTAAAACAACCTAATGAGCAACATATATTTCTAATTAGTAATAATTTAAAGATTAATTTGCAAATTAGATCTGCTTGCTATTTAAAAAATAGAAACTGAAAATTTACAGGCTTGAACTTACAATAATTAAAAATCTAGAAATCAGATTCATTCAAAGAAATGCATTTTACAATAAAAAGAAATTGTGAATGATATAATGATAAGGATAAAAACGTAATCAGTTATTATATTATTAAGATTAATGTTTCTAAAAAAAATACTATTGAAATTGTAAGAAATATGCCACTTGAACACTAACTTATAAATAAATCATAAAAATCTTATTGAAAAGACAATTATTAAGAAAAATTTACATATATTTAGTAGGCAAATGGCACTCATCTCAATTAACTTTGAACAAAATAATATTTTTGACAAAGCTAAGTAACTTACTAAGCACTATCATCACAATAGTTTGCTTGGAAATTATATTTTTTAACAGTTTCTGATCATAACCACAACTTAAGTACATTTTATAAAAAATATTTTTCTTTTGGTCTTAGAAGCATTTTCCGGAAGGAAATATACTATCTGTCAAATGCAAATGAAGAATATTATCTTTTATTATTCATCACATTTTCAATTTTAAATTATATGAACTAAGGATCCATTGACATGTAGAATACTCACAATTTGCACATACTACTTTTAAGTTTTTAAATTTAAAATTTATTAAACATGCACAAGTGTAGATAATTCAAAAAGCAACACAGATCCCCATATGTTACCAACATGAGTTCTAATAAAAAACATTAGAAACTAATACTAACTTTTTTATGGAGTAGCTATTTTGAATATTAACAGGATTCTCAGAACAAATTGAAACAATTATTGAGAGGAAAAAGTTGCATTCAGATACTTAGAAAAAATAATTGTAATCATTCACGTACTTCATGAACCCAAATAACAGTGGAGCTTTCTATAAAATGATAATTTATCATATCAATAATTCCTGATTAGTTTGATAAACATTCAAGACAGTTCTAATAAATGATTCTGGCCACTTAGGTCACCATAAATGAGCCTCCACAAATATTTATTGGATAAGATTAAATGGTGAACTGATACACGAAATCCAACATTTACAACAGGATAACAGGAAATTCCACTTCCAGTTGTTTTGTTGCCATCACTCATTATCAATATTACATCAAGTTACTAATCAAATAAATATTCTACCACTTTTGAAATTTCCTATCATTGGTTACATGTAATTGGAAATTCACTAAAAAATTTCTTTAGTAGCTTTCCAAAGGAGATTTGATCAGTACCACATCAAGTCACTAATCAAATGAAAGAATATTCTCTATATTTTTGAATTTAAATGATTTTTTTAAAACAAATAATACTTTTCATTCTATAGATTTTTACATTTGTTTGCATAATAGCTAAATTTACATAACATAAGGTGAAATTTTTGTAAATCTGCGCTTCATTTTCTTCCTTTATATTCTAAAATTTTTTTTTATGTTTTTCAATATTGAGTAGTTTGAAATTTTCATTTTAAAATAAAAATTCACTAAATAAAGTGAATGGGACAAAATCATATTAAAGGTCAGAAATAAACAAAACAACAGTTGACTGTAATAAATTTAATTATGAATCAACTTCATATTTAAAAAAAGGTTCAAAATGAGAAAGAAATTAGAAAAACTAGTTATTTGTAAATAATTATTAATTCTCCATTTACTATCAAAAAATCATAACTTCTAAATGTCTTCTATAAGTATAACCATATCAAAATGAAAAGCATATAAATAAATCATAACATTCCATAAAATTCAAGGAAAAATGGAACAAACAACTGATGTCATGTTTAATGACATTCTTGTTTTTATCTTAGGTCACATACAACACATTTTAAAATGTTTTTGAATTATTTAAATTTGAACTAGTATTACTTTCAATCATACTAGTATTACTTTCAATATTATCTATAAACTAAGATTCATTTTCATTTCTATTAATTAAAATTATTAAGTTAATTGCTGAGGAGGAATAAGTCAATAATTGTCATCAAATGGAATATTTAAATACACATGTCATAAAATATAATCCAAATATTTTTAACTTAAAAAAAAATTATTTAATCTAATAACACTTCTACAATAAAAATTTAATAATAAAAAAATAACAGACAACTTAAGTTTTTTCTATTAAATCCTACTTTTTTATTATTATCCTTGCATTTTCTATTAAAATATTTTCAAAATAGTTTAAAAACATATTGTTAGTTAAATTGTATTCCTTTTTAAACATATGCAAAATTCATTATAACAAACCTTATTAGATTCCTCTAAAGCATTAGCTATACAGCAGGAATTTGACCGGGGCACATCATTAACAATGAGAGGATCTGTAACTCGAGGCAATAATGGCAGAGGAGAGGCATAATGGTTACTTACTGCAACAGGAACCTGTTTTAGAAATTAAATAAATATTATGATGATCCCAATTATTGAAAAAATCTTAAATTATTTTTTCAAATATCAACCTGTGCAAAATAACATTTATGCTGTTATAAAATTGCAACAATAATGAAGATGAATAATGCTATGTTATTCTATTTTTCACAAACCATATAACATAATTATAACCATGAACTGAAGATATATAATATTTAACAAAACATGAAATAATTTATTCTGATCCAGCACAACTAAGATTTAATGAAATTTATTCAAAATAAATTCCAAATTTATACTCATCCAGATTAATTGCGAAGTAATATATTTCCAAATTTATCAAATATCTTTTAAAATTTGTGCAACTCATTTAATAGAAATACCCTTTTGATACGATATATCTAAGAAACTAATGTTAATCTGGTTATTAAAAACAAAATAACATAGTCTGTACAGTTTCCATATTTTCACATTAAAAATTAAAGTATATGAATAGTAATATAATGCATGAAATTATAAAACAGAAACAATTAAATCAGCAGTTGCATTTCTCATTTTACATGAATAAATGACTATTTTTAAAATTAATAGCGATAGATTATAGATTACTAGCATAACCACTTAGAGGTAACACATTTTTTTCACCAGCAGAATTAAGACCAGTCACTTCAATATAAATTAGTATTTAGAATTTCAGTAATAAATATTTAGCAAACATTAAATTGAATACAGATAAATATGTTATCAAACATAAAAATTATCACTATGAGGTGAATATGAAAAAAATTAACAATAAATTTTTTTAAATAAAAACTTTTAAAAGTGAATTTTAATGACAGAAATTAGGGTGGAATTTTATTGATTAATAATTTTCAAAATAATTAAAAAAGAAAATCTAAATTGCAATTAATTCTGTTAATATACAGATCATTTTCAAAATTTGGTGCCATTTGCTGTCTACTTGCAACATATTTTTTTAAACAAGATTCATCAAACTTAAAATGATTTTTCTTTTATCCATGTTTTTTAGCAGAGGAGTTCCATTAGATAAACAATAAAATTAAAATATATCGTTTTATATTCTTTTTCTTTAATTAGAAATGAATTGAGAGGAAACAAAATCACAGCTGTCTGAATCATGAAATGCAAAATACTTTTGCAAAACTACTTTTCACATTCAAAGATTTTTACTTTGATGTATTTTATTACAGTGAAATATATTCTACAGAAAATATTATTAAAGGGTTTTAATAACTTTCTATCAAGAATATAATGCGTTTAACTAATTATAAGCAACTGTCCAGACATAGATATCATGTCTGTTACTATATATTATTTGCAATCATTTAAGCAACAAATTTGAAGAAGAGATAATTCTTTTTGGGGTAAGTATTTTTATTACTTGTCATGTCTTTTACCTTAATTATATGTATAAAATAAATGTATTTATATATTCAACTGATTTATTTAGAATTTAAGTACTTTATTCTGACTCGAATTACTACTATTCTATTTTATTCTATATCGAAATTTTTGTTTAGAATTTTTATTTAGAATTTTGATATTTTTTTTCCTTTAAAATGTCAAGCCAGTTACATAATATAGTAACAGACTGAGCATACCACAAAATTGGAAATATATTTAAGATTTTCTTTTTAGCTATATTTTTAAATTTAGTTACAAAATTACTGAATTATGCAAATTCCAACTTATTGTTTTTCATTATTTAAAGCTTTATTTATAAATTTCTGAGTAAAAATTAAACACATTTAAAAAAAGTATCTATTTTCCATTCAAAAACTAATTGATGAATTATTTAGATTAATTATGAAAGCTATTACAATTTGAAACTGAAAATTGCTGAAAGATGTATTCAAAATAATTAAAATGATTTTTTATTTGTTTTTTCATAAAATTAAGTGGGCTGACACCAGTGGAGAATCAAAAATGCTACAGACAGTAACGACGATTTAATGCTGAAGAAGAAAGTAAAAGAAAACAATGGAGACTAGTATTCCACAATTAATATCCAAATTTAAATCTGATATGTGCATATTTTAAAAGTATATTTTTAATATAAGGCAGCAATTTATGGATTATAAAGACCAAGGAAAAATTCTACACAATATCTGAATGTTATGATCATGGTCATGCAGTAATTTGGGCTCACCTTTAACCAATATTCAATGAGCTGGAAAAAATTTTTTGCCTGAAGTTGAAATTCTCCATTATTTTACTGATGGCCAAAAAACAATAACTTCTTTCTCCTGAATGAACATATAGAAAATAGTGGTTTAAAATATGGTTAATGTTCCTTTTTTTTTTAGGCAAGTCAGGGTAAGGGGGCTGCTGATGGAATAGGAGGTGCTATTAAGCCAGCAACTGACCAAATAGTTGCACAAGGGACTAATACATCTGATGTAAAGATATTTTTAAGAAATAAAAAAAAGCACATTAAATTTTATTATATTTATGAAAGAGATACAGAAATTTTCAAAAAACTTATTTCATCTTGTATTAAAGAGAACGATGAAAGTTCACATTTTTTCTTTTGGAAATCACAAAATGCCATTTCGTGACTTCAGTTGTTTTTGTAGAAAGATATATATCTGTAAATGCTTTAAAATAAATGTTTTTACCTTAAAGGATGCTGATTTACAATAAAGTATAACATACCATCATTAAATGCAAAAACAGAAAACCAAGATATATTAAAGAACAGTTGCAAACTTCGTGGATTGGACATAGAGGAAGGAAACTTTATTCTTGTGAAATTGAAGGGGAAAAAGTCAGAAACATATCTTTTCGAATATATTTCTGACTTTTTCTCCTTCAATTTCACAAGAATGAAGTTTCCTTCCTTTATAAAAATATATCTTTTCAGAAATAGTAAACATCAAAAACACTCTTTTTGCTGTAAAATACCTGAAAAAAGAAATGATTAATTTTATAGAGATAGCAATCAGGAATGATATTGAAAAAGAAGATATATTAAAAAAGCCAATTGCAAATGTAAAAAGATGCTCAACTTGGCAGTTACAATATTTAATGTTTGATATTGATTTCAAGAAATATAATATTGAATAACATTGTTGTAACTAGCATCAAATTAAAATAAAATGTATATGTTCCAATTTCTTCTTTTTATTTTTAATAATACTTATTTTTAATTTCAAAGTAAAAGGGTCTACCAAGAGAAGAAACAAATTTTAGTTTAATTGCACATTTCAAGCTCTGCAAAAAAATCTGGCCCCTAGATTAATGTCATGTCTGTTACCATTTCTAATTTTTCATTAAAAAATTTAAAGTGATATAAAATGATCATTGTTAATATAACACATTAACTATTTCTGTCTAGAATATGCAATAATAACAAAAATTCAGCCTTTATTGTATTATAATAGTATATTATGTTAAAAAATTGCTTATAAGAATTCGATATTAATAAAAGACATGACAAAAATATAAAATCTAAAAATATATGTTTTACTCAATACTTTGTATTATATAAGTAAAAATACTCTTTATTCATATTATATATCACACTAAATTACTTTAGAGTGATATGTAGAACTTAAGCTAGTAAATTACTAAGAAAATGTCCAGTAACAGACACGACAACTTTCATCATTAATTAACAATTGAAAATGAGCATACAGAACGTTTTTAACTATAGGCATATTTAAAAATTTAGATTTTATAATAAGTTTAAAGTATATTTATAAAAGTAATAATTTTCATACTTTAATTTATAGCATAATAATTTAGATTAGAATTTTAATGAGAACTTAAACATAAGCAAATTTTATATAACTATAATGAATAATAAGTTGCATAAATTTTTCTTGAATACATAAAAAAGGTAAATTTTCTGCTTAAATAATCTAAAAAATATAGACAAGAAAAATTAATTTATAAAATTTTAAATGAAAGCTGAAGTTAATTTTATGCAGAAAATATAAATTGATATTGTAACAATGATAAGTTTCATTATCAAATAATTTTATTTCTTCAGTATGATGTCCCCAAAATTTCCAGTAAAAATTATTGATAATTTAAATAATTTTCAAAATAAAGATTTGCCACAAATTGTGAGCATTTTAAAAACATATTCACATGTAAAATTGAAATATGAGGATTTATTGAAATTTCAGCATTTTAAATTATAAAGATTACATTAAAAACAAGGAAACTGTACATAGCAAATTTCTAAAGAGAAACTTTCTGTCAATGTGAGTTTAAAGTATGGTCAATGCAACAGTGAATTCAGTTGAAATTCAACCAATTTTTATTAATTTAATGAGATAAATTTTTACATAATAATTCATGCCAAAATGGATAATCTTGCTTTTGCACAAAATAGATAAAAGAATGGCAAAGAACAAAATAAAAAAATGCAACAAATAAAAAAAAATTGTTTTTAATTCAAATCATAAAAAATTTATTCTGATACAAATAATCATTCCAGAAACCCTATCAAATATTTATATCAATAGATAAATTTACTAATAATTAAAAAGGTAAAGTCATTAAAAAGATGAACTTATTTCAAATAAATGTTTTATTAGTATTTATAAAGCTAAATTGATAATTCATTAGTCATTATATACATAATCATTACATAGACAATCTACAATACATAAAAGTGAGTTATAAAATTAAAAATTATATGTAATTGTCTAACATATATATGTGTACATATATTAGACAATATAAATTAATTTCATTACTTCTATAAGATTCTTCATGTTTGCAGCATATATTTTATGACTGCTAAGCAATCACATTCAAGAAACAGGAGAGGAAGCTTTAAACTTTCACACTAATTTGATAATCCCGACACTTTTACCTCATGGGCATAAGATCTTATAATTTAACAGAAAACCATACACTGTACATTCAATCTGTACAAGTTAGAAGCTATGCAAAATGAGGATAGTCTGAGATGGTTATATACATTTTAAATTTAAAAAATGATAACTACAAATTAGAAATAAACTTATGCAGAAAGATACTAACATATATTCGTATTCTTGAGGGCTCTTTCTTTTTACGTCGGAATGGTGGATTTCTTTTATTTACTTTGTTCAAAAAATGAAGTTTGATTGCATCTTGTGAAACAGGACCAGCAAATTTATCCCACAGTTTAACTCTTTCAGTTAAACTAACAGAAGTCAATATTTTTGAATCCTATAAAGAAGGGAAAATATAAACAGTCCAAGTATTATCACAAATAACGCATAATATTTAGTTAAATAAAATTTTCTACATAAAAAGAAAAATGTTTTGAAAACAGATTTAACATTTTTTAAAATAAATTTACAATTCTGCAAAATCAAGTCTACAAACAATGTTGTATTTAAAACTTTATAACATAAGTTTATAATAAGTGATTTAAATGCAAAATGTTGGAATTCACAGATAATTATAAATATTAACTGTGATGAATATCAAACAAAATTTTATATTTCATTTTATACTTAACCAACTTTATTATTTCTAAGCACATTATATAAAAATGTTTATAAAAAATGCATTTAGAAAATTATCATTTGAAAATATTTTTATGCAGTTTTATACTTGCATTTTACATTGGTTGTTTTTATACTATTTATATCCAACAACATTTTTAAAAATAGGGACTAATATCAAAGTTCTCATACAAATTTCTAAGAATAAAATTCCAGGTGTTTTACAGAAGTCAAATCATTAATTTTCATGAGGTATCGACATTCATACTAAGTATAGTTTTACTTTATGAATTGTTCTTAACCAATTATGCATATAACTGAAATTTGAGTTTCGGAAGGTAACAAAAATATTCATAAATATTAATTTTTTAATTAGATATTTAACCTAATGGTTTAAAAGAATAGAAAAACTTCAAACAAACTAACAGCTAAATGTTCTGCATGATTCGGGCACATCCATCTTCCAGTTGGCAAACTTGTTAGTGGAGGATCAAGACAATCAATGTGCAATAAAAGGGGGCAATAGTCACACTGTATGAGAGGTGCTTTTCGACAGCTCCTACAATAAAATACATAAAATTAATTTTCTTTGAATATAATTTAGAAAATAAACAAATATTTTATAGCAAATTATTGTACATTACAGAAGCAATTTTCTTTTAATTACAATCACGATTAACTTCAAAAAATATAGCTTTCAATAACACAAAATCAATTTGTATTAACTCATTTATAAAAAATATTTTTAAAATTAAAGTTAAGTTTAATTTTTATTTTAATCCTTTAAATTTATTCAATTACTAACATAACAACTTATAATGATTAAATGTAATAATTTATTAAATTTAACTACATTATTTTAATCTTCAAAACATATAACTTTTTATTAATTAATTTTGCCTTCTAGAAAAATTTATAAGCACTTTCAAACTCACTTTTTACAAAGATTACACAGCTTTGCGGGAATGTGAACAATTCCAGAATCTATTTCATGAGCTCCTCG
Organism: Latrodectus elegans; assembly: GCA_030067965.1. NCBI lineage: Eukaryota > Metazoa > Arthropoda > Arachnida > Araneae > Theridiidae > Latrodectus > Latrodectus elegans. The sequence continues at coordinate 17,500,093 of CM057812.1, forward strand.
TCGAACAAACTTGTTATTGTCCTTGATTTTAGATCTTTTGCTTGAACCTACAGATTTATGAAATTAGCATGAAAAATTAAGTAAAAAAAATTATAATTAAAAGCAAAATTGATTCATTTGGAAGTGGTCCTCATAAAACTTTAGAATTTAATTACATATTTTATTTATGGAAAAATCTTATGAAATTTAGCAATTGGAATTTCTATTTTTAAAACAAATAGCTAGTTTCATTACACAATAGAATAAATGAAATATTTTTAAGCAACATTATAAAATTAAAGATGTAAATAAAAGTTATTAACAATAAGAAATGATCCATTTTATATATTTTAATAACTTAAAATATAAACAAAATAAAGTTTTAATACAATAATCAGAAAAAAGGCAATATTTAAAACTTTTTTCAATAAAACTGAAAAACCTTTCGCAAAATAATGAAACATGTGATATAATCCCTTATAATTATCTTAAAAAATATTTTGATACCTTTTAGATTATATTATTCTTTAGTTTATTCTTAATTATTTCCTTTATTATTTACATTTCCTTTTATCACAAACTATTGTACTATTTCAGAAAAGAATTCATGGATTAACTTTGTTTTTGTATCCATATATTGCTTTCCTTAAATGTATATAATAAATATTTTAATAAATTAAGTTTACAGGGTTCGTACAGATTTCCAAGAATCAAATTCCAGGAGTTTTTTAGGAATCAAATCAAAAATTTCCAGGAGGTATCAACATTCAAGTTAAATAATTTTTTATTTTATTTTAAAAATTGTTCTTAACTAAATATGCATATATTTAAGTACATTTAATATTTTTCAATGAATTCTGTTAATAATAAAAATAAATAATTACAAACATTAGTGAGACTATTTTTAATTGAGTTAAAATTATAAATGATTATTTCAAAAGCTTTTAATGAGTTTACAGCTATAAAATTTTTTTCTTATTTAAATAATTAACATTCGATATTATGCAGAATTATACATTGTATAAAATAATGAGTAATTAATAGAGTTTTTAGACATTTCCAATAGATTCACAGATCGCAAAGATTTTTTTAAAAAGTTTTGCATCAAACTTTTCTACAGTGCATGAAAATCTCCAGCAATAAATAGCAACATTGGTTTATCAGTTTGATAAAGTGTAAGAAAGGGTTCTACTTCCCGAGAAATAAATATAAAAGAATTGCATTTAGCAGAAAAAAGTACATCTTTCGTACACTTTTGCACAATATCAAAGTTTTGATACCAGGATTAAGAGATTTATTGTTTTTTGAACATATATCATTCATTTTCAACAAATGATATATATGTTTTAAGATACGATAACATTTCAATCAATTTATTGAAAACACATATTTTCTAACCATCGATGCTTGCAAAACTTTAAAGGAAATTTTATGCTTTGGCCAAGGTCATCAAAGTCCTTCCTAAGAGCGGGTGAGTCCTTAAATAGTCTGTAAACTATACTTGCTGTTACCTCAACTTTGGCAAATGAAGAACACCCATGACGTAAGTGTTGTGTGGAATGTGAAGGTTGCAGCTTTCAATATTTACACTATTTGAATGATGTTCACTTTTTAAAAAAATCAGTCATTTTAGTCTAAACAGACCAGTTCATATTTGAGCTATCCATTGACAACTGGAGTAATCCACTTGTTCCTAATTCTAAGCAATTCTCATTCAATTTTTACCAAACAAAATATCTCCAGTTTAATGACCTAAAAAATCAGATAAGTAATACTGCGTTTTAACTGCATCATTATTCAAAATCTTAAATGGCAGCTCAATTGTTTTGTCCGCAGATATTTATTTAAGCTTTCATCAAACAAAAGCACATTAATAGAAATATTCTTAACTTTTTTTTTTAAATAATTTGGAAAATTAAGGGGCTATTCCAAAAACAGATAACATAAGCACACTTTATTTCACCTCCACTGAATTGCTTTGCAATTGCACAGTCTGGAAAGATTGCTTGAAAGAGGCCATTTATATTGTTACAAAAACTGTAGCTGAATCCACTGTTTAAAACTTTAAGGGCCCATAGAATTTCAGCCTTTAAAACTTCTTTTAAAGAAACAAATGAATCAAAAATTTCAGAGCATGCTTTGAGTTCACATTCTTTAACAGGATCAGCAGATATAGCTTGTTGTAACAAATATATATGCTTTTTCTCATTCATACGGGATTTAATTGCTGATTCACTCATATTTGAAATACAGAAGTCTTTCTTACAAAACAGACAATAGGCATGTGTTTTTTTTTTTTAACCACATGCCCATTGTCTTGCAAAAGCCATACAAAGTCAATCTTTGCATGGCTTTACCAGAGTCCACTGGTCATTGAAAAGACACATTCTACCAGGCATATTAAATAAATTTTATTTCGGCCTTTATTTCATTAATAAACAATTTTATCCCAGTTCAATTAAATTATAAGCAATTTTTATCAAGAGAGACATGGTAAGCATGTTTTAACTCAAAAGTCTTATACTTAAATATTAAAATTCAAAGAATTTTATACAACATAAGAAAAACAGCAGCACAAATAGAAAAAGAATCAATTAAAATTGACCATCTTAATTGCGCAATATATTGATTTTTGTTAAGCGATTACTTCACTTCACATAAATCTAAATACTACTAAACTGAATTATGAAATTATTGTAGCTGAACTAAATCTTAAAATCGTTAATACACACACACACAAATCAACAGTTAAGAATACAAAATTTAATATCGGTTGTATCGCCACATAGAGGCAATATTATAAACTAATATTAAATTAAGTTTCTGGAAAATTTTAAATTAATTAAAATTTTCCAAAAACTAATAAATAAAAATTAAAACAAAAAAATTAAATATTAAAACAAAAGAATTAAAAAATTATAATATTTTCTAGAAAAAATAAATTCCAGAAGTAATTTATGATTTTCAAGGAGTCATGTCAAAATTCTAGGAGTTTCAAGGGTACTTAAAATATTTTTTTTCGATTTAAGGAGTTTCAAGAAGTTTCCAGGAGTTGTGCGAACCGTGAGTTTAGTATTAAATTTAAGTTCACATTTAAATTTAGAAATTTTTAGAAACCTACCACTATTAAATTCAGTGGCGCGACAAGGTATATGGTAGCAAGGCCTACAGTGACCGTATCTTTTTCATGATCAAGAGCTTGAGTTGTGAAGAATATTTCCTGGTTAAGTAGTAAACTAATGCGAAACCCCCAGTATTCGATTCGCAAGCATGCTTGGTATTAGTTTCATCAACTCACTGAAGAAATAAAAGGCTGAATGGAGCTTGTTCATTAACAAACCTCACACATACATGCTTAACTGTCACATTAAATTGGCAATTGATATAATTACAATGAATATAACAAGAGTTTTTTCAATTTACATTTCAGAAAAAATCCAACCTTAGAAACATAAGAGAAATAGATACATTTTCAATAACAATTACAAAAATTAGCTCAGCTAATTTTATGGTAAATTAATCAAATACAACAAAATTTATAAGGATCATTCCACTAAATATGGATGAAAAATTTTCCTACTATTAAATCTGAAAATTTAAAAGAATTTTAATTTTTTAAATTCTCAAAATTGTATGATATCTAAAAGTTATTTGACTCTTAATTTTAATTGAAATTGCATAATCCTTGATTTACAACATAGCAAAAAATTCCACCATGATTAAAATTTAAATTCTGAAACTTTCAGAATGAATTTTAAAAGAATAAGAAAAAATTAGGAAACTTAATTATTCAATGTGTGTGTGAGTAACAATCAGTTATATCTTTTATTTAAGAATGTTTAGATATCCATGGAGCAGTTAGAATAAATTTATAAACTATGTTTCCCTCTCTAGCTTCCCATTCCATTTAAATACCCATCAAAACAAAACTGTTGAACACTTAGGAAAAGTCTTAAAATTATCTGATCAAAATTAAATGAATTCTTTTCAAATCAAAATAAGTTAAATAAGAAAACAGAAATATTGATTGCTTTAAAAGGATTGAACTTCTTGTATCTAACAATTTGTGGTAATCAATTTAAAAAATATATAAATTTACCTCATGCTAACTGAATCTTTCAAAATTTAAAGTATTTATATGAAAACTTGATGAATTTTAGTGTTTATATATATATATATATATATGTGTATATATATATATATATATATATATATGTGTATATATATATATATATATATATATATATATATATATATATATATATATATATATATACACACACACACACATATATATATATTAAAATTAAAAAACACTTGTATTCATATTATTAAAAAATAATTTCTGAAAATTTTATTGAAATTATGAAATAATCAGACAGAGTGACTATTAAAAGTTCCCTTCCAATGCAGAATTATGACTCAAAAAATAAATATATGTAAATGACTGAGTCAAATAGTTTATTTAACAAAGCTATTCTTTATCTAATCACAGAATTCCAAAAGCTTACTGAAAAGAATATCACATACTTTCCCACATAAAATTATGTAATTTCAGATTATTATTTATTATTATGAGTACATTAATCATACATAGAATATCTATATAAAATTGAAATTACTTTATTTCCTACTAACAAAATAAATTATTTTAGTATGTTACAAAAATAGTAAAAATAAGATTAATATTAACTAAGTCTGGTATATTTGAGGTATATCTTGCTTTAAAATAAGTCTGGTATATTTGAGGTCCTTAAATTACTAAAACTAATTTAATTGATGTAAAAAATTTTTACATCTTAAATGTAAAAAGATAAATTATAAATTATGACAGAATTTTATTTATATACAGTTTAACTGATTCAAAATCCTTTAAATAAGGTACTATGGAATATTTTTCACCAATAAACTCTTTAACATTAATAGTGATATTCTACCAGGAAATTAAATTAAATCACCATAACTTTGTTAAAATCTAAGCAACAGTAATATCTTAAACTGTACATGTGAACTTTTGAAGACTAATTTTTATATAGAATTACAGGATGACATAAAAGTTTAAGATATCATAATATAAAACATAACAATTTAAGCTATTTTTATATACATACAAACACAGCAGTGCAGGCGAGCCGAAACTGTACCTTCAAGTTAATGGGTTTAGAATACTCACCCACTATTAAGTAAGCCTCGTAATTTTGAACCACGGTCAGGTGATGAGAGCACACCTGATCTGGCACCCTCCTCTCCACATTCATTGCACACCAGAGGAAGGACTTTGTACATCATAGATTAAGGTGGACACATTCCCAACCCACAAAGCTCCAGCAGCCAAGTGAGGGTGAATGTGGTCACCCTTTCAATAACTACCTGCAGCAAATGATGCTTCACTTTGCTGATCTTAAAGAGAAGCGGCATGAAGCTACTATGCCACTGGAGCTTACAGTTTTTATAAAGAACTTTGTTCATTATATTTATATTAGTTACAAATCAACAAAAACTAGATTACCTGGCAATTGAACAGTACAGGAGAGTTCAGATGGTAACTGGTATTGTAAGGGATTTTTAGAAGCAGCTATTCGAGCCAATGTAAAAAGTGGTGGGGACTCCTCATCAGTTTCCATGGCCTCAATATCAGATGTATGAACCATACTAGAATCAATGTCTTTAGGAGACATGGAGTTAGTGCCATTAACAGCGCTGTTAGAGCTTTTAGAGTTTGAAGATGAGACAGCAGATGTGTATTCCACCTAATTAGTAAAAAATATATAACAGCTTTCTAATATAATATGCATTGTTAAACAATGACTTTTTAACATAGTGTAACAAATTATAATCCTGAAAGAAATATTAATGGAGAAATGAAAATATATATATATATATATATATATATATATATATATATATATATATATATATGACTATTTCAAAGAGATAATACAATGATCCAATTAATACTGCAAAATTATCTAAAAAATAATAAGAAAGTAAACTCTACAAAGTAAAATTAGAATACTCAAAGGTAAGTGTAATCAATGGGCTTTTAATTATATTTTATAATTCAGAATCCATTCAAATGACACTCAAGTAACTGTAAATAGCTAATTACAGATCAAGAAATCTTTGATTATTTAGATACCAATTTTTATGCAATTTATTGTTAAGTAAAATCTGAACACTTCACAATTATAGTACCTATTACAGTAGCAATTATATACCACAATTATAGTAGCATGAATACACAAAAATACAGCATCGTGCACACAAACTGGCAAAAATCTCAGTTTTCAATAAAATGCAAGACTGAATATTGATGAGTGTAATAATTACATCACAAATGATAATGTCAGCTATAAAAAAATCACAGCATTCAATAATCACCTTCATTTAGCAGCTCTTAATTAATAAAGAAAAATAAGACTTTTCTAGATTAGGCTAAAAGCTGAAACAATTGTGATTTTTGAATTCAAGGACACAAAAACGTAACTGTGGTAATTAGTCAGGTTTGTTGCTCTATGGTCTTTTTTGCACACAAACTAACCAAGCACGATTTTGGAGGACAGTGACAGAGAAAAACCAAACTATAAAAGAATTTAAATCCCATCAACATAAATACTTCATAATGAACAAAAGTATGTTAAGAAATTAGATCAACATTGAAGTTAGTATTTTGTCCTATATATAACTACTGGCATAAGAGAGAGAAAGATTTATAATAACATCTTTCATGCAATGCAGTCATGAAAAATGCATTCTCTAAACATGGCAATCTCTAGTTGATTTAAAAAATAAATTCAAACAGGCTTCCATTACCCCAAACCACCATTGGCATAACAATAAAATATAAATTTATAATAATCTTGGGCTCAAAGAACTCTTTAAAATGAAAAATTAAATTGTTTCAATCTTAACCACTGTAACCAGCCACTGACTGCTTTGCTTCTGCATACATATCTATCCAGATGGACATTTAAGTGTTTTTGATTTCTTTCATTGAAAATATACCTATGGCTCACTATCTAAGATTTTAATGAAAATTGTAGTCAGTGGTTAAGAACAAATCTATAATACAAAACTTGAAAATATATAATGGAAAGGTTATAAATCTAAGTTCATAAATTAATGTAATGAAATTAATCAATTTATGAACTAAGATCCAATTTTAAATAAACATGCATTCTTATACTTAACATTTATCTTTATAAATAATTTAGAACATATAAGGTATAAGGCTAAAAACCAATAAAATGAAAGTTTAAAACAAAATTCTTTGTAGTGGCCTGAAAATCAAAACTAAGTTGCTTTTCAATTAAGTCTTAAAAGACTAGGAAAATTCAAAAACAAAATACTCTCACTAAAAGAAAATGAACACAAAACAGAAATAATTTCTCACTGATTTAATACACGTAAATTTCATAGTAACTATATTATTCAACTTAGCATTACTTTTAATTTGTAAAAGTATGCACCAGAGTTTTAAAGATATTGCATTTTCAGTATTTAATTTTGCACAAAAAATAGCAATTGCTTACATTCAAAATTATTAATTTACAACTAAATCATATCAATAAGAAATTGGAAATTTAAATAATCAACAATATTGAATTTTAATTGTTCCAGATATATTTTGAAAAATAAATGAATACATAATTAAACATTCTTATTTAATCCTTTAGAATATATAGCAGTAAAAAAGTATATGTCAAATTAAAACTGATTTAAATGCACGGAATAAAATATATAATTTAATTCAAAAGGAGATAAAAATATATTAATATATATTTGTATCTAATAATACACAGAACAAAGTAGAATACTTTTTAATATTTTCCATTGCACTAATATTTTCTCAATTCAAATTTTTAACATAATAAACTAAACAAAATGATTGAAACTTATTAAAAAATTAAGTAGACGTTAATTTATTCAGTAACTACTTTAATATTTATTTATTAAATAATTTTAATAATAAAAACTTACATTTGGTGTAGTCCTACAGCTATGGCATAACCATTCTCCAGAAGGCAAATCATCTTCAGACAAAGGAGGATCACTGAAAATGAAGTTATTTTTTTTTAAAAAAAGAGAGTTATCAGTTTTAACATATATTTATTTAACTATTTTTAAAGGAAACAGAACTGCATCAATCATTCTAAACATTAAAATTAAACACACATATTCAATACTTTCATTTCTAAAGATTCACAATAAACACAAATAAAATTGAAAACAAACAAAAATTTAGTTAAGAGACCTTGCTATTGCTTCCTCTTTAAAATGCAAAAAATTTCGAACTTTTTTTTTTTTTTTTTTTTTGAAGTTAAACATTTATTAGTTTATTCTTGAATTTCCACTACTTTCAGAGTTATACACAGAAGATAAAACTCAAAATTTGTAGACTTAAGCCAAAAGAATCTTAAAAAATTGAATTACATAAATTAATATTTCTGAATGTTATTTTTAAAAACATAGATCTAAAATAATTATTTCATTTTACAAAACTAATGATAATATCAACTTTATTGATAAAATTAAGCAACAAACATTATTGTTTTAATATAATAAAATTTAAAGGTATAACTAATGATTTATTGCAGTATATATACTTTAAAATGTAATTTATTGGTATTCTTCAGAAATGAATTTAAATATACTATAATAATAAATTTGTTAAAGAATTATGCATGTCCAAAGCAGTTCATATAGCACTTAAACTTAGAAAATAAAAAGATCAGTTAATTAAACTATTACTGTTAATTCAAGAAGAAACTTCACAGTGCCTAGTTATTTACAAGTTAAATTTTTAGCAGTGAGATTTTCTACCAACATTATAATTGTGCCCATTTAAATAAATTACAGCAGCTTGCAAAATACATAGGAAGTATGTGGAAACCAAACTTCATAATGGATAGCTTAACAGTCAAAAGCTGTTGTGTAAGGCATTTTGATATCTGTGCAATCTTGTTTTTTGTGAACTTTTATGGGTAATTGGTCATATTCAGATGTTACAAGAGAGACACAACTCAGAAAATTGTCACCCTAACTAATAACGATCACCCAGTATAGATTAATTTGAATCTTCAAATAAGAATCATTTAATGTAATAAACTTTGACAATTAGAACAATTTAACATACTAAACATAAAATCAGCAAATATTTTAATCTCAACATTAAATTTTATTTTAAATAATTTCACGAATCAGGAACAAAAAACTAATAAATATTTACCTAAATTGAACAATTATAATAATTTAAAACTAGATAATTCAATATTAAAATTGAAAACAAAACAGATTATAGAACTTAACAATACATTTTGCTTAAATTTACTTAAAATAATTTTATACAATTTAATGAAGGTAGAATCGAAACACATAGTCTTATTTGGCATTCTACAAGCATCTCAACACATGTTACTTAACAAGAACAGTATGAAATCTTTCCCAAAGAATGGGAAGCATTATTCTTTTGGTTGAGAGAGTATGTCCGAGGAGAGGCTACCAATCTAACAGAATTTGATAAAAGGCAAATTGTGATGGATGGTCTGAGAAGTGGGTAAGTGTCTCTGCAACTGTATTCATCTGCTGTTCATGAGCAGTTTTTCTGTATAGTATGTGTGTGTGCAAGTATGACAGAAAGAAAGACTAATAATACATGCAAGGTTGCACTTAATGACACATGATATTGTTGGCTGTTCTGCTTGTTAAAATAATATTAGTAGCACATAGCTGAATTTAAAAACATTTCTACTAGAACCTACATTATGCATGGTTGTCAATTGAGTCATTGTCACCAATCTTGTTTTACTAAACAGGACAGCTACAATTAACTTCATTAATGAAGCAAAAATGTGCAACACCACAGCATGTACTACTAGTTACACCATAATTCATTCATTTCGTACAGGTACTTATAATGACAGCTCCCAAACAGATGAAAAACTTCGCAGTTTCTAAGATATTTGTATCTCTATCTTAGGAACATCGAAAACTAACTACTATCTAAGTCCCTTATAGATCAGGTATCTTCACCTGATGTTTTTTTAAGGTGGGCGCCATGCTCGGTATATTAAAAATTGAGTTTAAATTTTAAAAAAATGAAATTTGTTAACGTTCGAAATTTAGCTTTATTGCCAGGTTGGCACTGTAGTAGGTAGCATTACACTGATGTTTTTTTAAGATGGGCACCATTACTTGATATATTAAAAATTTTGTTTCTATTTATTAGAATTTTAAAACTTCTACAGTATTTAGTTATAATGAAATATTCAAATTTTTAATATTTGGAATTTAAAAAAACGCGCGATTTCAAAGCTGAAGTTAGAACGCGATTGTTATTGGTTGACAGCTATCGTGCATAGTGATGTAATTTAGGTTGCAACAGAGCTGTAGAGTGCTTGGCATGAAAATTTGAAATCGCGCCAATCCCGTATGGATCTGTTGTCATTTACCGTGATTCCAAAAACACTGCAAAAGGTAAGATTTCATAAATAGGAATTGAACTGATATTTGTTCAAATGTCATTGCAACTGAAATACTAAAAGACTAGGTTAACTGCATCGAAATGTACGTCTGTATGACACAGTGAGATTGTGTACACACAAAAAATTAGTTTCCTGTGATAATAACATTTAAGCATTTGATTATTAATTTTTTTTTATTTCATTACTATTTCAGCTTGTAAAGTGGTTGATTATTTCAAAAGTACCGATTTCCTATTTGTTTATATTTTGAAAGCTAAATTTGAATCTATATTTAAAATGAATTTTTTTTTTATTTTAAAGTCTATTAAATGGAATTTATTTTGAAAGCTTATTTCAAGTTTATAAATTTACACTTATTTTAAATTGTTTCGTTGAAAAATTTTCATTTCAGTATTTGTGTATAGCCAGCAATAGAAATTTATGAAGGTGATAAACTGAAAATGCATTTACTTTTTTTTTTTTTTTTTTTTTTACGAAAAATTATTAATGATGATTAGGGAAGTCTTACTTCATTTGTTATTGATTAAAATTTCAGTTGTATGCAATAATTTATATAATTTATTGAGCATTGTGTAAAATATTTGCCAAGTATTTAGGTTTACTTTAAGATTTAAAAGGAGATTATTATGAGATTTAAACCAGTTTTTTAAAAATGTATGTAATTTAATAATGTAATTAAAAACTTTACTCTTCCATAAAAGCTTATCATATTTACATTATTAATTTAGCTTTAATGTTAGATTCTCTTTTCACTGATGTTTTTTTAAGGCTGTTGTTGCACCAGCATGCTTCACTGTGCCTAACCCTAAGTTAGACTCCACCCGTTAGACAGAAGCAGCCAAGTGGAATCTTTACAATTTTGAAGGAAAAACCAGCCAATATACCCGAATACTTGGCCTGCCACCCTCAGAGGTATCATTTAACTTTGAGATTATTGTGACCACGACCAGTTTCAGCGTGCCTCAGCCGCTTTTAACGTAGATGTTGGATCTTCGGTTAAGCCAGGATTCAAACTCACTACCATCCAATAAAAAGAATGATACTATAATCAAACAAAACACTGTGGCCATCTATTTTATGGTAGACACTATTGCTTGGTTATTTAATATTCGAGTTTTCATAAAAATACACGTTATATACATTATAAATTTATCATTATTGCACAGTTCAATTCAGCTGTATAAAATGCACAACAGTGAAGCTTTATAAAGTGGGCACCAGTGTCCTGTTAATTAAATTTTGAGTTTTCATAAAATTGCATTTTATTAATATTATAGTTTAAGCTTTATAGCCCAGTCATTACTTGTTGCAAACAGATACTTTGTTTATATTTGTTCTTTATTATGTAATCTTTGTGAGAATTGGTTTCTAATTACAAGCATTTGAATACTTCAGTAATAAATAATTATAATGAAACATTCTAAATTTTGATAATTGGAAATTTAATATAGTATCCAATTGCAAATTAGAGTTTCAAGTGATATCAGACTTTTGTAACTGGATATGGCTTGATCCTATGTAGTGCAATAGATTTGGCGAGATTAGCAATGTTTAGGAGAGTGATAATGATGCTGTATGGGCTTCATCCTAAAAGTGGGTTTAGGTGCCAAATATGCAAAACCCACCTGTGTCAAAATGTAATCATTCAACAATTCTACAAAATATTACAACACATAAGATTTTTTTGCAGCTTTATTAACATTTTAAACTTATGCTGCATATTATTTAAGCTATATTTATTTTTAAATGGTTGTATTTGTAAAATATTTCTGATTTTCTCACAATTTATTTTGTGTTTATTTTGTTGTTTTCTATTTAATTTGCTATTTTATAAAATATGTATTATTTATAAAGCACAGTGTAGAAATATTTGAGATGTTTCTAGTTGAAATGTATTACTTGACAAATTAAAACTAGAATAACATGTTATCTTAAAATAGAGATCAGTGTCTGGCTAATTAAAAACCCAAATTTTCATAAAAAATGTGTTATTTACCCTATTGATTTATATTCATAGAACAGTTGTTAATACCGGTTTTATTATATACAGTACATTTTAAAAGTGTTTATGTTCTTTTGATTAATTCACAAAAAATTAAAAAATTGGTTGCGATTATATTTTTTTGTCTGATTACAAAAAGTTGAACTGACTTTTAGATTTTTATTTGTTCTGTAATATGTAAATTTTGTAAAATATGTTTAGTCAAGTTTTTAGTCTTTAATTTTGTTGTTCTTCATTAAGTAAATATAAAGAACAATATTTGAAATTTCAATATTCGAAATCAAAAATTGTCCAAGACTGCTTTATTTAAATTTGGGTACAGAGAGCGATTGCAATTTTGAAAACTACGATTTTACCACAACCTGTTATTTATTTGATGAGATTCAGTAATTTATTGCTTTTCTAATATTTTGCATTTAGAAATCTAGTAATTTTGACATAGGTAATACTTTTAAAATTATGCCAAACTTATTACATATGCTAGGATTTTGCTCCAAATATTGGATGTAGAGACAAAATTTAGGTTTACGAAATAACTATGCAGTGCTTGAAAAAGAAAATTGGAAATATCACTAAACCCACAGTCAGATACACTTTTATATACATACATATATATAATCACAAAAATGAAAAATATTTAAAATCCCTATAGTATAAATAATTAATTTAAAATCACTAAAAACAATAGAAATAACTGTGGTAAAATTTAAAATGCTTTAAATAAATTACAGTATTCCAATATAACAGAGTAGATTTAACAATAATGAAAAATATAATTTTTATAAGATATATAATACAATAATCATAAAGTTTAGAATAAGATCTAAATATTATTTAATAAAATCAGAAGTTAACCTTCAACTTTATTTACCAATCTTAAAAAGTAATTTTTAAAGATCTTCTATAGATCATTTTTAAAATAAAAATAAATTTAAGGAAATATATTTTTCCTTTTCTTATATGAACAATCTTCTGAAAATGAACTTTCATAAATATAAAATAAAACACCAAAAGTTTATCATCCCTTCTATACTGTTAAAGTGACACTTTGTTATTTAGTAGTTTATAAAAAGAGTAAATTTAAGAATTTATGATAAAAAGAATAAAATATTACAAATTAAAAATCCACAGTCTTCACTAAATTAGTTATAAAAGCAGTGGTTATAAAATAAGTATTTAATAAACTCATTATAAAATAAATGAACAAATAATCATGAATGCCTTCAAAAATTAACCTATCTAAGCAAAAAATAGAAAAATCAGATTAGCAAATGAATTTATTACATGCTCTTAAGTACATATTTGTTTAGTAGGATATTAGTAAAAAATTCATAATGAAATGCAAGATAAAAAATTTTTAAGAACTATTTTAAAATTTTTAACAGAAACTGGAAAAGCAATAACTAGAAAATTTGTCATCAATCCATCGAAAACCAAAAATTATTTTAATAAATTTCTATAAAATTAAAACACTATACAATAGGCTATTTTATACAAAAATTTGCAAACTAAAAAAATTTGCTAAATTGTTATTATTTTAGGAAATTAAAATTTAAAAGCAAGTTTAATTTATAATATTACAACTACATTGAAGTATTAGCTTAAAACTTGTGTGTGTGATTTTACATACATAAATACTATTAAAAGTAATGTATTTACATATGCATTTGAAATGGTTCTTTCAGCATAGGTATCAAAATATTTTATTTTATGGCTAAAGATTAAATTGTGCACGTAATATAGGTTTAGTTTGTTTGTTGCTCAACAGTAATTTTTTGCACATGGGAATTATTCATACCAAAAACTATAATGTAGATTTCAAACCACTACAAACATCCATGATCAAGGCGGAATTCAAACTCCTGAAATGAAGGTAAAAGGGCTAACCATTTAGCTGCTAGCTCAGAATATATATGTGATATAAAAAGATTAAATTTTTCAAATAAATACCCTTCACAAAAGGTTCTAGAAAATTTTAAAATGTTCTTACTTTTAAATAATATATCTCTTACTGCTAGTTCAATGCAATCCCAAAATAATTAAGAATATTAAATAGATAAAGATATAAAAAAGGCAAAAGAATCATTGATTTTCTGAAAATCTGTGTAAAAACAAAGATAAAATTGTAGAAAATACTAAAAAAGAACAGATCTTTTGGATACAACATAAAAAACAATTCAGAGAAAATTGTTTACTTACATAAATATTAAATTATCATAATAAACTAAATGATCACATTCACACAATTAGAATGTAAAACATTAGAAGAAACATTAAAAAACATTGATTCATAGAAAATTTTTCTTTAAGAATAAAACAGTTACATTTCAATATAAATAAATAAATATATATTGATGAAATACATACATTTGAATAATGCTTAACTGCTTTAACAATTTATGTATAAAAATATTTTCTACAAAATGGAAAATTAAGGAATTTATACATCACAGCTGATGAATGATCACACTTCCAATATTTATGGATTTCCACATTTTCAAAAGATTGTACTTTTTAAACAATCCTTAATTAAGTAGCCTAAATTAATGACTCAGTAATTGTCACAATTAGAATCAAACTAGATTAAATATGGATGAAAATAGATTTTGAAATTAAAGGAAATGACAATTAAGATAACATAATAAAAGGTTTTGATTTTAAAAAAAGCGTAATGTATTATAAATATATCTTTTTTTGTTTGTTTTTTACTTAAGGTTCTTTACATGTATGCTATACATACATTATGATTGCTAACCAATCATGGTCAAGTAGCTTGAAAAGACAACTTAATCATCCATATAATTTTCCACGTGGCCATAAGGGCTTACAATTCATCCAAACATAAAAGTTAGTAGATATGATATATGGATTATATAATTGTATCTTAGTATAACATCAATAAAGTTAAATACTTGTTAGAAGCCCTTTGAGAATTCCATAGCTGCATTTAATTTTGACCCTTGGGAATAAGAAAGATCTTGGTCTTTCAATTCCTCAAGTTAAAAAAATAACTAATGATCAGATTGCAATTTAATACTGGGATCTGTGCAAAATGACTTAAAATTAAGTTGCATATTTTGAGACTAGAAAATATGCAAGTAGGCATCCTAACTGACTGATTTATTGCTTCATGGTCATTTTCACAAAGGATAATTAAAAAGCATAAATGATTTTAAGAGGAATTTTAAGCATAAACATCCAAAGCCAAGAATTAAACCTAATTTGTGGTGCAGCAAACTGGAGTGTTATTCAACTACCAACATCAGCAAAAAGTAACTAAAAGTTAATCACATACTAAAGGAATGAATAATTATATAATAAATCTGCTTTTAACTTTTGTATTTGAAGAAATTTCAAGAATTTTCCATCACTTAGATCTTGATTTAATTTTTTAAACTAATAAGAATCTAATAAACTACAATAAAAATAATAAAAAACATGATTTCCAGTTTTTCATGTTGGTAAATTTTTAAAGTTAGTTACACCATTAAGGAGGAACTAGATTTTAAGCTTATTCAAGTATTATATAAATGGTTGCAGCAATTTCATAATTTATTTCATTTCAATAATATGGCCAGTGCATTTGAGGTTAGACGAGTCATGAAAGATGTTAAACATATTTTGTTGCATGCAAGTGTCAGAAAAGCTTTTAGAAACAAATTAGCGTTTCACCGTTTGTTGACTTATTGTGTTTTCTAATTCTTAAAAGTGTTGAAACAATTGCAATTTTACAGAAATTTGCCATTTAAACTTTTAATTATTTACTTGCTGCTGTTGATTTTGTAAATGTTTTTATGCTTGAATGCATCCTCTTTCCTAAATCTTGTGGCATACACAAAAATATTTTTCAAAAGAGTTTTGGTATACTTTGTACAACAAACTGTACCACGAGGCCTACTATGTTGTACACAAGATGTTTCCTTTGACTTTAATAATGTAAGAATGTAATGAAAAATTTATTTAAAAAATTCTAACAAGAACTTGAATAATTCAAATACTGGCCATCTTTTTGGTTTATTTATTATTTTTTTTAAAAAAACAATGTCAGCCAATATTGAATTTAGATTAATTTGCATTCTTTAATATTAATGCATCCTTTAGAGGTTATTAAGAGAAAATAAGTAAATATACTGTAGATTTCTGATTAGAAAAGAAAAAGTGTGTAAAATGAAAGATATTAATAAAAAATAAAATTCAGAAATAAATAAATGAAATATGTTCATATTATATCTACCCACAAAAATTTTGCAAATTGATCCATAGGTAGAATTATCACGAACATTATAATAATTCAAAGAATCATTATTATTATTATTATTTATAAAATAGTTTGCACAAATTCTTTTAAATTAATTCAAGAAGACAAAAATTGCAGAAAAATAACTTTACAATATCAAAGATACCTGTTTTAGTTCTGAAAATTGCAATTTAAATCATATCAGTTTTAATTTTTAAAATATTATGAAAATTAATACTTCATTCTAACTATACAATCATAATATTAATGTACACAAATTAAAATTTTGAGAAAAGAATGTCATAGATGTATTAGACTGACACATTTTAAATATAACTGATTTCCTACACACCCCTTTAAGTTAATAAATATATACATATGCTTTAAACAATATTTTACTATTCCACAATGACCTAAAGCAAGAAAAAATATGTTTAGTAAGACACAAACTTGGAGTAGCTAAAAGTTTGGTAAAATTCATGACATTTTTACTACTGTAACTACAAACATTAAATCAATTCGAGTAGTTGAAGATGAAACAACCTACTTATATTTATGTCATGAAATTGTTGCTTTGATGATAGTTTTAGTGTAATAAGTCATAATTCAAATACTTTTGATTAATAAAATTAAGTAAATGAATGAAGAATCATAGTGGATTACCATAACAAATGAATTATTAAAAAAATTCACAAGTAAAAAGGATTTGAAGCTTAAATAATTCTTTACAGTTTCCAATCTAGAATTAGAATTAATTTTATAAAAACATTTTTAACGTTATAATAAAAATTATGTTAATAACTATATGAAAATAATTTGCTGATATATCAGCATAAATTTAACATTTCTTATTTGAATTTTTAGTCTAAGGAATAAAATCTTAATAAAAGAAAGATATATAATCTGCATAAAATAAAAAAAGGCTATATTTAACATACTTAAATTATAGAAATTAATTATTCATGACAATTTATGAATTATTATTCAGTATTTCTGTTTTAATTTACTATTTTCTAAATAAAATGTGTATTCTTTATCGATTTAACCCAGCAATTTATAACTTTAGTTAACTTAAGATATTTAATTAATAGCTTTTAGTTCAGAAATTGGATATTTCAAAACAATACTTCAAAATATACAAATGAAAGTAAGAATTACAATTAATTTAACTGCAGATCAATAGCAAGATGAGACAAGCAAATGATAACTAAATATTTATTAATGATTAAAATAAATAAAATGCATTTGAAAATAACATATTTTGAATTGTTTTAAAAGTTTATTTACCATAAAATAAATAGAGTTTTAATCTTAAAACATATGCCAGGGCTTCAGAATTGAAAATATGACATACAATAAATTAAACAGGAAGACGATTTGAATAATTATTCATAAATCACTTTTAGAATGATTATTTACTTTGCACGGCAAGTAGATAAAATTTCTTACTGGCATGTTAAATGAAAAGCAGCCGGGCAACGATCACAACATATTAAATCTCCGCCTTCTTTGCAACTGTCGCAGGAATCATGATTAACAGCCCTACCAGGTCGACGATACCTCCGTTCTCGCTCTTTTTTCTTCTTAGAAGCTTCTTCTGCTATCACAGGAGGAGCAATAAGGTTTTGAATTTCCTAGAAAAACACATATAATTAGGCTTCAAAACAAGAACATATTATAACATACGAATTATAACTTCGCATAAAATGGCAATAAGAGCGCTTTATTCTGTCTACAGAAGCCATTTCTTTGAGTATTTATACTTTATAAACAAAGCTTTCAGTGACTTACCGGCATCAAGCCACCAGAAGTATCCAAATCATACTCTACAGAAGTCATAATTAATGGTATGAGTTTTGATACAGGAAGTATAGAATTACCAATTTCAATAATACCCTCATATAAACACATACGACTGCTTCACTCCATTAGGATTATTTACTCTCAAACTAGGTACTGGTGCAACTTTGAAAATTATGTTTTTTAGATATACTCTCAACACCATAGTCAAAAAGAATGTTTCATAACTACTTAAACTATTTTTTAGACTAAAAAAACAAAAAAACCTAATTTATACAAATTATTTTATATACGTGTTAAAGAGTGACTCTAAAGGATTATTTTCAATGAGAATAAAATAATTTATTTTTAAATTATCTAACATTTCCTCAGAGAAGGAAATAACTAGTATAAATTTTTTAAATAAATGTGTATCGGCATAAAAACTCAATTTTATAATATTTTTTTATTTTATTTATTATAATTTCAATTAAAAAAGGAAGCAGCTTAATACAATTAAACTTTTAGATTAATCGATGTGCTTTCACTTTGTAATCAATTTTTTCAACGTTTTCGTAATTCTTACTTAAATGCATACTGAGGCTAATAATGCAGACTTATTCTAATCAGAATAAAAATTTTAATGAAACATAAAATGATGTTTCAATGCATTTTATAATATTAATTTTTAATTTTTATAAGCTTATTTTGCCAAACAAAAGTGTTTAATTTTTCGAAATTCATTTATATTATTAAATTAGCTGTCCATGACGTCATACGAATGGTATTGATTCCGAAGAAAAATGCAGGGTCTGATTAAAACAACCAAGAAACGCATTGGCGTCTTCTCGTCAAAGTTGTTAAAATGTTTGTTTTCTTAAAACATTAAAATGTTAACTTCCCATTTCTGACAAAATTTCAAAATAGGAAGAATAAACATTTGAAACAAATTTATAAATAAAAACTTCTTATTTTAACTGACCTCTGTGAATAAATTATACTGAATTTATGTATATATTTGTTTAGATTAGAACTATTTCACTCATTAATTGCTTGATTTTTTTGTCTATTTAAAAAATTAACTTTAATGTTTGAATTTATAAAGTTGTTTACTTTTAAAATTACCATTTTAAAGCTACTTTTCTACTTTAAACATTCTACAATAAGTCGGAAATTTACTTACATGCATATGAATTATAGACATGCGTATGCTTGGAACTCATTGTGATTTTATGTTTCATACTTAGTTCTACAAATAAAACATATTATATTTCTTGTACATATATAAATAAATTATTCTTTATAATTGAGTATTAAATATAAGGAAGCTTGACGTACTCATTTCTATAAGTATAAGTAAATAAATTCATTAATATTTAATTATTTCGATTATTTTTAAATAATATTTTATATTGAGGTAAAAAATGAGTGTCGTTTAATTTTCGAACTTAAAATAAGTTACAGAATTGAATGTTTAAAAACTGTACTTTTAAAGGATATCTGTATTAAAACAGATTTAAGAAAACAAATCAGCAGAATAAAAGAATAATTGAACATAGCTAAAGAAATAAAACTGTTGTTTCTGGTTTTTCAAAAATATGGGTTCTTCATTATCAATTATGTTTTAACTAATTTTTCTGTCTTCCATTTTTCCAAGTTGTAGGAATGAGGTGTCCGTTCAGCTGATTGCAGTTGACCTCTTTTTGAAAATAAAATTATTTGCACCTAATACTTACAGTTTATAATTGAGATAATTAAATAAAATAAATCTGTGTAGTAGCAAATTTGAGTACTCTCAGATATGTGATCTGCATGGGGAGCATACCTTTACTAAATGTACTAACACCATAGTAATTTCCAGGAATAAGGAGAGTACATGGGGAAGTGTTGTGTGAATGAGGAGACAAGAAAACTTTACAAATACAAACAGGCAACTATGCAATAAAATGTTGTCTATGCAATAAAATGTTGTCTATGCAATAAAATGTTGTCAACTATGTTATCTCCCTATTAGCATTTTATCATTTAGATCCCACTTGACTTCATTTTGCAAGGGATACTAGTCACAAAAATTTAATGTTTGGACAGGTTTTAAGCCTCCTCGTAAATAAAACAACTTTTTTATTTAGCTACATTACTTTTAACCTTCTAAGCTGCAAGCCAATTTTCTATTTCAGAAATGTGCTTAGAGAGGTTATCATGGATGGTTTGATGATTTTTGCTACTTGCAGGAATGGAGGTATGATCCGCAAAAAGCTAGAGCCTGGTTCTTGGATTTTGGAGGATATAATTAATAAGTATATTAAAAAGAAAAGAACCCAGCAGTGATCCCTGAGGGGCGCATGTAGGAATGGGCTTCTCATTTGATTATACATTACTAATTCTAACGTTAAGGGATTTGTTGGGGAAGATAATCACATTAATTAATTTAATTAGATAATATGAAAATTCATAAAAAATAAGTTTATAAATAAGGTCTACATGCAGGAGGCCTTCTCGATATCTAAAAAAAACGCCTCCTGTTGATTTTTTAAGCGCAATTTTTTTTTCTATTTTTTCATCATATCTGTGCAATTGGTGAACAGTTGAGAGTTTTTACTTAATCCCAAACTGCTGAGGGATGATGATAGAATTCTATTTTTGAAACTGGGAGTTTTCGTGTAATAAAATTTTCAGCAATTTCTCCATGGTACGGCGGAACAATGAGATTGGATTAAAATTAGTTGGTAATTTAGGGCTCTTTCCCTATTTCTTAATTGGAACCACTCTTTCTTGATTTCTTCCATTGAGGAGAGAGGTGTGCGAATCTTAAAATGTCATTAAAGATAGTAGTTAACAGATAGCAATTACAGGAATTTTCTGCATGGCTTTGTTTGAGATATTATTACTCACGGGGCTCTTTTTTGGATTAGGATCCATGTCATCATTGAAATCAGTTCTGCTTACTGAATGGTGGTGTTTACCTGGGGGTATTGTAAGTAATTGGTTATCCTAGACAGGATATCCATGTCATTTTCTTCATTTATTATATCATTGGGCTGAAATTGACTTTCAAAAACATTCGATAAGGTCTCGTCTTTGGCAGTGTTGGATGATGAAACTATGGTGGCACCATCTTTGAGAATTAAGAGATTGTGATGGGAGTTTTTTATTCGATTGGTTGCTTTCCAAAAAGAGCACCCTCAGCGTTTAAATTGCGTAAGTAATTATTCTAAGAATGGTGGTTGAGTTTGGCTATTTCCTTACTGATGGTCTTTTAAGTGAATTAATTTGGGTTTTGGTGGAAGAGACATGAGAGACAAGAAGACAATGGAGTTATTGTATGGTGGTTTTAAAATTTACTATGTTTGTTTCCCTCCCGTGTGAGTTCAAGGATAGAATCTGGTAAATAGGAGAGGTTGGGATTGGATTTTGTAATTCAACAATCATTTAGAGCTGATTTAATGGTATCAGTGATGAGTTTTACTTCATTATCAATTTCTTCCATATTGTTGGCCGGTTTAATTTAATGGAATGGGATAGTGTTATTAATAACTTCTCTGTATTTTTCCAGTTGACTCTTGTCGCCGTATTCGTGCTGTCACCCCCCACTTGATTACCATTGCAAGCAATTACTGGTAAATGATCAGACGGTAGCTCTTCCTTAGTAATGAAATCTTAGGGAGGGAGAAAATCCCAGGAAAGAAGCAAATCGATGAAACTTCCATGGGTAGATCCATAGTGTGCAGTTGAGATGCCATGCAGCGTAAAATCGGTGCTGTCAAAAAAGGATTTCATAATACGACAATGGAGTCATTGTATGTACTGTTCCAGCTTCTGTGTTTTGCATTGAGTTCATCAGCTAGAACAATTCTGTAATTTATTGAAATTATTGTTTCTAGGTTAAGAGTAACTAATCTATTTCTTTCCGGTGGAAAATAAAGTGAGATAAATGCAGTGTCATTCTTATTGAACTAGTACAGTTTAATAATAGTGGGTTGGCCAAAATAGATTTAGTGGTGGGGATGAGCGAGGGATTAATTCTACTTTTAAATTAAACAGCAGTTCCTCTTTGTTTAGATCTGAAATCATTCTGGTAGTTTTCTTAGTTTGCAGTTTTAAATTTAATATTCTTATCTAAATATGTTCCGTGGAGCAATATAATATCCGGATTATTTTCTTTTACAAATTTTTTAAATTCAATATGTCTTTTCTAAATGCTATTGGGACATTTCAGTACATTATCTTCAGATTATTTATATTTTTAGTTATCATTATTCGTGGGTTCGTCAACGCTTAGTGCTTTTAATAAGATTTGCATCTTTTCTGTTGGATGTTGGATGTTTTTAATCAAAGGGACCTGGATTAATGTCACATTTAAGGCATTGCCCTTAAATGGAGCATTAATTTTGTCGATTTTTATTATTGAATGAAGATTTTCTTTAGATCGGGAATATCATTCGATTCGACTGGCTGGGAGTGCGTTGCATTCATAGATGCAAGTTTTGCATATGAAGTTTCGATTCTACTAAATTTTCTTTGGGGTATGGTGCTTTGAGGGGTTTTCTTGATTTTAATGCTAAGATTTTCAGTGCAGCCTCCAAAAGATGGTGTGTGATTTTGACCTCAATTCCAACATTTAGGTACGCCTAATTTTTTTATGTGGGCATTCACAAGACATATGCTTTTCTCCATATTTCTCACATTTAAGTTTCAGATAACATATGGAAGAGTTGTGGCCAAAGCCTTGACAGTTATAGCACTGCGTTGACTTTTTTATTTACATATTTTCCTGTTTTTGCGATTATGTTGAGATTTTAATTGGTTTCAAATATTTTGGGAGCTATCTCATTAGATATGAGAGTTATTAGAAAGTACGCTACAGGCTCATATTTCCGCTGCTTAGGCATGACAGCAATGTTGGCTACATCAAACCCTCTTTTTCCCAATTCAGATTTAGTAATTTCAGGTAGAGTGGTTGGGGGAAGACCTTTTATAATTGCTTTGATAATCTTTTCCAGTCTTTTTTAATTATGAGGCATTCAATGCTCTTATCTATCAAATATTTAATTATTTTTCTGTGGAAGTCAGGCGAGGAAGGGAACACTTTCAAGAATTCACCACTTATTTTAGCAGTTAATTTATTATCATAATTTACTTTAAAATTATTAAAGAACCCATTAAAGTTAGTTTCAAACTTAATAAGTATAGGTGGAGTGTTATCATTGATACCAACCGCGGTTGGGTTGTCTATGAGATTTTCGTTTGAATTATTGTTTATTATTAGCTAAGTTCTTATGAAGACACGGAACATCAATGTTAATTCCTATGGAGGGGACCAAAACTATATATTTTTAGCACTTTTTTGGGTTTAATAAACCCATCCTCATCAGATTGGGAAAGTTTGCTCTTTTATTACCACTATTTATTACTCACCCTATACCAGAGTTAGTTATAGGTTCATTTAAATTAGTGACAATACAATTAGTGATACAATCATTTGAAAATACATTATTATTACTCGCAAAAATATTGACATTATTAATAATATTAATGTCTTCATTTGCAGTATTAGTGGATTCAGTATTTACACTATTGCTTACATCACCAGGATCAATATTTACACTATTATATACACAATAATTGTTATCAGATTCTGAGGAGGTATCGCCAAATTTGTTCTTATTTGCTTCTTAGCAATTGAATGAACAGATTTAACAGTGACAAAGAACATAATTTTTGTTTACTTTAAAAATTTTTGGTAGATTTCTTAACATTTTGTTTAATTTTAGAATTCCAATTTACTACTATATTATTTAAAGCACAACGACTATTATGCATATTAACACATGATTATCCATATTTATAGAAACATTATTTACATTTTTAGAGTCGTTATTTACACAACTACTATAACTAGAAATATTGTCATTTTCACAATGAAAATCTCAGTCTGAAATTAGACAAAAATTCATCTGGGAGTACTTATACTGAGTTGAAGATTGTAGTTGAAAGCATGCTGATAAAGCTCATTAGGATGTATCCAAAGAGGGCTCATGAGATACTCCCCCCTCAGCACTTTGAAACATGTGCATTATGGGCTTTTGAGTTGATGTAAAAATAGTTAGCAGTTCAATATTTTTGCTAGCTCTCTGAACAGATAGTATCTTCCGATTTTGGTAATCGGAACAATTAGGTCAAGTTCAAATTAATATTCTAAATTAAACACATATCCTCTGACAACACTTGTGTAATCTACATTCCTAGTTTAAGGCTTCACAAAATTACTAACAGAAAGACACGCAACAACAACATTCATTTGCTCTCCCTTTAAAAAGCCTTTAAACCCAAAATTATCCAAAGAAATGCGGGTTGATTTAACCAAGTTGGGATCGGCTCTACATTGTACACTAACGTTTGTTTCACTGGAATGAATAGCACTAATGGGGGAATCACTAGACACTTTCACATATGAACCACTTTTGTAGGAAACACTATCTCTAGGACAGGCTGCTTGAAGAGAAAAATCGTGATCCAATGTTGTAGCTTGTATCCCGGCAGGAGGATCAGCAGATACAGCAGGACTTAAAGCGGCAGCATCAACATCCTTTGCATCGGTTGACACCTCGTGGGTATCAACACCCAGCGGCACATGCCGGTCCTCCTCCAGGAGTCCGTCGATAAAGCCACCGTGGCCGGAGAAATGATCAGCACGCACTTGCAGGAAACGGCCGTGGTGGTCTGATTGGTTAGGGCGTCGTTCTCACTATCGGAAGGTAGTAAGTTTGAAATTCGTCCGATCGAAGATCCGTCGTGTTCGTGAACGGCTGCAGGGCCACGTTAAAACTATGATTGGTCGTAATGTCCTCCAAATAAAATGATACCTCTGAGGGTGGCAAACCAAGAATTAGGGGCCTTCTGCTTGGTCTCTGCTTCAAAATTACGAGGACTTCTCCCGGTTGCTTCTATCTAACTGGTAGCCCAACTCAGGGCTATGTACAGGGAAGCCTGCAGGTGCAACAAAAACACAACTTGCAGGAGAGGACTACAGAATCGGTCTTTACTCCTCGGTCATATAGTCAGGAATGTATTTTTCAGCCATCTGATTTGCTTTATATATATCATCCATGACGGGAATTAAGTTTTTGCATTTGGATATTACGTTTACTGATTGTGAACAGAGTCTAAATATATTAGAATTACTTAAGCAAAATAGGAAACAACATTGCCTGTTGCTTACTCTATCACGAAATAAATTTGAAAAATCTGAAATCAATACAAATAATGAATAGAAATTACTGAAATTTAAAATTGTTGTAGAAAGATAAAAAAAAAAAAAAAAGCTATATTTGGTAGAAAAAAATATATGAAATTTTCTCTAAAATCTGAGATGAAAATGAGATCAATAAAGAGACAAACAAATCTGAAACATACCTACACTACTGGCCATTAAAATTGCTACACTAGGAAGAAATACAGATAACAAAATGATATTTATTGGACAAATATATTATACCAGAAATAACAAGTAATTAAATTTTCATAAAATTTGGTTGGATAGATCCTGAGAAATCAGTACCCAGAACAACCACCTCTGGCAGTAATAACAGCAGTTATACGCCTCGGCATTGAGTCAAACAGAGATTGGATTGCATGTACAGGTACAGATGCCCATGCAGCTTCAACACGATGCCACATTTCATCAACCGTAGTGACTGGCGTTTGGTGACGAGCCAGTCGCTCGGAGACCATTGACCAGACGTTTTCTACTGGTGAAAGATCTGGAGAACATGCTGGCCAGAGCAACAGCCGAATATGTTCCGTATCAAGGAAGGTCCATACAATACCGGCAACATGCGGTCGGGCATTATCCTGCTGAAACGTAGTGTTTCGCAGGGCTCGAATAAAGGGTAGAGCCACGGGTCGTAACACAGAAATGTAACGTGCACTGTTCAAAGCACCGTCAATGCGAACAAGAGGTGACCGAGACGTGTATCCAATGGCACCCCATACCATCACGCCAGGTGATGGGCCAGTATGACGATGACGAATGTACGCTGCCAGTGTGCGTTCACCATGATGACGCCAACACGGATGCGACCATCATGATGCTGTACACAGAACCTGGATTCATCTGAAAAGATGACGTCTCGCCAATCGTGCGCCCAGGTTCGTCATTGATCACACCATTGAAGGCGCTCTTGTCTATGACGCAGCGTCGAGGGAAGCCGCAGCCATGGTCTCCGAGCTGAGAATCCATGCTGCTGCAAACGTCGTCGAACTGTTCGTGCAGACACTTGTTGTCTTCCAAACGACCCCGTTTCTTGACTCACGGCTCGTGACGTGGTTGCACGATCCATTACGGCCATGCGGATAATATGCCTGTCTTCTCGGCTTCTAGTGATAGGTGGCCGTTGAGATCCCGCATGGCGTTCCGTATTACCGTTCTGAACCCATCAATTCCATATTCTGCTAACAATCATTGGATCTCGACCAACGCGAGCAGCAATACTGCGATGAGATAAACCGCAATCCCGGTACGCTACAATTCGACCTTTATCAAAGTCAGAAACGTGCTGGTACGCATTTCTCCTTCTTACACGAGGCATCACAACAACTTTTCACCAGGCAACAACGTTCAAATGCAATTTGTGTATGTGCAACCGGCTGAACAATTTCCTCATTCAAACACAATGTAGGTGTTGTTACTGGCGCCTGCTTTGTCTGAATGCCCTGAAAAGCTAATCATTTGCATATCACAGCACCTTCTTCCTTTCGTATAAATTTCACGTCTGTAGCATGTAGCCTTCTTGGTGTAGCAATTTTAATGTCCAGTAGTGTAGATAGGTACCATATTTTTATATAAAATTAGAATAATTTATTAGTTGATATTAGAAAGGAAGTTCTCTGTACACAATTCGGTAATTCAATCAAACTCGCTACTAAAATATCCTAAAATTAAATTTCCCAAGTTTTATAGATTATAAAAATTTGACGAAGTTCCTGGATCCAATTTAAGAAAATTGATGAGAATATGAATTTAGATGATCTTGATAAATTTTCATATTTCACTCAAGGAATCCAGAAGGTTCATGTGCCGATAAATTAGTAAATATTTTTTCTCCTGAGGAATTTTTAAGCTTAACAAAAAAAAAAAAAAAAAAAAAAAACCCTTTAAGACAATTAAAAATCAAGGTATGATAAAAATGAATTATTAATTCAGATTCATAATTTATTAATATCTAAGAAACAGAAGGGAAATTTTCTTATAAATGTTGTACCATCAAAACTAAATGTTTTTTCATATTTAAAGAAGTGATTGAGACATAATTAATATTCCACCAAACAAACCATTATAAATAAGTGCCAAATACAAATTATTTGCTCAGTAGGGAAAGAGAGAAAGAGCACATACATTTTTCATTATTTATTTTCTTTATTTAATGAAATCAGAAAAGATTTTGATAAAAAATGTAATTTGCTAATTTGAAAAACGTATTCTTTTAAAAAAGTATTCAGTAATCATTTCAACAACTGTTATTTTTCACTGTAACTAAGTTTTTTCGCCCAAACCTCATAAAAGTTGGAGAATTGGAAAAGAAAAAAGAGTGTTGCGGTTGTAGCTTATTTCTTAAGGTCTTGCTCAGAGCTTCCCAACCTTTTTAGCTGGTGGACCCTTTTTTCAGGATAAATTCCAAGGCGGACCCCTGTCAATTAAATGCACACTAATTCCTAAAATTCAGCTAGAGGCCCATCGGAATTGAAAACACCATAATACAAGTGCCATTTTTTCAATAACCCCACGACAAATCAAAAATCTTTGATTTTATGATGAATGAAAACAACTTTAAACTAAAACTAGATTTCCATCAGTCTGAATTCCTACAATATATTTAGATACTTGCTGTTCAATTTACTCACATCCTTCAACACACTAGGCTGGCCATATTTCTATAATTGAGTGGAGGGGAATATATTGCAAAGAAAAGCAACTTTCGCTGGATAATATGTTAACTTTCAAAACAAAAATATCAATATAAACAGAATTCAATTATTTATTAATTTATAGAAAATGCAAACAAATACCTACAAAAGTTATAGCTCGGGAATACTCATTGCTCGTCGACGAAACACACTGTGTTAGTCTTTACTAGAGATGAGTCTGTAGGAATAATAATGGAATCTTAATGTGAAGATTGATGTTACTTCTGATGACAGGATTTTGTAAAGTCGAGCTCAATACTTGACAACTGGCGATGCATATCAGATACAGTATCTAGACAGCTTCGATACTTAGAGTTGGTGCCGGCATAGATAGAGAATCCGGATTTACACATGTATGTTTTGGCAAATGGAAATAGAACACGCTTTTTTTAACAATGGGGTAGACTTTTTTGTTTACCGGACGTATCCGAATGTGTGAGTAACCATCACTATCGAAATTAGAATTAAAGGTTGTGAGTCTGGGGAAATTTATATCAACAACTCATATTCATTCGACGATAGAGTGTTTGGATTTTTGGACACATCGAATGCGCTGACCACTCATTCGCATTCCTGCAGTGTCTCATCTTGAGCTGTTGGGAAATAATGCTTTAACGATGATGTCAAGCTTTGATAGAGTTCGAGGATTTCGTAAAACAAATTGTTCCTAAGCTGCAATGTCTTGTCTTTCAAAAAATCGGTGCGAAGAGAGAAACACTCTACCTACCCCTCCTTCACACTCTGCCCAAAAATTGATTTTCCTCTTGAACGCTCGAACTTTGTCATTGGCAGAAACCGTTGCAGTTATAGTTTTCCCTTGCAATAAAATATTCATTTCATTCAATTTGGAGAAAATATCTGCCAAATAAGTAAGTATACATTGCCAGTATTCGTCATTAATAATCTCTGATAATTTGGCATTATGCTAGCCTAAAAGTAAAGCTAGGACTTCTAAACCTAATTTACATAATCAAGTAAAATCCATTCCCACGTGAGAGCCACCTTACTTCTGTATGGAGAAGCAGAGAATGATGAAGGCTTCCCAAATCTTCTCATAGTATTTTGAAAAGTCTTGACTTCAACAGCCATGATTTTATGCAATTAATAATTCAGACAGATTCATCTAAAACTTTCTTGAAAGACGCAGTCATATTTTTCACAGCTAAAGCATGTCAATGACTACTACTGAAATCCTTCAAGCTCCTTTTTATTTTTGTTATTGCTCCGACCATTGAACCTGACATAGCTTTTGCACCATCTGTGCACAACTCATATGCATTATCATCGATGCATTTATAACATGGAATTTCACAGGTTCTTAAAAAGTCATCCAACAAGCAGAATATTTCAGCACCTTTTGTATGGTCTGGTAATGGTTTGAACAGTAAGAGGTCCTCTTCGAAACATCCCGACTATGCATAACGAACAATAGCCAATAAAATCGCTAATCTTGCAATGTCAGTAGATTAATTTATTTAGAGAGAAAATGAATTGTGTTGGATGCGAGCAACTAGAGATTCTTTCACATAATTTGACATGTTAATTATCCATCTGTTGACAGTATTGTTTGATAGTGACAATATGTTTTATTAGTGATAGTGAAAATATGTTTTATTACCTTTCGTCTAATACAAGAAACGATTCGATAGTACGTGGATTTGTGAGGGTTTCTGCAATGGTATGAGCTTTGTATGCCTTTGCCAACCGATAACTTACGAAGAAAGAAATTTTTAGTGAATTTTCATCAACTGTGCTTGCATGAGTTTTTCTGCAGTGTTGAAAAGCAGCTAATTCAGTGCTCTTCCTCTTGAAAAAATTCATCGCTTTAGTATGGAGATCCGGGTAAGTGCCCTCAAAATAAAGAAGTAATTTCACTGGAACCATCAAACTTTGGAAGGACTCGCGTACAAATTACACTGAGTTTTACCCTTCTATGTCTCGATGAAGCCCAGTTTCAAATAACTTTCGTTGTACTTACGCTTTTTAGTTATTCCACTTCCGCAGAGTACTGCAAATAATCGAGAACTTGCACAGTTTTCGCATAATAAATCCGGCTGTGTTGCGTCATGTAAGTGTTCTTCATTTGGCCGTCCTCCTTCATTATTAATTTCAACCGGAGCTTTCCTTGCTCTGAAGGTGATAGAGAAGCTGGTAGCTTCTTCAATGATTCAGACTTGGGCCACAGATTCATGGTGGAAGTAATAAACTGTGAAAAAAGCAACTGGCGCACTCTTGAAGGAGGTTCAGCATTGAATAATATTTCGAGAAAAACGAGAAAAAACGACGTAAATGTCAACGACGATGTCTATGCATCGAGCGCCGTAAGCCGTTTCACCCAAGCGACCCCCGGAGTTCAGGAAGAACGGCCCCCGGAGAAAGTCGAGCAGGAAAGCCACATCCACCGGCACTAAACTATCTGCAGGCCAACACTTGCGAGCGACAGTCGCTGTTCAAAAGTGGCCACGGACTCCCTGGAAAGATTCGGCGGATCCCTAAGGGGTCCGCGGACCACACGTTGGGAAGTCCCGGTATAGCTGAAAGCTAGACCATGTCCAAGAAGTCGTGAATCCTCAAAATGTCACAAACTATATGATGTTTATCAGGTGGCTGTTAAGTAGTGCTGAATGCAAAACTCGTTGATAAGCTGTAATAGTATTGACCGAAGCAACGGTTATCGTGATGAAATAAGTGTTTTTAGGTCAGGTGATAACAGGATATTATTGAATTCACTGTAAAATACATTAAAAACTCTAGACAGGGAAACTTTACTACACACTTTTTTTTTTTTTTTTCAAAATTCATCCATTATTTTCTCAACAGTTTCAATAAGGAGTAATGTTTTGTGTATAAACTGCATAGAGGTATCCTAATAGTTGAAATCTATAACTAAGTTTTCATCATCAACAGCATTTACCCTCCCGAGAAAAATTTTTCATGGCTAAATGGACATCACCTTGTCCCAAGGCAGACAAACTTCGAAGACAGATATTATCAGGCTTGGCATTCATCTTCATTTAAATCTAAATAACTGGATTAGAAACTGTAATTTTATACTCCAAAGATCAAGGTTTTACAGTAAAGCCTGAAAGAATTCACAACAATCTTTTACAATCGTAATCGGTAGAAATTTATAAACTGAATGATATGCATATATAGATGTTTTCAGTGGAAACCTGGATCTTCTGTTCTTTACTGTGAAATATGTCTTTTTATGTGTAAATTTTTTTCCTCTTTTAAATAAATAATTTACCCAGTATTTTTTCCTTTGTCAATATGCTACAATATGGAAAACCAATATGGTACAGATTTTTCGAGATCGAGAAGACTGAAAGTGAGTAGAAAAAATTCAAACTAAAAACCATTATTCACTGCTAATCGCAATTCAGCTGTACAATGACTGTGACAAAAAATTAAGTATTTTTGTGTTATTAATTCATTATTAATTGTGTGAAATTTTTAACGAAATAATAATTTTTGTTTTGCTTATCCAAGTTATTTGTTCACGCTCTGCAGAAAAACCAAGTAGGGTAATTAAAATTTTAATAATGAGTGAGAATATAATTACCATGTTAAATAATAAGTAGCGATATTAAAATCTTTGGAATAGATGTTGATTTAATTTTACGAAAAGCTTAAATTGCTTAAGATTTAAATGTGCTGCCCCCATTTAACATTTACATATAGTTAAAATATACTTTTGATGAATTCTGATAATTTAATACTTAAAATTTCTCTTTTATATAATACAATTTGAAAAACATGTACTGTTTCTCAAAATACTGCCCAATATTTGTTCAGATTTTTTCAGCTATCTTATTCTAAAATTCAAATTTTACATTTTTTTTTATTCCTCCAAAATTTTATTTTGGGTAGCATTTGAAACTGTTTTTAGGAAAGAGAAAAAATATGAAGCTGTAGTTTTTCTTTGGTTATGTTAATTAATTGTATCTATATCTTAATCAATTTTTATTAATTAAGTTAAAAGTTAAAGATGAGTCACATCATTAAATTATCTCTAGCTGTTGTAAGTATTGATTGGAGTTTTGTTCATGAGAGTTAAAATCAATAAAGGCAAATATAATATGTGGTAATAATAGCATATAAATTTTCTGTACTTTTCATTTCCCCGGCGCAAATGATAATGTTGCCAAATGATATTACCGATTGAAACAAGATATCACAAATGGCTTCTTTTATTATAATTTTCAATATTTTACCTTTTACAAACATTTTAAATAATAAAAAAATATTTATGCCTTCAAAATAATTTTTTCAAACCAAATGTCTGTATTTCTTTATATTTTTTATAAATTGTCCCCAGCACGACGAGATTTACGCCGGCGAAATGGAATAGTAACTAATTTTCTCAGAGTAACGAAATGTGTTGTGTTAGAATCCTATTTTGTTCGCGGTTCTCTTGGAGATAATAAAAAAATGGCGGAAAACATGCTAATGTGTGTTAAGGTAAATATAAAACATGCGCATTCAAGAATAATCATTTTCTTTTATTAAATATTAATACAAAAATAAATATTTATTTTAGAAATTAGTGTAGCAGCGTTTAAAAAAATTTTCAAAAGTCAAATATGGTAAGTTTTATAAGAATTTTCTCCTAATTATCGCTCTTGCCTATAAATCGGGTCCTTCCTTCATATCGCTATAGGTGATAATCTGAAGTTTTATTGTTTAACGATACAAGTTTTAACGGCTAAACAGAGCATTATGGTCACAAAGTCGCCTAGAACAAAGAAAACCAAATCTCATAAAAAAGCATTTACCAAAAGTTATATATTGTCAAATATCGGGGAATATTAATGTCAAAACTTAATCATATTGCATTTTTATCAATTTTTACTTAACATTGTTTATAAGTCTAAGTTGGGTCGTTTGGATTTTAAATTTGTGTTTGAGATATGAAAATATTTTGTGACATCCATAATCATTGAGACTTTAAGTGTTTCATTCGGGATGAAATAAAAAAAAAAAAAATATAAAGGTAAGAATTTTATCCATTTAATTTTCGAGTAGGTTAAAGTTGTACTTAAATGTTCAATGGGAATAATAATGGATCATAAAAAAATACTGAATTGTGTGACAAAGTTAGATGGATAAACATCGTTCTTCTGTTTTATTTCTCCATGATTCTACTCTCTAAATATGATAAAAGTATGGATATTTTAGTTTTTTATTGAGTATTTTGAAATTTTATACCAGAATTCTTACCTTAATTTTATAACTTTAAAATCTCAAAATCATTTAAACTTTATCGCAATTTTCCATTGCCGTAAATATAAGACATGCTCTATTATATCAACCTTTCCTGAAATCTGAAAAATATGCATTTTTTTCATTTTAGAAACTTAAAGATTTGTTTAAAAACATTCATTTTTTAAATGCATCTCGTTAATATAATTCTAAACAATCTATTTTATGTGTCACAACAATCGTTAGCAAACAAAGTAGATTGTCTGGATCATGAATATTCTCCATTACAATTCCATTTAATAACAGTTATTTAAAAATTAACGTGTTTGAAATAGGATTTTATGAATTTTTAAAATGCAAAAACATGTGAATTCTGATTTTAACATCAAGATTATATAAGGAAATATCATTTTATAAAACTGCAACACAGCAATAAAACTTAAGAATTTCCGAAGTTTTCTTAAGTTATAAAATTAAAACAAGAATTCTGACACAAAAATTGATGCTTTTCAATAAACAAAATGAAATATGCTAATTTAATTCATTAATACATAAAATAGTATAATTATAACAAAAAAGGAGAATATCCAACTTTAATTTTCAAACAAAATGGAACAATTAATAGATTTTACCCCAAAGCAAACATTTAAGTATTTACACTGATATGCAAAGATTACGCAGAAGTTTTTTGCCATGACTCTATGAGAAATTATCTGACCCACGTGAAATTGAGAAATGAAAACAAATTTAAATGGTGACATAAGTTTAGTGTACAAAATTTACTTCAATGTATATCGTATAGAATCAAACAAAAATTATTTATTAAACTCATAATACCATTATACATGATTACCTGTCCAAGAAGAACAACAAACAGATGTTCCTTAATGTGGGATATGCTCTCTCCTTATTGCAATGGTTGCTTCACACCATCTCTCCATACTCATCATCATATTATCCATAAATTCTTAAGATAAGAGGACCATTCCTGAATCACCATTTTTTTCAGTTGTTGGATGTAATCGTGCCGTAAGGTGTCTTCTATAAGAATCTCACACTTGTTCTGTCGGATTTAAATGAGGAGAGAATGTTAACCAAGTTCATTCTAGTGATGCCTTACCTTTCCAATAGTTGCTGAACAACAAGGGTTTGATGTGCCATTGCATTGTAATCTATGAAAATGAAATCTGCACCAATGGAACTTTGTAGGAAAAGCAAATCGCGAAGGATAACTTAGTTACAATAGCAAAATCTGGTTACAAAATTTCTGTCAAAAACTTAAGGCTCAGTTCATATTTTCAACTTAATTCTTCTTTAGCTGACAACTCCAGGACTATCATAATGGTGTCTTTCAATGATGTTACTGAGATGAAACCATGTCCTGGCCTCTTTCTGGATAAACTAGCTTTGAGAATCAGTTGTGACACTGTAAGTGATTCTCATCTGTAAAGAGAAATCTATTCTATTAATGAGCTTGTCCAGGTTTTGAGCTTCTTGCACTTCTTTAAAAGGTGGTGAAAACTCCGACTTTACAGAGTGATTTTTGAGCTAAAAATTCACTAAACATTTTCTTTAATGCCATGCTTCAAATGTCATACGTCCTTCCTGCATCATCCAAATACGCTGCAGCATTAACTATTTGCATATTCCATTATTTGCATTCTTTTTACTTTCATGATTTTGCCTTTCATAGGATCATTCTTTCCTGTTGCTACAGTTTTAAATATCCAGAATAAAATATTTAAACAAAAATGAATAATAATGGATAAAAAATAAGAACTTGGAATAAGTAAAAAAAGTTTTTATAAAAAGATTATATATATATATATATATATAATATTATGTTAATTAATTAAAGAAAATGTAAAAAAAACAAAGGTAAATAATTACAGTAATAATAGAATAATTAAAAATAGAAATTTAAAACTAATTGCGAAGGAAGAAAGCAAAAATATTGACAAACGATAGAAGTAAACTCGTCCTCTTACTTATGACAGGAACTGAAATTTGGGGAAGACTTTTCCAATTAATTTCATTAACACATTATAAGATTTAAATTTTCAAATTTAAAGAATAAATAATACCCTACGTTTTCAAAAGAAAAATTAACACCAATTAAAAAAGTAAAAATTAGAAGTGAAATTTTCTCAAAAGAGAAATAACAAAAAATACATATCTGCACTTGGTGGCGTAAAATATATTCATAGATATATATGCTAAGAAGTAATTAATAAATTAGAATTTTTTTAACATGGTAATTGTGTGTATATAATCCCTACGTTTATGTAATCACAACTTTAATCATTGTAAATTTTTTATAACTTTGCTATATATTTCAAATTCTTATGAGTATATTTAACAGTTTTTCAATCTAACAACATTACTTACATGCTTCCAATGTTTTTTCCTTTCAAAACATTAAACATATTTTTTTAATATTGCAAATTTTATGATTAAGCAACATTTATATATATATATATATATATATATATATATATATATATATATATATATATATATATATATATATATATATATATATATAAATATATATATTTACAGATTTACCTGTATATGTGTGTAAATTTATTTTTTTAAAAATTTGACGAGGATTTCTCCTATTAAAAGAGAATTAAAAATATAAGTGATTAAGATATTTCACTATGCGATATTTTCTAAAAGTATAAGTTCTGGAAGAAAATAGGCTATGAAATTACATATTGACTTTGGGAAATGTTAAAGTAAATGCGTAATATTTCTAAATGTTTTAACCCCATTCCGTGATAATTCAGAATTAAGGTCACCGTTTCAATAGGTAAACTAATCAGACGGGTTTTGCTTTCATCTGACGTCCAATAGTCAAGGAAAGTACATGCGTTTCTTGAACTTTCTGACGCACATTCCTATTACTTTTGCAATGGTGTATCTTTAAATTTGGAGAGACTCGTAAATGAATTCTGGGAATTGCGCCATAAGATGAAAACCCGGGGTTCTCCAATGGAAATTGTAAGTAGTAACGTTGAAATAACAATCAACAACTTACGTAAACTGAGTTTGAAGTAATAAAAATTGTGTATTCACTCATTATATATTATTTAAGTATTTGTTTTGGTTAAATTGATTCTAAATGGGAATCCACATT
This sequence comes from Latrodectus elegans, assembly GCA_030067965.1. Taxonomy (NCBI): domain Eukaryota; kingdom Metazoa; phylum Arthropoda; class Arachnida; order Araneae; family Theridiidae; genus Latrodectus; species Latrodectus elegans. The sequence continues at coordinate 17,536,884 of CM057812.1, forward strand.
GGTACACGTGAACAATTCATGTATTTTCAAGAGAAATAATTCAATGTAAATTTTGAATGACAAAAAAGACAATTTTAGTTATATGAAATAAATAATATTAGTATTTTACATTAAAGACTTATGTATGAGTTGGAATGCAACTGCACGAATAATACCTAATTGTAAACATATATAAATATCAAAGAATATTAAAAAAAATTAAATTATAATCTGTTTGCCCATAAATTTAAATGTTTGTAGTAGTGTTATAATATGTATAAATTACGACGGAACTACTATATATTTTTATTAATTTTATACTTAATAACAATAACAATTAAAAAGTATTAAATAGTAGATAAGTATAAGTCATGAGAGCTGACAGCCAGTCAAGCTCCATTCCCCACAGTAGTAAGAAGTGGAATAAATCGTTTGCAAAGAATGCGCTGCTCTTCGAGTTTCTAAGCTTGTGCGGCAACTCTATCCAAGATTGTGAAAAAGTATTTTCGCATATACAGTTAATTTTGTGTAAACTGAACACTGTGCAATAGAACAATTAGCCTTATTAATGAATAATTTTTTCTATGATTTATAAGAAAAATCCGTTATTAGTTTTTATAGGAGAAATATTATAGTCCAAAAAATGTAAATCTAAAATTTAAAAAATATGATTAAACTGAAATCTTATTATTTAATTTAAATAAATTAAATTTGAAAAATCTTTTTTCTTACAAACTATTTCGTATGCCATCTTTTGCTTTTTTTTTTTTTCAAATATTTAATTTTATGGCTAAGTAATTTAAATCAACGTTATTTTGGAGAATCGTAAATAGCTCACGTTTTGAATAACAAACCTCACCACTAATTTTAAAATCTTGAATTTTTTTTTAAGCAATTCATTTAGAATTTCTTTCACCATACCTAACTCCCGTTTTACAGTTCATGCATTAAAATATAATCAATTGCTTCAAGTGCAAATAACGCAAATACTTTTATAAGGAATAATCATGTCTTAGAATTACATGTGAATGTTATGAATATATATGACATTTTAGTCGCAAAGAACTTTTTAATTTACGCTTGAAATGATGTAGCACAAAAAAAGCTATGGGCTCTGTAGACCTGGGCCCACATGGACTGTCGTGCCACGGAGTTTTAATTTAGTGTAGCAAAACTGACCTATTTTTTGAAAAAAATTACAATAAAATGCTTTACTATATCGAAAATAATGAAAAAATGTTTTTTTTTTAATTGAAATTTTAAAATAGAAAAAAAGAAAGTTCCCTCATATTTTCTGGCAATGAATGAAAGTAAGAATTATTTCTAAGTATGAATTTTACTCTGCACGAGTTTCTTATATAAAGAATAATAAATTATTTTCCTTAAAAGAGTATTTATTGATAGAGAGAAAGTAGTTTCATTACAAAATAGTTTAACTTTAGATAAAAAAAAAAGTTTGAAAGAAAAGTTTTTATGAATGAAATAATTAAGTAAGACATTTTCTGTGCAATTGAGTAGTATAGCTTGCTCTACACAGGTAAAAATACTCAATAATTAAGGAAATAGATCCGCTGATGCTGCCATCTATCGGAGGATTTGAAGAGCAAAAGTCATACTTTCACCTTCATGATGCTCTGATTAAATGAAAGACACTCCCAATTGACTTAAATTCGCATAGCCAATAGCGGGCTTGGCTTGTCCAAGTGTCATTAGTAACAACAACAAAAATAGTCAATGATGAACAACCATCATTAGTTGCTATGATAAGGTAAGTTTTGTCTAAGTTAACATTATATATTCTCTTTGATAACCATTCCATGTTAATCATTTTACTTTTTCATTTGAATCTTCAGAGGACTCTTTGTCTTTGCAAAGTTATTGGGTATACTCTTACTTATTAAAGTATTTTTAATGTCAATTTTAAAATATGCAATTAAAATGGATAAATTATGAATAATTTTTAAGAGTCATGACGAGGAAAATACCAATCAAACAAACTTCAAATTTTATTGGCATTGACAATTATTTATATATATAATGTATTCATACACACAATGGAATCAAAAATCTAATATAAATATTTTATTGGACCATTTTTTTCCCGAACAGCTTTTATTTATTTGAGTATTGAGTCTACATGCTTCTGGAATGCATTTATGTTAGCGAATACCAAGCATTTGCTATATAGCTTTTTAGATCTCGTAAATTAGATAGAAGAGTAGAGTTATGTTGGATGCGTCTATCTATATATCATATTACACACATTTTCGGTCGTGGTAGGCATGTGGTTAGGGCACAGGCTTTCCGTCCGCAAGGGTGGGTGTGCAATTCCCTTTGCCGCCAAAGAACCACCATACATGCGATGTATGTGCTCGTTAAATCAGTGAAAACGAAAGTCCTGTGGTCGGTCACTGAGCAGCTACTATGAGTGTAATGGTAATAGAAAATTTCTTCCCCTTTCAGATCAATGTTAAAATTGAGGGAGTGGATCCTCTGGTGGTGCCATCTATCTGAGGAGTTTTGAGAAAAGTCATGTTTCACCTTCGTAGTGCTCTGGTTAAACGAAAGACCCACCCTACTAACTTTAATTCGCTGAGCCAATGCCATAGCAAGCTTGGCTTGTCCAAGTGTAATAAGTAACAACAGCAAAAACACACATTTATAGGGGGTTAAGTTTTAGGCTCTATGGTGGTCGGAAAAATTGTTAGAGGTCAGTCTGATGTTCAGCGGACCAAATTTAACACTATTGTCCGATGTATAATTGCGTTAAAGTCCATGAAATGTCCATAGTTATCAGAATAAAAAATGGAACACTGTAAGGTGCACTTGATTTGCCAATATATCTAGGTATCTCATAACTGTTTGCTTATTTTCGAGGAATATCATGGCACTTCTTCAATGCCAGCAGAACATGCTTAATAAAATGATATACCCACTAGAGTTTTGCACAGTTAGTGTAATGGCAATATCTATTCATCGTTAGCGGAATCGCTTAGTCTTTTTGCTAAATTCGACATCTTCCGTACAAAATAAGGTGTAATGTGGTCCATCCGAGTGTATTATTTGCTTAAAATCTTCAGATATCCAGTATATTCTTTCCTAACATCATTGCGAATGAATGTTTAGAATTCGGATGAACGGTTTTTTCACAAGTACCAGACTGTGCAATTCTGTTCTTTGCAATTCCCAGGGCACAGTTCGAGATGAAATCTGTTGGAAAGAACCTTGTTTGACAATTTTTGCCATTTGAAGCACAGCAAGACTCTTTCTATGGTATTCAATTCGTTGGATAAGATGGCAATCAAGTTCTTGAAAAATTGCACTGGAACCGCTATTACGCCTGTGGATATTGATTCCAACTCTTGGTAAGGCTATTTTTTGAGAATCCAGAGAGAATTGGATGTCTTCGAAATCAGAGCAGCACCCGGTAAACTGGCATCGACAGTAAGCCTTTTTCTAATTGTTAAAGACTTGCTGTATACATATATATATATATATATATATATATATATATATATATATACATATATATATATATATATATATATATTAGCTCAGCTTTTATTACAATAATAACTTCTAATTAAATTGCAATTAAATTTGTATGAAAAATGTCTTGTTCCTTAATATGAGAAGCATTCATTAAAAATTTAAAAAAAAAAAAAAAACCATTAGAATAAATAATAAAAAAGTTGCCAAAATTGTAAAAATCAAAAATATTATTAAAAGATTTCGAGATCAAGGATTAAGGAGAAATTGTAACTATTCCACTTTTGTAATCTTAGAAAAAGGCCTTTATATTTAGAGATAAGGATTCAGAACTTCACACTATATAATCAGTAAAAAAAAATAATAAATAAATAAATCTGAATAAAACATAGAATACTTATCGTATAAATGAACGAATTATTGTTTACTTTATAATTATGTCGTCCAAAAATAATGAAATTGAATCTTACGCCTGTCACTGCATAATAATTTTACTTAATAACATCATTTTTTGCTTTCTTCAATGATTTATTTCATTTATTCCTACTTAACTCTTTATCTGTTGTTTGTACTTATAAATATATTTTGAATAAAATACATTAAAAGTCATGTAAATTTTTACTATTCATTGGCGTAACAAAATGTGAATAACTTGGTCAATAGAAAAGTCAATGAGGTTTACTTATAAACAAGAAGAGTACCACGTGTAGAAGACTATTTCCAGATACATTTTCATCCTGTGGTTCTTAAAAGTACTTTATTCGTAAAGTTTTGATATTATTGATCTATAACGTGCTTATTCATGTCTTGCAAAAATGTTGATGCTGATTTAGTATTACGTATTACTAGCCTGATTGGATAATTCTTATATCCAAATGGTTGCAGATTTGATACTTGAAGGCGTCGTACTGCGCATGCCTATATGCTAATGTATATGCTGTATGTGCTGATCATGTTACATATACGGATATCCTAATATCTGTCCGCATGTTATGATATGGGCCTGAGGAGAAAACCGATTGCTCACGTGTCGATCTTGCCACTCGATTGAGATTCTAATGTTCTAATGTAATTGAGAGTCTAATTCCAATTATTCGATTAATGATTTAATTCACGAGATATCTCGCACGTGTTAAATGAGGGGTGGGGATTAAGGGAACTCGATCGGTGGATCCGATCAGGATTTTCATGATTCGCATATTTAAAAATATACTTGTTTAATCCTTTTCTTCATCATCATTAAGGAGGATATCAGGACAAATAAAGAATGAAAGTAGCTCCTGACCAAGAATAACCTATCCAACTCTGGTGTAAATATCAGAAACAGACCACTGGAAATGTAATGCAACGTGTTGTTGTTGTTGATCTCGTGTGCTAGCTAGGCTGGCAAATTAGGGTGCGCTGCTCCACTTTTCCAACTGAATCGTATTTGGTGTGGAGTCCGACTTATTCAGCACACACACACATGCCATAGGGACCCGTTTATAGGGTAGGCAACCATTCACACCTCATTCACCTAAGGAAAAGACAAAGACAGGATAGATAGAGAGAGAAAGTACTTCTATGCCTGAACCAGAATTCGAACCCAGGACCTCCCTATCCGTAGTCAGGCACGCTGAACGCTAGACCAGTTGGCTGGAAATGCAATGTGTGAATATATATATATTTCTAATGGCATAAGAATATGACAAACTCTTACAAAGAACACGCAAATGAACAAAAGCAAGAGAAAAAAGTCAATGTCTAATCAGCAGATGTCTGGCATTCCAGTAACGCCCCACCTCAGAGTCTCCAATCAGAGCCGAGCATCTCAACAGATGGCTCCTGTTCATAGGTTCAACATTCTGACACAATGGGCAATTTGGGTCAGTGAAGATTTCAATACAGCAAAAGTGGTACGCGAGGCAGTCATGGCCCACCGTAAGTCTAAATTCCGCAACAGCTTTTTCGCGGGGCTTATCGAAAATACTCTGTTCCAAATCATTTCTCCAACTTCTTGAAGAAAGACGGGAAGTGAGCAACGCCCTCCATTTTCGTTTCATGAAATATATGATATAGAACATTACGGAATGAACGTATATATATATATATATATATATATATATATATATATATATATATATATATATATATATATATATATATATATATATATATATATATGGAATCAATAATAATATCAAGCAAAGGTATAGATGAAGAAGTACGCACACTACCGGCCACCCAAATTACAACACCAAGAAAGACAAGAGATATCACAACAAAATTTATTTCTTTTTTGTTATAACATATTGACCAAGTATCAAATGATTAAATCATAGTATCATAGTGTCAAAAATCTATAGACTTCTGTGAAATATATATATAGATAGATAGATAGATATAGATATATCATCACAAAAAATATTAGAATTATTTCATTATGAAAAAGAATTTCTCTTCCTCTTTGATATTTCTAGCACTTTCATTGATTACTGTGAAAAGCGCATATTTAAAGAGTTTAAATTATTGAGTTTTACCAAATATTAGCGACTGTACTAATGTGCATTAACATATAAAAATATTGGAGTTTTGAGAATCGTTAAAGAAATAGAAACACTAATTTTCCATGTAAAATATATTCATTATTGCTTATATTTTGTGTCAATCGCTAGACACTAATAAATACATATGAAAAACTTTGTTTTTAAAATACATTTAATCGCTATGATATTAACATCATCTTACTGACATCGTGAATACATAAAATATAATAGCTTTTATTGAGATTTGTTAAATGAAAAAAAAAAAAAAATAGAATAATAAAATGAATGATAATAATTTTCACAATAATTTAACACAAACAGGAAAACATCTTATCTAAAAAAATGTCCTTATTGCTCGTCAAATGTAAAAACTTTCGCTCATAAAACTCAACTCAATTGAAGTGATGGCTATTTAAAATTATGCATCCTCATTTACTTTTCCAAGGCTGTACTCATAAGGCAGATTGCTTTTGTTTTTGTTCATGAATTAAAATATCGTATTATATTTTTATTCTATTTAACACGTTAGTAATGAAATAGTTTAGCTTGGAATTTTTCACTTACACAGCTCATAGTAGTTCTTCGAAATTGAATTTGTACTTTTAGAATTAATTTTTGGAACAGAATGTTAAAATGTTAGTGTATTGAGATATTTGATGATTTATATCTAAAATCTCAATCAAATATTTCCTGACCTTTCGGGCAAAATGTTTTGTAAAAATTTATGAATTTTTTATTCATAATTTGTACCTTAATTTTTTCTTGAAATTATTTACTAACTCAGCTCTCTTAAAGTGATTGTGATTGAAGTATACGGCTTAAAACAATAGTGGGGTTATAGAAGATTAGATTTCATAATTCTACGTATTTCAGATGTTTTTGTGTCTTGAATCTCCTCAGAAAAATTTTAGTAATATTTTTACTTATTTATAGAGAATTAATAAGGAAGACGATTCTTAAGTAGGTAATAAATATTTATTTGAATGAAAATATTCGCAAATTCTTTTTTTTCTTTCAGATTGTACTAGATATTCTAATTTTTTTAATCAGATTTATAAGAAGGAGAAAAAGGATTTTATACTCTTAAAAAAACTGAATTACAAAATATATTTTATGAAATTATTTAACCATAGAATACATATTCGAAATTTTTTTTCCTAGTAAAAACTTGTTGTACTTGTGTTGTTGCACATCTCCGGTGTTTAGCAACGAAGTTTGTTACTATAAGATAAAATTGAACTTGTGAAAAAAATATTGAACTTGTGAAAAAAAATTAAATTTGTTAAAAAAATTAGATTTGTAAAAAAAAAAAGAAAAGGACTAATGGAAAAAAAATAATAATAATAAATTGGACTTGTGAAAAAATCCATTCTGGGGAGCTTCAGACAATCTAGAATATAGTCTAGAGTGGCCTGAATTTCAATTCACCATATTAATTTCAACATTGTATTATTACGCTCACTTATTCTTAAAGAATACAATTTTGTGCAGATTTTGTGCAATCGTTTTCAATAAAAGTTATTTAACTGTAAATTGCACTTCAAAACAGAACAATCACTTAAATACTAGAAGCTTATATTACTTGTTTTATAAGCTTATATTTAAAAGCTCTTTAAGAAGCTTTTATTACTTTTTTTGCCTTTCACTTGGAAATGTTAACTAGCTAATTTTGATCTTTAAAATAAACGTGCTCGTTAAATCTGTGGAATCGAAAGTCCTGTGATCGGTCATTGAGCAGTTACCATGTGTGCAATGATCTGGAGAAATTTACTCCCCCTTCAGATCAATTCCAAAATTGAAGAAGTAGATTCTATGGTGCTGCCATCTATCGGAGGATTTGCAGCGAAAAAGTCGTACTTTCACCTTTATGGTGCATTGATTAAACGAAAGACGCTCCAAATAAAAACTCCTACTTAAATTCAAATAGCCAAGGCATAGCGAGCTTGGCTTGTCCAAGTGTCATTAGTAACAACAACAGATCTTTAAAAAATTATAATGAGTACGGATAAGCAACGAAAATAGATAATATTTCAAGGAATAATTATTCTTTTAAAGATTCCTGTGGAAAGAATTCTAGAAAAATTTTTTTAAAATGATTCTTGTATCATATATTTATCATCATCTTGTGGAAAATTTAAAAATGAACTATCTTTTCCATGAGTTAATTTTTTATTTATAGAAGTATCCAAATCTTTAATTACATTTACCGATATCCAAGGAAGAAATAAATTCTCACCCTTTAACCACATTAATATTACCGCAGACTTTACTCACACTGCTTACTCGGTCATTTATCTCTCATTATGGGGCAATCCTATTTAGACAAAATTCATTTTTACAGTTATAACTGGAAATGAAGAATTATTCATAAGAGGTCATGAATGAATTTGAAATGAAAATTTGAAGATGAAAATAAATGATTTATTAGCTTTAAAATGTTAAATTGTCTGTGTTATGTAAGTCTGTGATCATGTACATTTTTCTTTCGAACTTACTGTAATTTATGTGAACTACAATAAAAAGTAACAAAAGAAATTAGTGTCTCCAATCTAATCTGTTTAGTTAGACAAGCTTTTTTTTTAATGTATACCTTAAATTATTTTGCATTCATTTTCTTTCCTTTTACTAAATTTCTTTTTTATTCTTATGATTATTTCTATTCTTTATTTAAATAAAGAATAGAGGGAAAAAGTCGAAATTAGAAATAAACTTCAATTTTTCTTATTCGTGCATATAAATAACAAAAAAAAAAAAAAAAAACAAGATAATACATTCTAAGAAATAAGAATTTAAGCATTTTGTGATTAATATTTGTTCTGAAATGTTCGCAATTATTCCTGAAAAATATAGAAGTTAAATTTTGGTTTAGTTATTTATTTGTAACTTTTGGGAAATACAGAACTCTAAACACATTATTACGATATTATTATATTCGTAATAAGCAAACATTCTGTAAAAATTAAGATAATTTTATTTTCAAAAACACAATGTGCTGCAAAAATTATATGAGTCTAAGCATTAAGCTTGATAAATACTGGTCTGATATAGTAAAGAAAATGTATTTAATTATTTAACAATTATTTATAGCCAAGCTTGGATGCTTTGTATCAAACAATCAAGAAACTGATAAAAGGAACATGTATTAAGACATTTTTTTTCCCGTGAAAGTTTTTCCATTTCTAATTTATAAATCATAATTTAAGATTTTCATAGTTTTTAAGTCTCTAAGAAAAAAGTATCTGTTAGTCTTTATAATTTCTAGTTTTTTAATCTTATTTATTATTTAAAATTATAAATTATTTTAATTTTTATACGGATATACCTCGGTTATTTTTTTCAATGACTTTTTCAGTTTTACTTTCGTTTTTCTGTTCGAAAATTTGTTTCCAAATACGTGGAATCAAATTTAAACTTAGAACAAGGTTAACATTAAATGTAAGGATTGCTCTTTTATAATTTATTAATAATTGATCAAACTCGATTTCAAAATTGTTAGCTCTTTCTTTGTATGATGAATTTAATAAGGGCATACTCTGACTGTCAAATTTAAAATTAATAATTTTAAATTATTATTTGAAGTATTTAAATAATGTTAGCTCCTTTTTTTACAACCAGTAAATATCAATATTTATTCTTATGTTGACAATTGTCTTTACATGCGGTAACATATTCCATTTTTTAATCTAAAATTTTATTTTATTTTATTTTTTATTTATTTTTTTTGTTCTTATGATAAAATATGATATTCTATTATATTCCCATAAGAATCAATGTTATTCTATTATATTCCTATAAAAATCGATGATATTCTGTTATATTCCCATAAGAATCAATGATGTTCTATTATATTCCCATAAGAATCAATGATATTCTATTGTATTCCTGTAAAATTTAATGATATTCTGTTATATTCCCATAAAAATAAATGATATTTTATTTTATTCTCATAGGAATCAATGATATTCTACAATATTCCCGTAACAATAAATGATATTCTATTATGTTCCCATAAGAATCAATGATATTCTATTGTATTCCCGTAAAATTCAATGATATTCTGTTATATTCCCATAAAAATCAATGTTTTATTTTGTTCTCAAAGGAATCAATGATATTCTATAATATTCCCGTAACAATAAATGATATTCTGTTATATTCCGATAAGAATCAAATGTCTGAGCTTTGGTCTTATCAGATTCTGGCTATAATTTTGATGTGATATAAAAAATATTCATAGACTTTCAGTAAAAAAAAAAAAAAAGATTGAGTTTATTTTGTGAAATCTTTGTACGCTGAAGATACTTTTTTCTCTGTCAAAAAACTTTTAGAATTCAATTATTTTTCACAATTAAATACATTTTAGTTGGAAAACGAAACGAAGCCTTAGTTTCCATTGCCTATAGAACAGAAAATTATGTATATATATATATATTATAATATCAATTGACTTTAGAGTATCAGTAAAATGAGAAAATATTCGTAAATTTTGTATTATATTATATAGGTTTAATTGTAATAAAGAACTTCATATTATTTAAGTTAGGTTAAATGTAATATAACACACACACACATATATATAAGTCTATTTTTTCTTACTCGTTTCCATTTTCTTGTAAAATGAATAAATATATATTTGGAAAAATTTTACATTAGCTTATTCAGAAACAAATCATAATAGTAAGAAAAAAATTAACATTTTAACCTAGATATTTGACCCAATAACAGGTATTTTGCTAGATAAGTATGACGAGTTCAATCAACTTTTAAGCACTGCTTTAAATTTTAAATGTTTCTATAGGAATCTCTTGGAAAACAAGCTTAATGTATATATTTCATTGCACAACTGAATTTTTCATTTTATTAATGACTAGAATGAAAACTGTGTTCATACACTAAGAATGAAATTATCAGAAGATAAAATGGCAAATAATAATATAATTATTTATCTTGCGAAAGTCTGAAGTACTTGAAACTAATTTATTGTTTTCATTGTTTGTATGCATACACTCTCAGATATTATATGATTGCAGTAATAAGTACCGTATGATTATCAAATAGAATGATTTATCAAGTATCTGTACTCCCTCAGCTCTAATTCGATTAATTAAAATGAAACTATTGTTTGTGTTTATTTTTTTTCTAAGAGACAAATATTCTTTAAAATTTACAATTGAGATATTCATAGGCATGAAATTAAAATGTTTTAAAAAAATTTCTGGAAATTTATATAAGCATTAAAATTTTAGTAGTTGGAAGTTTACACAGCTGTATTGATGTTATAAATGCTTAAAATCCTGCCGATTATTTTGAATGATAACATTAAATTTTTTATGGTTTTATTTGAAGTAAATTTTGCATATAATAAATATGTTTATTAACCAAACAGGAATTATTAAATATCAATGAAATAGAATTATAATATTTTACTATAAGAAATAAAAGGAATGAAAAATCAATATCTTATAATTTAAATTATCAAATTAATTTTCGTTGTGATTGCAATCAGATTTTTAAGAATGTGAAACCATATTTTCACTTGCGAACAGCTAAAAAAATGCGCTTTTATTTTATTTCAACCTCCTTAGTTCTGCTTTTTAACTTCTGCAAATTTTTTACTTAAAAAAATCTTTTAAATTTTTGTTTATTATTAATTTTTTTTTGATTATTTCTTCCACTAATAAAATTATGCATAATGAAAATAAGTAAGTTTAAATTACTCATAAATATTTATTTGTTAAACTAACTTTATGTATTTCAAAAATCCGATTTTATTTTCTTATCTGTATGAAAAGTTAAATAAAAAGTTAATAATATTTTGTGGTTTATTTTCTTCGCCCATATTGGAAACAGAATAATTAATCTCGTTTGTTTAATGTAATTCCATTTTATATTCTTAATGTAATTTTAAATTTTGTATTGTTGTAAATGAATTTTTTTTTTCAATATTAAATTTTCGGTATAATGAAAAAAATGTCTGTCATGCTCTTAATATAAAAAGAAAGCAACCAGCCTTCACGACCTAGGCTCCGCAAATCTTGGCAGCATAACATTTGATTTGGAAAAAATAAATAAGAATTTTTAACAACTTAGATTTCAAAACAAAATGTGCTCTGGAAATCTTGATGCAGCAATCAGGTAAATTAATCCATGATTTTCTAGAGCAGAATTTTGCTAAATGTTTCGCAAATGTGATTGACAAATTTAGGCATGAAAGGCCTATATTTTTACATATTGCAAAATACGATATGTTTACAAAAATACCGTCTTCTAATTGGCTTAATTAAGCTGCCATCATACTGTCGAAAGTTAAGCCAACTTCCACCCTAATATCAGCAAGGATAAGAATTTTTCACAAAATTAAAGTTACTTTACAATTTATAATTTCTCTGTTGCACTGAATTTCTAATTATGTTTTTCTTCATTTATGTTGTGATGCAAAGGCTTCACCAAAAAAGGTTTTTGCTTTGGACCCCAATTAGACTAAGTCGGGTTCTGTGTATGTAAGTTTTTTAAATATATGAAAATATTTGCTATATTTTAATTACAATTTATGTTGCATTATTGGGCAACATAAATTGTAATTAAAATATAGCAAATAGTTTTTTAAGTTAATATATTAAGTTAAGACAAGCAGTTTATGTTAAACCCATTATATATAAATAAGAGATATCAATAATTAATTTACCGACTGAAGATCCTTAAGCACTTTTAAACTTGCTGAAAGAATAGGGTGTATTATGCATATTGTAATATGTTTCCAACTGCGTATTTCTGCCAATTAATAAACAAAATTAAACCTTTGTAATGGATCTCAAGGGGAATGAGAATGGTCTTTGGCCAGAATTGGTGTGGCTGAGGATGGTGTGCCTTCAGCACCTCTCGCATTTCAGGAGATTCAGTGAAAGATTAAACATGAGAATAAAACCAGTTAGATGGTCCCTCCTGAGCATCATTGGTACCACTGCGCGATTCCAGGTGCTTCCCTCGCTACTGGTCTTAATAGACAAGAACAAACGGCTATTGCCCGTTTCAGAAGCAGCCATCTTAGTAACTTGAAATTCGTCGAGGGTACGAAGAAATTCGAAATTTGCTCCAAGTGCTTAAATGAACAGGCCTTTCCTGAACATATTCTGAAATACCTTGGTCTCTCCGGGAGAGATATGATATGTGATGGAGAATCCACTTATGGTGCTGGACTTTTTGAAGGTGTACGAGATCCTAGACCTGGTCTAGTGCTGTTGACCTCGGGAGCATGCAGCATGCAACAACAACCACAAATCTTTGTAATTTTGAACCATAATCAAGTGATGAGGTTAATACCTAAGTTAATACCATACGTTTTACTTCACGCACATCTATAGAATAAAAAACACGCATTGGACCATACGGAAATTTTTAAGTTCATAATTTCTCGCAATGATCTGGCTGTATCAGGTTTTGAACTAGGAAATATATGGATCCGAGAGTTACTTTTATTTCCAGCTGGCTTCCCTACGACTTAGAAAAGGGTAAAATTGAACCAATTTCTTGAAAATCACCAAATTTCTGTAAAAAAAAAATGTTCGAAAATGATGTTTGATGTCAGAAATGCATCAGTAAAAAAGAAGGAATTATAAGCAGAGAAAACTTATCTTTAACAAAATATTGTGGACATTTTTACAATTTAAAACTAATGCTTTTCTTATACTTGTAGGATATTGATGAACGAATCTTATTCATGTATCGTAAGGGTAAAAACCAGAAAAATTTCTGTCAGTCACATTTAATTGAGTTATCAAATAAACATGTGGAAAGCAGAAATTAATCATCCATTTCTTGTGGTTTAACAAGCGATCAAATTGAACCTCCAAAAGCATAGTTCTATTATAACTGATGTTAATACTTAAATTTAATTTTCTAGTTATTATTGTACTCTTATTTTATGTACAGTAAAGTTTCTTTCCCAATTTTTGGTATTGTAAAGCAATTTTTAAATTTATTAATTAAATTTCATGATTGCTGGTATAATATGAATATTTACATTTTTATAACTTTGATTTTTCGCTTTTCTTTTAAATTTTTTTTAAAATTTTAGTTTCAAGTTTATTTTTTTTCACTTATTAAAAATTAAGCAATAATATTTTTATATTCTAGAATTAAATTTGGTTAGCGCAGGTGTATTATGAATATTTATTGTTTTGAAAATTTAATTTTTTTCTTTCCTTTTATATTATTTTAATTTATTGGTAATACTTAAAAGTTTCACTCATTCGTAACATTTACTTTAATTAAAGTTGATAATAATGTTTTTTTTTGGAAATTATTACATTTTAAAGACTCTTTTATTTTAAAAACATTTTAACAATGTGCTGTGCGCTTAAACAAATAAGATATTATTTATTTCTTGGTTGGCTCGTAAGATTCGGTTCATGACAAAGCACAGTAAATTGCAAATATTCTTATTAATAAATATCCAATTCAAAATATTACAAAATTATATTACTATATTGGCGTAAGAACATTTTCTCAGAAATTTTTAAGATAAAAAATATGACATAATGAATGCATAAAAACTATTTTCAGTTATATCCTCTCTTTAGTTAGTACAAATTTTTACAGAATTTTAAAGATTTAATGTAAATTGTTTCTGTTTTAAAGAGAGCTGAAATAAATCTGCCAACCATTATCTTGAAAGTTAATAAATAATGCTGGAATTTCATGTATAGAGACATAGAAAACTTTTTTATTTCATATTCATATCAATGAGAAAAATATAAAAGAAATACAATATTATTAAACAGGAAGATTATTTTAACAAAGAATTAATGCTACATAGAATTTAATTAAAGTTACTTTACCAAGCTCTCTACAGTAGAATATCTGAAAAGTCAACTTTAATCAGATAAAATCAAGAATGAATAAGAAATTTAGGCTAATTAAAGAATTAGCAAATTTCTTGTTTCTTCTTGATAATTAATCTTAATTACTTATTAGGAAGTTTCTTTCTTAAGATTCGTGTCTGTAACGAATTAAACTATTTTTAGAATAAATCTGTTTAATTCTGAGAATAGATTAAATCCTAAGACTAAATTAGTATAGATTAGTAAAATTAAGTTAGGTTAATAAAATAAGTCAGTGCAATTATTTTGTCCTGGAATTAAAATAATAATAAAAATTTAGAATTTATATTTTAATGAATGGCATTTAGAATTGGCAACATGTTTCGGTTCTGTTATCATCCTTACAGTTTATGATATTTATATCTATAGTATGGCAACTAAAGGTCCGTTAGTAAATTTTATTTTTATTAGAAATGAAAACGTAACATTGATAATATGATTGTGTCATGCTGGATGCGCCGCGCCCAGCTATATAGTTTAATTACAATGTAAATAAACATAGTTAAACAATTAGCTTCACTTCCCGTGAGTTACTTTTCTGTGTTGACATCATAATATCCATTAAAACTGAAATTTAAATGGCGACTATAAAACGTCTTCATTATCAAACTTCATGTTTTTACTGATAAATTTCCGCCATGCTCAGTAAATATTGTATTAAATTTCCTTGTAGAAATATACTTATGACGTGCTACATGTATAACTTGATTGCAAAATGAACGTAATAGCATTTTGAGTTTTCCTTATTAAAAATTTCTTATTTGAAGGTTTCGTATTCTACCAAATCATTAATGTTTAATCTCCTGAAATGTATCACCTGTTCTAACTTTGATTCACATATTTGTTATTAGCGTTAAAGAGAGCATTCTTGATGTTATAAGATTTGAAATATTTATTCAATGAATGTTTTTTTATGGAATTTCTGGCATGAAAATACTTAAGGTTATTTTAATCCTGTGATATACATGTTTACTCGTTTAAAATTTATTAACATTAATTTCTGAAATATATTTTTTGTATTTAATAAGTAATTGGGGTCTTATGATTTGTTATTTATTAAGAATTATAACTTTTAATTGCATAGTTTTATTAAATTTGATACTTTCTTAATAATTTAACAATTAAAATGCAATACAACAACTAAGGATACAAGTCCATTTTAATCATATTTCTTTAAGCTTAAATTTATATGTATTTCTATTTTTGATTTATTTAAATATTCTACTAGTTTAAATTTATTCATATTATAAAACAACCATAGAATGTTTTTATTTATAGCTGTTAAATTTGATATGAATTAAAAATGCAGATTATTCAAATTAAACACTGTGCTTATATATAATTGAGCCTTTGTAATTCAAGTGTGTTTAGCATTATAAACAAAAATTTAAATTAACTGCATAAAGGGAGGCATTCATAGAATATATTTTACATTTTCCTTATTGTTAACAATGTATTGTAGCTAATTCTTGTAATTCCTATAGTAATTATTTGAATAATTTTAAATTTAGTAAAATGTTCAGAAATGAGAAAAATTTTAAAAATTAATAATATTTAAATATGAATGCTTATTTTGATGTTTGTAAGGATAAATTGTTTTAATTTTTTTTTTTATTTTTACACGATAACACAAATTAATTTTTAACATTTGAAGGGAATACAAACACTTATTCTAAGTAATGATTTTTCCTATATACAAATAAATTATATATATATTTAAATGTGTTTATGAATATTAAAAAAATATCCTTATAGAGACAATCAAATGTATTTTAGAATTTTTCAAACAATAGTTTTATAATATTTAATATAAATATAAAATTTTCTAAAACCATTCAAATACAGTAGTTAAAAACATTTACTGTTGATTACTGATATATTTATTTTTTTAACTTTAATCACTCATAATAATTTTCAAATTAAAGTTGTTTTTATATTGAAATTTATAATATTAATGGAAAAAAATGTGATTGTTAGTAATTATTGATTTTCAGCATATTTTGCAAAATTTTAACTTATAAAGAACTGTGATGTTGGAAAGAAATATGAACAATATTATTTTTACAGTTGAAAACCACTGACATGGCAGAAAATAAATCTGCACCTGAACCAGAAATGAAAGGATGGTTATATAAATGGACAAATTATATAAAAGGATACCAAAAACGTTGGTTTGTCCTTTATAATGGCCTTTTATCATATTACAGGTTTGTATTTATATGCATTAATTATAATTTTTAAAGTTGAATTGTTTCCTAATTTTATGAAAACTTAATAAAAAGAATTTTCACATGACTTCTTGCAACTAACATGGAAATTTCTAAAGTTTTAAAATGTAATAATTTTTTTTTATAAATAATTTATAAAATGCCAGTTGTAAAATCATAGATTTTTTGATAAGTTAAATTCCACTAAATCTAATATTGTATAGTTTAAGACCTCATGCAGGCAACATGTTTGATACTTGGGCTGACAAGTAAAATTTGAGAATTTATTAATATTTAACATTATAATCTATAATTTAGTCTAAAAAGGTGAACCAAGGTTTATTTCTAGTATCAACAACTTTTATTTGTACTGCAAAAAAATTGAAATTCTATACCCACTCAAATGCTACCTACAATTGGTAAATTTAAAATCTGGTGTTTTGATGGCAACCTGTGTCAAATAACTTTGCTACTTATGCTCTTTTAAATATAATTTTGTAAGAGAAATGATTAACAAATATTAAAGATAAGTTAATCAAAATTTTTAACTGTAAATAGTTGATTTTTAATCAGCATGATCAATAGCTGCATACTTATTTAATTACAGAAATTGAAATCTAATAGATAATATTATAAGGGAAAGTTTTCATGTAACTCAGACGGTATTTTTAAAGAAAAAGTAACAATAAGCTCTCTATATTGATTCAATGTTATTGCTATAAGATAGTTACTTTGCTAAACCAATCATCACTCACTGCACATATTGAAAATAGTAAAAGAGTTATATATTGCATGGGTTTATTATCAATTTGTAATTATTTTTAAAGTTGTTTTACTTGCTAATCATGCCAAAAAAAAAATCTTTTTAATTTAGAGTTAAAAGATAAATATAAATGTTTACTAAACTTAATGAATTCTTAAGTTTATTTTGCAACTTGTAAGGGACAAAAAAAGTTTTTCTACATTGAGGTTTTATGTGTTAAATTGAATGTATCAATACATAATGTTATAAGAATAAAAAAATTGTGTGAGTGTTTGTTTAAACAGAGAAAATGTGCAAATATATTAAATGGTAGTGAAAGTTGAAAATTTATAAGAAACTATTGCACTTATTTTAAATTTTATTTCAATTTTTGCTTAGTGTAAACATTCATAATAAGTAAGAATTCAAAGTTTTATTTTTATTTGCTTTTGATTTTGTTCTAAAGTTATTTAAATTATGTTATTTATGCATATTTTTAGAATAAATTATTCCAATTTCTCTTGAAAATAAAGAGAAATTTGATACAGGATTCAAAATTTCATTTTGAAAGTGTTAACAAGAATTTGACATTTTGAATTTTCATCTTTTCATACTGGAAATACCAATAAGCATTTGGATGTAATTAAAATACCAATAAACATTTTGATGTAATATATACATCAAAATATTAATTGGTATTTGAAAACTTTCACAGTTGTTTACAATTTTCTTTCTAATGAGCAAAAACTTGAAAATGTAAATTTACATTTTTATTATAAATACTCACCTTTGATTGTACATCAAAATTTTCATTCATAGTTTTAAAGTTCTTGTGAGAAATTGTGAACAAGCAAGCTTTGATTTTTAGCCTTGGTTTAAAATATAGTACTAATGCTTGTAAATACTTAGGATTATTATTTATAACTTGTTAAAGAATGATATTCTTTAATAGAATAAATAATTAAATGATAATTAAAAAAAGATTTGAGAAATTAAGAATATAAATGTTTATCTTTTTAACCTTATTTTTAGTTTTTTCATTGAGTTACAGAATGTTTGAAAATTTGAAGCATTTTTGTTTATGTTGTATATTTTTAGAAATCCTGCAGAAGTTGCTCATACTTGTAGAGGAACTATTAACTTAGTTAGTGCTGTGATTCATACTGTAGATTCCAATAACTTTGTTATTTCTAATGGTGGAACACAAACATTCCATTTAAAAGCTGCTAATGAAATTGAGCGCCAAAGATGGGTCACTGCTTTAGAACTTGCCAAGGCTAGAGCTATTAGAATGACTGAATCAGGTAACCATGTTATTTTTATTTGTAAATTTAATTTTTTTAATTGTAATAAATAATAAATTTTCATTGAAAGCTGATAAATAGCACATTAATCATTTCAGAATATGGATATATTTCAGCTGCTTAATTTCAACTAAAGCAATTAAATAGCTGTGAATTTATAAAAAATATGAGAAATACTTGAAGTATTTTTAAATTATATTACAAATTTCTCTTAGTTATTAACTTTATTTTATGAAATTATGCTGCATTCCAGTGGCATAATTGAAAATGTAAGAAATTATATGTATTTTTATTTAGAATTTAGAGAGAGAGTACACAATTACTTATTTAGTATTCCTGTAATTTTTTAAATTTAATATTTAATACTAGATTAACAAGTTTTGTTTGTTTTACATTAAAAATTAAAATTTAAATTAATTTTAAATATATTCTAACAAGTATGAATTTTATTATTATATATTTTCATTTTATGCTTGTAGATTAAAAAAATGTTATTGAATGGGATTGATACTTGTAGAGGAACTATTAACTTGGTTAGTGCTGTGATTGATACTGTAGATTCCAATAACTTTGTTATTTCTAATGGTGGAACACAAGCATTCCAATTAACATTCCATTTGTTATTTCTAATGGTGGGGAACACAAACATTCCATTTTAAATTGCTTGCACTTATTAAGAAACTGAATTATAAAAAATTAGATGATTCACAGTTGAGTAAAAGGAACAATATTCTATAAACTGTTTAACTGATATTCACAGTTCATTATTATTGCTTCTTAGAAAGAATTTTTCTAAGCATTTCATGTATTTATAGAAACAGTTTTTAATCCTTCAAAATGCAAATTACCAGAAATTAAAGTATAAATTTTGTAGTTTTAATAAGCTCAATATATAAAGAGATTTAATTAAGAAAAAACTTCTTAAATTATAAAAATTAGTTTTCCTTTCTATTTTTATCATAAAAGTTGCTAATTAACAGGGATGCTATGGGCTTAAATGAACATTGCAGTCACAGCTCCCTTAAGGCAAAAAATAGCCAAATGTGGTAAAATTTGTTAATTTTTTCCCTTTTCAAATTCAGCAAAAGCAGTTAATCAACAATTGTTGGTACAGTACTGCAAATGTGAAAATACCATAGTTATAGTATGTGGTGATTCAAATTTTCACTATTTTCAATTTGGATTTTGCATTTGATGCAATGTGTGAAACCGAAACATTCCCTTTTTATTTGTGTAATTTGAGCTCACCTGGATACTGGCTAATGAAGATAAGAATTTTATTCTAATTATTTTCTGTAGACATAGAACAACTAAAATTGTATTTTAAGTATTTAAATTTTCAGTATTAAATAAAATACAGAATTGTTTTATCTTCCAAATCTTTGAATATTCTTTTCTATAATAATTTTTCATTAATTCTGCTATTTAGATCCATTAAATGAATTTATTTTTAATGAATATTCCCAAACTTATTCTAGAATTGTTTTCTTAATTTAAAACTATAATAGAAATACTTAAACTTGAGGAATTCTCAAAGTTTAAGAAACAAAAATTTTTAAATGGATGTTGGACGTGGTAATATTGTATAAAATCATTAAATAAATTTGACATTTATAATTTCATTACTTGCAGAATTCTAACTAAAATAATTGGATTTATCAAAATTATTTTATTAATTATATATCTAATTATAAAAATTCATTTACTAATTCCCAAATTCTTCATTTTATATTTTTTTAAGTAAATTTTACTAAATGCAATTTTTACTAAGATATTTTTATTAGTTGCATTTTATATTATTTCTTCTACTATGTTTCCTTGTATTTCCTTCAATTTTAATTTTGAAATATTTTCAAAAAGAAAATTTTAATCTGTTCTTAATAGATTACTGAATTCTTATGTGCCGATGTTAGCACTTTTATAATGCCACCATCTTTTCCGCAATTTTTTATATTTTTACTATCTTTTAGAATAAGCAGATTAGCAGTAATGAGGATTGCTGATCAAATTCGAATACCTATGTCACCTTCATTTGTCAAAAAAATCATGAATTCATTTTTACTTTTAATTGTAACTCAATGGTAATTTTGCGGTTTAGTGATTTAAAAGATTAAATTTTTAAAATAGATGAAAAGTAGGATTTTTGTCAACAAAATTTTATGTTATTGAATAATTGTCACTGTTTTCTTGCTGAAATCAAATCTTGCTAAGTATCAGTTATTTATTTATGAAAAATTAAAAATGGAATGATAAGATGTCAGTTACTTTAACTAGTCAAAAAGTTTTATATACTACTTTTAGATACAAAAACAACTTGATTAAAATTAAATTTTAACATAAAAACAATTATCACTTTTCTCATTAAAAATTGATGCATTTAAATACTTCATTCTTTTTCAATCAATTAAATCAAAATTTTAAAAATCAGTTAAATCAAAATTATTATTTTTTATATTGTTTAGGAGGTGGGGATATTTTTTCAATAACAATTTTGAATTTATGGCTATTTGGGAAATGTTTTAACAAAATCTTTTTATTTTTATTGCTTGGTATTGTATATTGAGAAGAAATTATCTGGTATGTTAGCAATCATTTTAGATATAATAAAACTCTAAAGTTTTGATATCTTATAATTTATTTTTAGATCCAGATAACTTGTTCTCGGGATTAATAAACAAACTCATGATTTAGTGAACTTGTGCAGAAGTTAACAATTTTCTGTTATAGAACAAATTCATATTTTTTTTATTAAACCTTAGTGTTGATTCTGTGGTGATCTGCTCTATAACAATCTTGACCTGAAGTAGAGAATGGGTGAAGCGATTTGACTTTCCTCTCACTTATGTCAAAAGAACTTAACACTGTAATTCTTAACCATACTTAACACTGAAATTGTATTAGCTCCCTTTTTAATTATTTAGATGTAATAAATAGTTTCTTTGAATTAATCATTTAAACTTCTTACTGAACAGATGATATAGTCACCATATATCACCTAAAATGGTTTTCGATGGACATTGAATAAAAAAAATGTTTTGCACTTTTTTTTATGAAATCTTCTGTTGAAGAATCTATCTCTTCCTCCTTTTACAGCGTCCTCAAATTAAGAAGTTATGATTCTCTTCTGCACCTTGCATGTGTGAAAATTTTATCGTTATTTCAAGGTTTTACTCTTATCCTCCTGCGTACTTTTCAGCTCTCAATTTTTTTCTTTGTTTCAAGAAAAGAGAAGGTGTTTTTAGGAACTAACAGAATAGCTTTATTTTTTTTATTTTTCTTCACGCTAAGTCGACATGGCCTTGCAAAGCTGAAATAGCACATGTTGCCTTCCGAGTTCCCCGCTTTTGGAAGTCTGAACCCAAGTTTTGGTTTCTTCATTTAAAATCTTTATTTGTGAATGCATGTATCACAAATATTAAATTCCATCAAGTTATTGCAACTCTAGATTTTGAAGTGCTAAAATTTGTATATGACATTCAAGTTTCTCTGGAGACAGATATACTGCTTTAAAAATTCAAATTGAAAGACAAGTAGTAGAATATAACAACTGCTCATTTGCATTCACTGCTTCAAGATATCAGACTTGTCGATAAACATCCTTCAGAACTCTTTATCAAAATGCAAAAGCTTCCTTTTGGAAATCTTAGTAAATGATGCTCTGTCAAAATTATGGTTACAATGACTACACAACATTAACCACATTAGCAGACAAAATCAGTGAAGTATCAGATTTGCCCTGAAAAGTCAGAGTGTAGAACTTTGCCTTGCTCTCCATCACAGGGCGTTTTTCAAATCTTGCTAAATCAACTCTTCATTTATCACCATGGACTGTGCTGCTATAATCATAAACTCAGTGATTATGCTCACAAATGTGCCCAGGCATGTGTTTTCAAATAATGAAGGCTAAATTGCGTGCCTGTGGAAGTGACGTCAGGCACAAGCCATTCATTCAATTGCCTGTTTATTATTGATAATAATAATGGTTTTTAAGTATTTGAATGATACAGGTACTTGTGTCTGTGTGCTTTCAGTGAATTTTCTCTAGACTGACAAATATATCAAAAGTTTTTTTCAACTTATGCAGCTAACGAAATTACAATATCTACTTTGGGTATTAAATTTCTTATTTTGGATCTCAGACTTCAATGAGAATTCCCCTTTACTTTTGTTGTTGTGTGTGTTATCCTTCTTATTCTTGGAGCTGCCTTCTTGGAAAAATATTGTCTTCTGATAGATGTCAAAATCTGAATATCATAGAGAATCATAGACTGTTATATCTATGAGAATCATAGACTGTTTAATGTCATTGAAAAACCAAGAAACTACAGCTTCTGGATCTTCCATTGAATTAAAACTATTCCTTCTGATTCCTCATTTCAACCCATTCTATTGATGTATCTAGATCCCTCCAACCACGATCAACACGATATTGTGCCGAGCTGGCAGCCAAATGGTTAGCGCTCTTTCCATCGGTTCAACAGTTCGTAGGTTCGAACCCCACCTTGGGCATGGATGTTTGAAGTGGTTCAGAATCCACTTTAAATCGTAGGTCCCAGTCTAACTAGCCCTCGTGTGCAAAAAATAACCGTTGAGCGACAAACAAAAAAAAAAAAATTAAAAAAAAACAACACTATACTGTATTTAAACACAGTATACTGTATTAAAACAATCCTCTTGTCGATTTGTGTGCAAGACGATTATCTATTGTCAAGCTTAAATTAGTCAAGGCAAAGTTTAATAAGGTATCATCAGACCATCCAATAGTGTATGGGTAAATTTAATTCATGTGCTAAAAAGGATCGTGGGATTGATATTTGTGGAGATTTTCACCGTTTAAATACAATTGCAACTCCAGATGAACACTCTTGGTCTCACCTGCATGACATTTCTGTAGAACTACTTGGAAAGAAAATTTTCTATAAATTGGACTTGATTCTAGCCTTTAATTAGATATCCATGGGAATACCTGATATACTTAAAACTGTTGATATTGGTATTTTGTTGATATTTAGTTTGTCAAATGCTGTGTAAATGATCCAACATTTCATGGGCAATGTACTCAGAGATTTGGACTTTGTTTTTGTTGTTTACAGTGATTAAAATTAATTCACCTCCGAGATAGAAAAAGAGCATTAGGAAGGTGTTTTCCAGCAATTAAATTCATATGAAATCAAGATCAATCCATACAAATGCAAATTTGGGGTTCTAGAAATTACTTCCTTGGGTCAGCTTGTTACTTCTTATGCAATTTCTCCCCTACCAGAAAAAGTATCTGTACTTAGAGTTTCCCATACCAAGATCAACAAGTGAGTTGTGTCGATTCTTGGCAATACTGAATGTTTATTATTGCTTCTTGTCACAGGTAGCAGCACAACAAACAATTCTGCATAGCTACTTGATGAATAAAAAGAAATGTGATGCTTCTCTTGTGCTATCTGACAACATATGAATGCTTTTAATATATGCAAAGAAGCTTTCTCAATGGAACACCTTTGTCACACCCTAATCCAGAAACCAAACTTTCATTGCCTGTTGACAAATTTTCAACAGTTATTGGTAAAATTCTTCAACAAGGCAAACATAGTATTTTCTATCCTCTTGTTTTCTTCCCACACAATTTAATATCTGTCAAACTTTGGCACATATGATCCTGAACTATGATGATCAGGAATTATTAGCAACCTACTCATCCATTCAACATTTTCGACATGCTGTTTACCTTTCACACTTTTTACAGATCACAAGTGTTTGATGTTTGCCTTTATAGTGAATTTTGAAAAGTGTTATCCTCATCAACAATATTACCTTGCATACATCAGCCAATTTACTGTTGATATTCGTCACATCAAAAGGGATGACAATATTGTTGCAGACACTCTTTGTCAAGTTTCTATCTACAGTGCACTTCAACTGAAATTAGCTGAAACCCAAAATGTTATAAGGAGATTCAAATATTGTCAGTTACATCATCTAGTCTGCAACTGCAGCATCTTGTATTCTCTTCACAGGCTCCTTGCCTCTATTATGATGTATGTACAGATCTTACTCATATGTTTCTGCAAAACTCCAAAAAGTCTCTTCATGGCAAATCATCAACTTTCTCATCCTGGGAGAAGAGCTACCACAAATTTAAATCATCAGTGTATGTATTTTACTGCACAATGATAGTGCTCTGTGGTGTAAAACATATCTCTCTTGGTAAAAGAGCAAAGTGCAAAGGTATATTTTTTCTCTATCGGGTACATGCCTAAATTCTATTGATCATTTCAGCCATGTACACCTTGGCATCAATGGTCCTTTTCCTTAGATGAGGTGTGATGTTGATGCTCAGGACAGGTGCGTGTTCTGTCTTATATGTGTTGAATAAATTGATAAATGGCTTGAAATCATCCCTATATTATTAAGTGGCTGAAACTGTAGCCGATGCATTCTTCACATGTCCGATGTCAAGATTTGGTGTACCTGATTATGTTACTACTGATTAGGGACGCATATTTGAAAGTGATATGTTTCGTTTATTCACTCAACTTCTTGGAGTTGAATGTACTTGCATAACTGCATACAACCCTAAATGCAATTCCATGGTTAAAGGTTTTCATCACCAGTTCAAAGCAATTATCTGAGCTCATACGATTGACCATTATATTGAAATACTACCCAACGTCCTTTTAGGAATGTCATCTTCTCTAAAAGAAGATTTGGGTGCTTCAAATGCTGAGCTTACTTATGATTCTCCTCTCTAACTCCCTGAGAACACTTTTGCTCCTATTATGCAGCAAACAAAAGCTTATATAACTACATTAATCTCTTGAGAAGTAGAATGCAGTCACTGAGACCTACACCTGCTTTTAGACACTGTGGAAATGAAAAACTGTTTTTGTTCACCAAGACATTACAAAATACTCTCTATGCTTATAAAATGCTTTAATAGATACTGTATGACCATCATTCCAACAACCATGTGTTGGACCATGTAAAGTTCTATCAAGAAATGACAAACTTTTTCAAATTGATTTTTAATTGTCAACAAAAACATGTTTCAATAGACAAACTTAAACCTCGCTACACTGCATAATTCTCAGCTCGTTTCAATCCTTTCCTTGTCTCCTTCAGTTCTACTAGAATCAGCAGATGCCTCTTCCATCATAACATGATCCAGTGGAAAAATTTGAATTCGATTTCCTCCTGATTAGTTTCATTCCTAGAGCATGCTGCCCATTGTACTGTGGTGGTCTATTTTGTATCAATCTACTATGAAGGCAGAGAACAGTTGAAGCAGTATGACTTTCCTCTCATTTATATCTAAAGAATTCATTTGTCAAAATGGACTTTTTACATTTATAAACCTGATTTTTGCTCATTAATGCACATAATACCTAGGTATTTATAATTATTGGAATGCAACTTCAAATACCAAATATGCAGGGGGCTATCTTATGTTCACTAGAGTTGTTAAAGCATGTTATCACCAAAGTAAAGTTTCTGATTAAACTATTCTTGGGTGACAGAGCCTTATCAAAGTTAACTGTATGATGTTTTTATACTCTTCATAATGCTGTTGGAAGATACAGAAACTGTTTCTTCCATTATATTTATCTAAGAATTAATACATTATGTTAAAAATTCTCATATTGGATATGCATCTTGTAAAAGAAAAATCCAAACAAGATTTAGTATAGACAGACAATTAGAGACAAACTAAGGATGAAACTTTAGTTACTTTTTATAATATCATATATATATATATATATATATATATATATATATATATATATATATATATATATATATATATATATATATGAAAACATTAATGAATTTGA
Organism: Latrodectus elegans; assembly: GCA_030067965.1. Taxonomy (NCBI): domain Eukaryota; kingdom Metazoa; phylum Arthropoda; class Arachnida; order Araneae; family Theridiidae; genus Latrodectus; species Latrodectus elegans. The sequence goes on from CM057812.1 coordinate 17,563,832, forward strand.
AGGTTTTTTTTTTTTTATTTATTATCATGTATTTGATCTTTATAATTCAAAAGCAGTTGCATAATGCATCAAATCATTATTTAATGAAATTTACTTTCATGTTGCTTTATCATACATTTTTTATATATTTTTCAGTGTTCTTCAGTTTAATCTTTGTGTGTATTTACACATAAAATTATTGATTTTTAATTATGGTGTTTGTTCTTGTAAATGAATTTTTGATGATTCTATTATTTCTTTATAAAGTAATAATTTTGTGATAGAAATTTTTAATCATGAAAATTTGATATTTTTATACAATATTGAAGTATGTTCTGAAAATGTCTTGATATTTTTTAAAGTCAATGCCTTGAAAAAATATCGTTTTTCCAATTTTATGCCCTGCACATTTCTTGAGATAAATTCTGAATATTTTACTCAACTGTGCTTATGCATTAATACTTGTAAATTTCAACTGTAATCAAGCTATTCTTTAGTTTTCAAAGAGATTAATGATAATTATTTTGTGGCAAAAATGATTATTTAACAGTGTTAATAGAAAAAATTATTTTTATGGATGATTTATAATTTTATTGATAATGCAATTTTAATTGTAAAAAGATATTGTGACATCAATATAAAATGTATTTTAAAATGGTTTTTAAATATTTTTCCTTGAAACTTTATTTTAATTTGAATATACTATAAAGTCTTAAATAATATCTTAAATTTGTAAAAGTTTTAAATTACATGTTGAAGTAATTTTTTATACAAAGTTTTGCAATCAAAATAAAAATTTATATTTGCTAAAATATTTGGTGTTAATTATTTAAAATATTGAAATAAAGAAATTAATACATTTTAAGAAGACAAACTTGAATGAATTATTGGGGTAAATGTCAATAAAATTTCTCTCTACTGGAACTTTACAAACACAAAGAGTAAATTATGCAGGAGAATTGAGTTACTTGTTTTCAGAGTCCTTTCCAAACTAATAATTTAAATTTCGAATATATTGCAGTTTTTAAAATTTTCATGGGATCATTTTCATTGATAATGTTACCATTTTAAGGAATATTTTTTTTATCTTATTGCACATTTTTATTTAGTCATTTAAAATTTTTTTTAAATTAAATTTTTTTTACTATAAAATTTCTTTAATCTAAATTTCTAAAGTCATCTAATGATAAAGATTCAATTTAACGTTTTAAAATTTTGAAAGAAAACTTAGAATTGGCTCTTTTTTTCTTTAAAAATTTAGACTATTTTATACAAGTTGGACTCTTGAAAAATTCTTATTTGCTGTATATGTAAATTCATATTCAACTTAATAACTATACATATATATATATATATTTAACGAAACTTTAACCAATTATTATTTGTACCATAGCTAAATTTTTTACCGTTACTGATTGCATCTAAGATCTATCTTGAAAATGGGGAGACTATAAAGCTTATCATGTAACTGATATATTTTTTTATCTTAATTTATTGAATTTTTTAAAATTTATTTTTTGTTTTTATATTGAATTTTACATTATATATATATATATATATATATATATATATATATATATATATATATATATATATATATATATATATATATATGTGTGTGTGTGTGTGTGTTTAAAATATAATTAAATTTATATCTATAGTAATAAATTAATTTAGCATTTGAATTTAGTTGGAAAAAGTTATAAATTTTTTATAATTTGTTTATTGTTTCTTTTCCTTGAAATAAAAAAAAAATTGTATCTTGATAAAATACCAATTTATTACTTTAAAATTAATATATTTTCTAATTTTGAAATATATTTAAAACTATCTACTTTTATTTATTAATAATTATGAATTAAATATCCATAAAAGGAGAGGATAAGAAAAGATATTTTCTTAAAATTTATAGCTATTTCTTCTCTTAAATTATCTGTAGTTATGAATGATTTTAAGAAATATTAAATTATATCATAATGTAAATATTTTTCCAAAAAGGCACATATTTATATTTCAATACTTTGTTGTGTATGATAGGGAAGTGCAAATTATTCTTGAATATTGAAATGTTTCTAATAGTGTATTCTAAATCTCAGTATTTTTTAAAAATATCTCTGTTTTATTATAAGATATATTAGAAGGATACATATAAATAATTTTGAGGTAATCTATTTCCATTAAATTTGGAAGTTACTTGCCATGTTTATATTAGTGAGTAGTAATTTATAGAATTTTCCATGAAATATTCAAATTAAATTATTAAATAAGAATTATATAAGTAATTCTTATTTAATATGTAAGTATTATATAAGAATATCTCATACCTTTTTTAAAATGTACCATGATTATATTTTTAATTTCATATTTATAGTGTTAAACATTTGGTTTCAATTTCTTCTCTTAAATTATCTGTAGTTATGAATGATTTTAAAAAATGCTGTGAAAATATGATTGAAACTTGAGCGTTTAGTCTTATCTGTTTCCATTATCATTTATCTATTTGCATTTTATTTATCTTGTGCAATTTAAAGAAGAGAGAGATAATTTTTATTTTCCTTCATAGAATACTATTGTTATCAAAAATACAGTATGGTAATAGCCCAAGAGTACACAGTATAATATTATATTTCTTATTTATTTGCTGAAGATAATGTCTCTTTTTCTTTAAAAAAAGGATAGGTGTTATTGGTTGATCAATGTGTGCTACACTTAAATTTATTTATTAAATAGTAATTAACATTTCACTTTTTCCCTTTATTCATTTAATTGCTTATTTATATTAAATTGGTGTATGAATTTTTAAACTTAAATGGTTTTAATATGCTTTATTTTAATATTGTTTTAATTATTTTACTATAACTGTAAATTTTCAGTAAATTATAAATCTTGCAGAATTCTTTGTTAATTACATATTTTTTCTTTAAAATTTAGACGAAGATGAAGATTTTAACATTTTACCGGCACAGTCAGACAAAAATGAATTGCAAACTGTTTTGAAAACCTTGAATGCAAAGTTAGAGGACTTGAACACTTGCAATGATCTCATTTTAAAACATGGGTTTGCACTTCAACGATCACTGACAGAAATTGAAAATCTTGAGACTGTTCCTGATGCTGTTAATAAGATAAGGAGTGTTAATGAAAGAGCTACGCTTTTCCGAATCACATCAAATGCAATGATAAATGTAAGTGCTGCATTTTAAAGTTGTTAAATTTTGCCTGTTTGATGAAGTTTATGAAATTTTTATGTTTTATGTTAATTATTATTTTAGCTTATAATTTAATAATTTATTGGAATAGAAATTTACATTAACAATAAGTAAAACTTATAATTGCATGCATTATATATATATATATATCTATATATATATATATCAACAATGGCACTACAACCCTGTGTGGGTCCTGGCCTTCTCAATGAGCTTATTCCATCTTGGCCTGTACTCAGCAGCACTTTTCCAATTAGATGTTCCAATAGTATTAAAGTCCCTATCAAGACAATCCATCTGATTTTGGGCCTACCTCTGGAACGCTTTCCCATTGGCCTTGCAAGAAAGATTTTTATAGGGGTGCGTTCAGTTGGCATATGAATAACATGGCCAGCCCATCTCATCCTTTGTATTTTAATGTATTTGGCAACATCAATGTCCTTAAAACTTTTGTATAATTCATGGTTATACCTTCTACGCCATACCCCATCTGTCTCCACTCCACCATAGATGCTTCTCAAAATTTTCCTGTCAAAAATAGCCAAACGGCATTCATGTTTCTGTGTCATGGCCTAAGTCTCTGAAGCATAAGTTAAAATGGGTCTAATAATACTTTTATATAGTAAAATTTTTATCCTGTGTTTGATATATTTGGAGGTAAGATATTTTTTTTAAACCATAAGATGTACAATTTGCTGCAATTACTCTTTTGTTTATTTCGGGTCCCAAATCACCAAAGTTATTTATTTCAGATCCAAGGTAGGTAAAACTGTTCACAGCTTCAAAATCATAAGAGCCTATGGTAAATACAGAGCAAGGATGGTTTTGTCTTATGCATGACATATATTTTGCTTTGCTTTGATTGACTATTAAATTCATTTTATTTGCCTCTCGTACCAATGCCAGAAAGGATTCTTTAAGAGTATCAGGGTTTCTCGCAATTAAATCCAAATCATCTGCAAAGCCCAGGATTTGTAAACTTTTACTAAAAATGGTACCTCTAGTATTAATGCCTGCATTTCTGATGACTTTTTCTAAAGAAAGTTAAATAATAAGCAGGCGAGGGCATCTCCTTGTCTTACACCATTTTTAATTTTTAATGGTTCTGAATGGTAACTCTAAGTCTGAATCTTCATTACAGATTCCTGCATAGTTAGATTTACTAATCTGGTTAGTTTTCCAGGAATACTAAAATCTATCATTGCATTAATTATTGCATTTCTGTTCAAACTGTCATAAGCAGTTCTGAAATCAATGAATAGGTGATGTCAATTCCATGCTCTCTACATTTTTCCAGAATCTGTCTTAAGTTATAAATCTGTTCCACAGTAGATCTCCCTTTCCGTAACCCACATTGGTAGTCTCCAATTATATTATCAGCCACTGGGACTAATCTGTTGAATAAAATACCTGATAAAACTTTATAAGCTGTGCACAGAAGGCAAATGCCTCTGTAATTAGAGCATTCTAAAAGATCTCCTATCTTATGAATGACACAAGTAATACTTTCCTTCCAATCTATGGGTAATACCTCCTGGTTCCATATGTCTATTAAAATATCATATAGTCCACCAAGTGCAACATCACTACCACATTTCAAAAGTTCTGCCGGAATTTGATCAGGACCTGCTGCCCTGTTGGTTTTTAGTTTTTCCAGTGCTTCTCTAAATTCCTCAAAAGTAGGAGGTGGAACCTCAACTTCAGAGCTATCAGCAGGATTAATGGGTTCATGAGAGTGCAATTCCTGATTAAGCAGATCATTAAAGTGTTCTCTCCATCTTTGGAGTACATCAGCAGTACTTGTTAGAATGGTCCCTGACTTAGACCTGCAAAATGAAATTCTAGGTTTAAACTCATTACGACCCACAGTAATTTTTTAGGAGAAAGCTCTGCTTTCATTGGATCTCCTTAGATGCTCAACATCTTTTAATAAATCCCCCAAAAATTGTCTTTTTTTTTTCCTCTGTGGATTCTTTTCTCATTCCTTCTTGCTTCTTTATAAGATTCAACAGCTCTTCGGGTGTGTTTTCTTTAAATCATGTTCCTATAAGCATTATTTTTGTTGGCAGTAGCCACTTTGCAATCAGCATCAAATCAATCACTTGAAGTTCTTCTTTCTGATTTTCCCAAGATAGCAGTGCTTGATGCCTTAAAGGCATCTCTAATGCCATACCATTTATCATTAATGTCACCATCAGTATTAACCTCCTTCAAGTTTCTATCTAGGTCCAATTGGTAGCGCTTTAATGTTACAGGATCTTTTAGTATATCACAATTAAATTTAATCAGAGCCTCTCCTCTTACCTTTCGAGCATTAGATATTCTACTTTGAATTTTTGCGACAATGAGATAATGGTCTGAATCAATGTTAGCTCCACGCATTGATCTCACATCCATGATATTTGATATGCATCTTGAATCAATGAGTACGTGGTCTATTTAGTTAGTCAAATTGCCATCAGGTGATCTCCAAGTGAATTTATGAATATTCCTGTGTTCGAATAAAGTGCTGGCTATAACCATTTCACGAGCAGCAGCAAAAGAAATCAATCTTATACCATTTTCATTAGATTCACTATGAAGGCTATGCTTTCCAATAATAGGGTAAAATTCTGTCTCTCTGCCAATCTTAGCATTCATCTCTCCTAAAATAATTTTGACATCATGCCTGTTGCATGAATTGAGCAAAATTTCCAGATCGTCATAAAAGGCATCTTTTTCATCCTCTCCCTTCTCCTTAGGTGCATGGGCACTTATTATACTATAGTTTGAAAAAGTACCTCTCAATCTTATTTTTATTACCTCTCAATCTTATTAACTCACTTTGAAGTCTATTACTAAGTGTTTGATTCTATTATTTAAAAGAAAACCAGTACCAAAAACATGTTTCTTTTCATGACAACTGTAGAAGAGGACATGATTCTTTTTCTCCAGGATACCCTGTCCTGTCCATCTAAGTTCTTGTAAAGCAATTAGGTCCAATTGGTAACTATCCATTTGCTCAGTTAACATTTGTAGTCCTTTCGTTCGATTTAATGACAGCACGTTTCACTGTCCGAATTTCAAGTCCTTGTGCAGAGTTCCAAGTCGTTTTCCAAAGGTCCGTCTAAAATTTTTCTCATGAGACTTCGCAACAATTAAGATTTCACAGGGTGGGGTCATTATCCCCATGCCCAACCCCCAACCTGGAGAACCAGGCCTCTATATTTATAAACCCCCTGGAGATGGGTGCCGGGCTTTACCCCCCAACACTGGGTACCCATTTTAGTCTCCAATTACGACATGCATGAGCTACATTGGGACTATTCTTTCACATTCGGTCACCACATGGACAATATATATTGTCATAAATAAAATCTTTAAACACTCACTTTATTTCTTTAAATGTAACTACTTTGAAATACCATTACAAATCTAGATCATATGAATTATCTTGTTTTATGTGTCAACTGCGTTTATTCTAAAATATCTTGTAAATTATGTATACATTTTTAACATTGTTAAATATATTTTTGAGATTTTAACCCTTTGTGATTGACTAAGTTTCAGTTTTTAATTTGTTTATATTAGAAAATCAAAGTTGCAAAATTGAATTTGATTTCTATGTTCTATTTAATGTGTATTTATATTTGCTTTTTTTTTAAATGTTTATATTAAATGCTTTAGTGTATTTTTTATTTAAAAATTATCTTAAGCCACCATATTTGGTTGATTAACAGTTAGTCAAATCAAATGGTAGAAGAGATAAAAGGTTATCGCTAATCATCCTTTGTCTGTAACATTCTTGTTTTTTCCCCATTAAGAAAGTAGAATAAATAAATAAGACTAAGAAAAATAGGAGGAAATTTTCACTGCTTAATAATTCTATTCGTGCAAATTAATACAGTTTTCATGAAATGTTCAATTTATATAATAATTAAATTGTATTATGATTTCAAATATTCCTTTTGATTTAAATCCTAATTTATCTAAAAAAAATCTGTGCATAAAATTTCAAGGAGATATTTATAAATATCAAAATAATGTTTATATAGTGTTAATATTTATTGTGCTTATGAAGTGTATTATGAGTAAAAAATTTTTGATATATTTTGTTTTTATTTTTTTTATGCTTAGTAGAATTTTTCAAGTTTATAGTATTGAAAATTTAACATCTATATAAAATAATATTTTGAGAAATTTAGTAATTTTGCAAATTTTATGTCTTACAAATGTGACTTGAAAAATTATTCATCAGAAATTCTTCATTGAGTAAAATTTTTAAATGTTATTTGTTATTTCAAGATTTTTACAAATTTGATACTTAACTATTGAAAAAAACCAAATTGTTGATATTTGTGTAAGTCTCTTTCTTTTTGTTGGAGTTCTGTAGAGCACTTAAAAAGTTTTATACTACGTATCAATGCTCCATTTTCATTTGTCTGCTGCATGTTTTATTAAAGCTATGCATATGTATATACTACTCATTAAAATTTATTTTAAAATATCCACACCATATTTTTAGCAAGCAAATAAATTAAATCAATTATATACTTAATATTAGCAAATTGTAAGGACAAGTTTGTTAGTCGTTCTTCAAAGTTTTGTTTGCAATGCATTAAATGATAATTCAGTTTTCTAATAAACAGTAAAATGTTGCAATAAAAATTGAATTGCATTTATATTTTAGTTATATTTAGATAGATAATTAAAAAGTATAAAATACTTTACATCGAATAATGTATTTTTGTAATAATTTCTTAACATTCTTTTAATATAAATATCTTGAAATCTAGAGACTGAATAATAAAATATTATATGAGGGAAAAATTTTATTCTCTCTTATGTACTTTCATAAAGGAATATGTGCTAGGAATAAAAAGCAGTGTTTCCTTAAGAGCAAAAATATGTTGAACAGAAGTGAAAGATATTTCATAAAGTTGCTTTATAAATTTTCTGTATTACAACTACAAAAAAAGTGCCAAAATCATGATGATTCTCTCTCTCTTTTAACTTTCTTTCTATAGCTTGCATTTTAAAAGTAGCTTTGACTTTTTCAAGCAATTTTCTTTTTTTATCCCCAACTTTTCCTTTTTTTGTTTTGTTCATTGTTATTGTTTCAGAAAAATTGAACTGTGGGAATCTACAGCTTCTTTCATACTGCTTTTACCTAATTCTTTTGTTTTAATGAATAATTTCCAAGATGATGGGGATTCATTATTGTTTTAATATTTATACATTTCTTATAAATCATGTGTTTTTCCTCACTACATAACATGTTGATGGCATACTCTAGTTCTCTAGAACACAGTAGGTGTATTTTTCTTTACTAAATTTTTTAAAATTTGTAATCCTTTGTTTTGGTGTACGTTTATATATATGAAGGCCAAATTTTTCTATAATATTGCCATTGTATTGTCAAGTGCATTTGTTGCTCTTTCCCACTATTGGTTGCTAAATCAAATAGCATTTTAGTAAAGAAATTTTTCCCTAAAACTCATAAATCATTTTTTTCCTTCAATTCCAATCATTTTTAATGAGAAGGTAAGACATTTGTTTTGAAAAAAGAAAATCATAATTTTCAATAAAATAATGAAAAAAAAAAGTGGTATAGAAAATAAATGTCCCACAGAATTTCGACTGTTCAGTGTACAAGTTACCTTACTTGTTAGTCCAACAAACGAGAGGCTTATTTTTAAATTTGCAGCATGCTTCTTTGATGAGATGCAAATTTCATGCAATATCACAAGACATGCCTGAATTTGACTGCAATGCTATTGCATGTCATGAGATATACAATAGTATTGCAGTACATGCACATCATGGGTGGTTGCAGTGTCACTTACAAATGTTATGTAAAGGCAGATACGATTTTCAGTTTGAACACTGGTTCTGAGCACCATACCATAGTTTGGGATAGTACTGGATTTCACTTCCCATTCTAATATGCATTGCTGATGTATTCAACTGCCAGTGCTACATCTCTGTTGTGTTAGAGATTATGATTATCTCATATCTTCAGCACTTGCTACCAACCATTTTGAAGAGGATAATGAGAAATTATGTGTGGCATACAGTGTTCAGGAATTTTTAACACATATAAAATTGCTTCTTAACCTTTTTTAACCCATATTCTATCACAAATCGAAAACATGTGGTTTATGCTTGCACAACTTGCCCAGAGTACATCACATAATGGATCAATTTTGTCAGTATGTGGAAGCCACATGGACTGCTATACACTAAGGATACATTCAAAAATTTGATTTTGTGCTAAAGCATTCTGCTGCAGCAGTTTTAGCCAATAATGATAGCTACATTAACTACTGATTTTAACATCAGCCACACACATTTTACAAGTGGCTGGCTGTTCATATTTTATTTTTGTGTAACATATTATATATCTGTTAAATAAATTTTCTTGTATCTATGGTTATTGCATTTATAGTTGCCAGTGTATTTAAATAATGTTTTAGTTTTATCACAAAATAAAGCTTTTAATTAGTAGAAGAAAAGTTTTAACACATCTCATAAGTTTACATACTTGAAAAACTAAATTTCAAGTATATTTTTTGGAATGATCCATTTAAAGATGTGATGCTTCATATTATAATGCAAATAACTTTGTCATAATACTTCTTGACATTAATTTATACTTCATTCAAATTAATATAATCATTTATTTTCAGGCATGTCATGATTACATGCAGTTAGCACAAAATCAAGGTCGTAAATGGCAGAAAATGTTACAACATGAACATGAGCAAAGATTAAGATTGGAAGAGATGGTTGAACAACTTGCGAAACAACATTCTCACTTGGAAAGAGCTGCTAAAGAAGCATCTGCCAACTCACCTGGTTCGTTTTCCACTTAAAATTTTATTTTTAAAACTTTCATAACAATTAAATTTATTTCATACATTTTTTAAAATTATTATTGTGATATGCTAGTTTCAAAATTTCGATTATATTTTCAAAAATAAAAATACTTATACTTACTGTTTCTTACTTGGAATTAATTTTTATTTATAGTTCTTCTTATGGTTATATGTTGCAAAGGTATTTTTTCTTATGGAGGAAGATTACTTATCATTTGCATGGGACATTTGACTATAAAGATAGATTTTGATTTAATCTTTAACTCTTTCAAATTATTATTTTTAAATTATATGGGAAATTTCTTAAATAATGAAACATTTTGTTTTATAAATTATTAATTTTTGAGCATGCACATACGAAAATCCTTGTAAGTGAAATAACAAGGAAAAATTATTTTTTATTTTATGTATACTATACGTACATGCAATTTTTTAAAATCGCCAATGGAAATGTTTTATTTGAAAAGGAAGCATTTGAAAAGATGAGGTTTCTTCATTTATAATTTTAGTTTTGACTTACAGGATAAAAATTTAAACTTACCCTAATGAAATGTTTAAAATACTTAATTATATAATTTAGAATTTGTGAATTAATTAAATATTAAATTAAATAATTTACAATGTATTCATATATACTGAAATTAGGCAAAATAAAATGAACACTGTGTTATATTGTGTTATATTTTGTACTATATATATTTCTGCTTAAGATTTGTGTTATGATTCACCTGTCTGATTTCAAAAGAGTATTGATTGTTAGGGCCCAACTTGCTAGGTGTCAGTAATAATAACAAACTTCTAGGTGTTGGGAGAAGTAATGGTGACTGTAATGCCAGCTTATTTGGAACACTGAAAAACTTCATCTAAAAAGCATGAGGATTTTGAAACAGATAATGACTAAAAAGCAACATAAGATCACCTCAGATAACAGCTAAAATGAAAACTCATCTACAGGAAGCAGTTTCATCAATAAATTATCCATTGTGAACTGCATATGGCAAATATTCATAGTTGAGTAGCTTTTTCAAAATCTTTGATTACACCATGCTGTGCCTCGAAGCAGCGAATATGATGTCACTATTATAAAAATTGATCGCAAGGACAATATGAGTATGTTATATAATCAGACAAATTGTTATTCACATTCCCAACAAATAAATGTGTTTATGTTGGAGAAAACTGCTAAAAATTGTTTTCAGCCTACAATTAAGCATGGTGGTGGTTCAGGAATGATTTGGGATGCGATATCACACCATAATCTTTGCCTATTTGTTCGAAATGGCCAACAAAATGTTTTTGTCATGGCCAAACATTTTTACCCAATTATGCAAATTGTGTTTCCTGATAAATAACCAGGCTTCCTGGTAATAATTGGTCTACTCGCCTTTGTTGAATTGCTTGAGACTAATTTAAAGAGTGTGATGATGAATTAGAGTACCTGATGTGGCTCCCTCAGTCCCCTGATCCCAATTTAATCGAAACTTTGTAAGGTATTTTGGAAAGCATGTTGTGCAATCAATTAGCACATTGAGGACACTTTCTGAAATGGGGACTTTTAATGCCATTTGAGTGGGAATGTATTCCTTTGAGTATTGCATGTGACTTATATTTGACAATCCTACATTGGATACAAGTGATAATTCATTCAAAAAAGGGTCCAGTGGTCTATAATATATAAAACATTCTTTTTTCAAGAGTTCATATATTTTGTCCACTCTCTATATGTTTGTATATATGTTTAAATAGTATAAATTATAAAACATTTCTATTTGATCTATCAGTTCTCTTGAATTTAAATTTTACAGCATATTATTTCACTGTGAACTAATATGAGCATCATCATGTATCGGCAGAAAACAAGATGTACATTTTAAGATTGTTTGTACAAAATAAAACACTTTCTCTATGATTTCATGTATTTTCTATTTAATTAAAATTTGATAAAAATGTATAAATTGCTCTGATAAAACAATATGGGTTTGTCTTCATAAGAAAGTTGTAATAAAGGAGAGAATGCATTGGAAAAAAGTAAATATAAATTTAATTTTAGGTACACATTCTTAATAATGCTCTAAAATCATCCACAAATAAAATTTTTTAATGATATTGAAAGGGTTTGTATTTGTATGGAACATGTTTTATTTTAATAATAATGGCAAAAGTAAAAATTTTAACAGGAAAACCATTATAAATTGTATATTATATATGCAACTCATCAAAGTATATAAAAAAATTTTACAGCTTGTGGTTTTGTGTTTGAAAATTTGATTTCAATTTCAAGATTTCCAAAAATGCATATAATAAAATATAAATTCTAAGTACTCTTTTCTTTCTTTTAAAAATGCAGGAAAGAGGAAGTTAAATAATTTCCTCCAAATTGTCCTTGCAGTTGTTTGCTTGAATGATCAAAATTATAAGATCATTAAATCTTATTCATTCCTGTTTTAAAGGAAGGATATTTACATTATTGTCTTTTATGTTAATGCTGTGTATTTATAAATAATATTTTAAACATTTAAACTCTGATACAAATTAGGGAAAATGCATTTTGTGTTTAAAAGTTGCTAGGACATGTTTTTAATATTTTTCCTGTTGATGAAAATCTTGTCATTCAGTTGGTAAGAAAGAACATGCTTTATTGTGAAAATACTTGTATGGGTTTTTTATTAGTTATTTTAATTTTGTTTTCTGTTTTTTGCTAGCACAAATTTGTAAACATACAAAATTGACAAATAATTTTATTTATTTAGACTTGGCATATTTTTGATATTGTTTTTATTTGATCAGGTATTCATTCTGATGACGATGAGTTTTATGATGCTGAGGAAGAAACTGGGTCAGATTTTGTATTTACTATTCCTGGAAAAGGTCATAGGTAAAATTTACAATTTCTTTTTTATTACCATTTAATATACATTTTGTATGAAATGTATACTTTTCATAAACTTATATTAATTATCATTATAGTCTTTTAAGACTTAGATAATTGTATTTTGATCATATAAGACTTATGTTTCAAAATGCATTCTTAACATTTATTTTGATTTTCTCATGTATTAGCTATTATGCTCCATTTTGCAAATTTAAAATTGAGCTGTTTCCATAAGAATTTTGTTGCACTTTTAATTTAAATAAACAATATTGCTCATTAGTTATTTTTAATTGATTGTTTATTTTCTTATTACAAATTGCATTCACTTATTTATTTCATTTTTTTATATTTGCACTTCCATTTCAAATAATATTATAGTTAGACTTTATTTCAAATATACTAATATGTAATATAATGTCGGCAAATCAATACTACTTAACAAATTATGTTTTACACATATTGAAAAATAATTTGATAGTCAACTTAATGATTACAATCTAAAAAAAAAAAAAAAATGTTTGATTCTTATTAATTATAGTGTCCACTTTTTTTATGCTTTGAATTTTTTTAAAAGACTCCTTTAACTTAGACTTATTGCAACTCTTAAACTTCATGGGTTAAATAAAAAAAATCACTTATATCTAAGTGAATTATTTCAAATATAACAATTTTAGTTTTATTTGAGATAATATTTTTTAATTGTGAAATATTAATAAAAATATTGAAATTAATAAAATTCAATTAAAATTGCTTATTGGTAAAATTTATAAATTGCTTTTACGTTATATCATATTTCTGTTAGTTTCAATATATTTTTTTTTATTTTAATATTAATAAGAGACTATACTCTTAATTGAACAAACAAATAATTATTCATTATGGTAGGGATAATCAGTATACATTAATTTGCACAATTTATACATTAAAAATCAATCTTTCCATATTTTTCCTTTTAATTCTGTACAATTTTTAACATTTTTTTTTATAAATTTTCTGTAGCTTATTAAAAAAAATTTTTTTATAATTATTACAACTTAGGAAGCTAATCTTGTAATGTAAAAACTAATTACATTCAAGCTAACTGTATATAATGCAATCTCATTGGAGTTATCAAAATTTGTAATGAAAATTAAAACTATTTCTAATAAGGAAAATCTATTTCTCACTAACTTATGATTATTCTCAGGCAAATTTATAAGCAATATAGATTATAAAAATACTGCTCTGCACAATGATGATTCTCAAGTATTTATGAAAAAAATTGTTGTATTAAAATTTTTCTCTTTGTTTTAATTTTCTAAGTTATTCTCTTTAGTTTGTGATAATATTTTCACTATATATGGTTTTTCAGATCATTTATTATAAAATGTTTTTTGTTACAAGAAAGACAAGCTTTGAGAGTAAAGAAATAAGTTACTTTTCGTAGGGTATACTTGGATATGAAATCTTAAGGTATATGAATTTTAGCCATTTTATGTGTGACAATGAATGTTCCAAATATGCCCAGGAAAATTTATTATCACATTAATAATAAAACAATTAATTTTATCTAAGTTTTAATTTTTTTTTTCAAAAATGAATTATACAAGTAAATAAAAATTATACATGAAAACTAAAGTAATTAAATTGAAATTTTCAGCTAATGTACATTATAATATATCATGCAGTTATTAAACTTTAAGAGTCAGTTTGCTTAGGCTGTATGCTATTTCAATTGCTTTTATAAAGTGTTACGGCTGGATGGTAAAAATAGTGCGTGTTTATCTACTTCTGGTAAATGTATAATAGGCAAAATGTGCTTTAAAATAAATAATAATAATGAAACTGGCATTTCAACAATTCATTCAGTTTGAATAGGGAAGAATCATTGACATTTGTGAAGAAAGATTTTCTTTTTGCACAGTAACAGTTTGTGTGCAACATAACATTAGCACATTGATGCTAGTTTGAAACCAGTGGACCAGTTTGAACCAGACAATTTACAAATCTGGGATCACACATTAATGGCTATAGGTTGATCAGGAATGGATACCAAAACTTGTCATTAATGTGTGGTATAAGGCGCCTGGTCCGCAAGATGTTAATAGACCATAAAGCTTCATCTATACAGTTGTCAGCACATTAATCTAGTGTTAAAGGTTTATTACTGTCTGCTTCATCACACAATTTGTTCACATCTGTTTCACACTGCAGAATGTATTTAAGAATTTTTTGTACATAATCCCTATGTTTCAAAATCATTTACTCCTAAAATCATTACATTTACATGTAGGCTGAGGAACATAGAAACTGAAATGCAGAGTGGTAACCAGTGCCTCTTTCAAAAGAATTTCATTTTAATTTGGCTGCACTAGCAATTAAATGATTAAAACTCTATTATTTAGTTTAACAATTTGTAGGTTCAATACCTATCTCAGGCCTGAATATCTGTAGCAGTTTTGAATATACTTTACAATAAAGTTCCTGTTTAATCAATTCTTTTGTGTTGAATTATGTCCATTGACTGACAAACCACATCCACTTTCATTTGTGTTATTATGATCACTGCATTCTTTTTTGATGCTATGTTGATGAAAGCTATTTTCTGAAAGGCATTGTGGAATGTCTCTGAACAAGCACATGAAGCTATGGTTTTAGGTGTGATTTGCAAATATTTAAGAATTTTCAATACGTTAGTAGAGCATACACTGTCTCTTCCTTCACCTGTGTATTTTCCAGATGTTTTACATGTCACATATTTGAGATTTCATTCATAGACACTTTATTTGTGATTTTTTTCTATAAATTCTGCAGATGAACTTTGGATATGTGTGCCATCAATATTTTAAGTATCCTTCTCCTTCTTGACATTCAAAATCTGTTAGGCACCATTCTAGATATTATAGCAGCACTTACTTGCAATGCTGGGTTGCTTTGTATAAAATGTTGATTTCAAATATTTGATATTCTATATTTGCTTTGAAAATTTAATTGTTTATTCATATTAATACAAAGTTTGTACTAATATTTATATATATGTATAAATTTTTCTTCCAAAATATCATTTATTGATACCAGGAATAAATTATTTATATCATCAATACTGGATTTTTTCATTTCTGACTGTTTCTTCATAGTGTTGCAATACTTGCAAACAGAAATCTATTTAGTTAAGCACTCATTAATTTTAATTAATGAAATATGTATGTATACATATATATGAGTATATATGTATGCATGCAAAGTACGTTGGGTGTTTTCACAATTAATCATAGGAGCATTTTTTTAATGATTGATGAATATTAGTCTTAATTGGAATCAAGGTTTTTGTAAATTTCTTTATTTATAGCTGTTATTTTCAGTTGTATGCTTGCGTAAAATAAATTGATTTTAATTTATATGTATTGTTATATTTTTTATAAAATTGCAATTTTTTTCATTGTTATTCATAATGATTCAGTTATTATGCTGGTTATTACATGTGTAAATGGATAAACTCTAATTTTGTGATTTATTTTAACAATATTAATATAAAGCCATAAACTTTCCAGTATTTATCATGCATGTTTTATACTTTTCTTTTTGTGATTTTTTGATTTTAATTTAATACTTGCTGTCATTCCTGGAAATAGAAGAATAATTTGAGACATAGGTTTTTTTTCTTAAGAAAACATTTGAATAATAAACGCATTGTTACATTCTTATAACCTTTATTATAAAATGATTAAGTTAAGTTTAATATTTCAGAATTATTATTTTGAATTAATAAAGTTTCCTTTTTCAATAGAAGAACGTTGAGTGGTCTCAGTTTACAAAGTGAAGGTCAAGGCTTCCAAGATGGTGCATCATCTGACACTGACCCAGAAGGAGCCAATGGAGCAAAATGTGATGACATCATTGCTCGAAGAAAGAAGACGAGGAGAACCAGAGTATGTTGAAATTCATTTTTTTCTGTTATACACCCATTTTTGTACTTGTTATTTATGATAAATATTTTTTTTTAAAAAATAATATAGTTTTTAATAAAAGACTATTTGAATGATGCTAGTTTTCAAAGGAGAAAATAATGATCGGTTTGCAAGTGAAATGTCAAGAAATTTAATAAAATTCAGTGAAATAATCAATCTTAAAAATGTTGAATTTTTGTATAAATAAACTCTGGAACTGTCTGTCTTATTTTACATACATTACATATATTTTTAGTATCATTAAATAGTATATAATATATATTCTCAATGCTAGATTCATTTTGAGCCACTCACTTCTATTTTTACTATTTATAAAATTTAAGAATAAGAATATATTATTTAATTTAATGATTAAATGTATTTTGTGACTTGTATTATTAATTAACACCTTTGCATTATTTTTTCAATAACTATGAGAAATAATTTTTTAAGAACTTGAAATTTAATATTGATTAAGTAAAAAAGATATATAAATTTAAAATTAATATATTATGAAAAATATTTGTAATATTAAAAAAATTTTAGTAATGAAATTGATTATAACTAATTGATTTTTCTTAATATGTCAAATTATTTAAATATTTATTAAGCAGTCGTTAGTATTTTATCAGTATTAAGTTTTATTTAATTAACTGTTTTGATTTATGTTAGGAATATTTGCCTGTAATAATTTGAAAATTACAAAGAATAAAAACAATATTTTTAACACGAATCATAAGTATTATGTGCTGATTACAAATAACTTCAAAACTTATAATAATGAAGGATGTTACATGGCTCTCCTGATTTTTAGAGTAAAATGTATTTTTGTGTATTTTTGCTTTATCATATAAAATGGAATTAATGTCATTTTTACCATAATTGAAAATTTTATTTGTTAATCATTTTTCACATTGTAAATTCTTATTCTCTTATAAGTTGCTCTTCTACAATATCTTCATTTTTGTTTTCATATTCAACATTTTCAGTACATATTGAAAGGTATCTGATTATTTTTAAAATTCTTTTAAATTAATGAAAAAAGTTTTAGAAGAAAAATTGTTATTATAATCTAAATTATTATTGTTTGCAAACATCATTTTTTCAAATTAATGATTTAGTTAGTGAGCAATATCCAATAAATTCAGTACTAAAATGTAAAAATTTCAATTGAGGTAAAATTTAAAGTCATGATGACTATTGATCTTAGAAACCAGGAAATTCAAAAATTTTAGCTGGCTCTCACAATTATTTATATAATAGTGTCTAATTCAATTTTAGATTATTATAAATTGCATTATAAAGTTTTTGACTTTAATCATTCATTTAAGTTGAGTGTAATTCAGTTTTTTTTATCAAAACAATTTTTGTGTAAAAAGGGATTAATGTCTGTATTGTACATAGTTACTTTGCAGATGATAGATAATTTATGTTAAAATTTGTTTCAATAGTCTATACCTAATTAAAAATATTGTTTTTTAAATTTACATTTATTCATATTTGAAGTATTTTACTTAGTTTGATGATTAGAATTTTAGATTTACAGTGATAGAAATGATCCATCAATTATGTTGAACTACAACAATCTATTATGCAATGGCAGGTTTTGGTTTTTAGAATTTGTAATTTTTGGAAAAACATACAGTTCTTAAATCACCACAACACTGTTTTTATTGTGTGATGTGTCTCCCATCTTATTATTGATTTTCTAATTGTGATTTGCCATCATAGATGTATATAATGATTTAAATATATTTTATATCTTTGATTTTTGTTAAATAAATTTTTTCCTATAATGAAAGAAGCTATGAAAGCTTTTACAACATACATAATCATAATAAAAAAAATGGAGGATTGTTTATTGATTCATTTGATTAAATGAATCAATAAACAATCCTCCATTTTTAGATCTGTGATATTTTTTTCTGATCGAGTTTGGTATTTAAAAATTATACTTCCTTTCAGCAGATTAATTTGATTAAATTTTGATTTTTAAAATTTTCTTTTCATTACCCTAAAAAGTAAAAAATAGTTTTAATTAAGAGTTAATATGTTTCTAAGAAATAATCATTTGGTAGCTGACTAATAGCATTCTGGACTTCATTTTAACAGTTTGTGGGTTTGATTCTCATCTCAGTGGAGATGTTTGTAGTTATTTAGAATCAAACTAATCCATGAGTTGCATATACAATTGAAGTTGACTTTTGTTTGTAAAAAAATGTCATTTTTCTGTGTATTGTGTATCAATTAAATTAATAGCTGAAAAGTAATGAATACCATGTATAAAATTTGTTAATGTATAATAATTTTAAATCAATTTATATCAATTCCAAAATGTGATTTCCTTTAAAATTAAAACATTTATGGGTGTTATAAAAAAATAAGCAAAGTTCTTGAAGGGGTAAAAGACCTTTGAGATATACTTTATGTTTGTAATTTAGTAATATATGTTCATATTATTTTATAGACTCTGGCTGAACAAGGGAAAGTGCATTCAGTTTGTGTATCTAAAGTCAGTGAAGACAATGTTTCTGATTCAGAACCTAAATCCTCAAGTGCACCCAATACTCCTACTCATGTTGCATACAATGCTAGTGATACAGAAAGTAACAGATCTTTAGTACCTGTTAAAAAAAGGAGAACAATGATTCCTGAAAAACCTAACTATAGCCTTAATTTATGGTCATTTATGAAAAATTGTATTGGAAAAGAGCTCACAAAAATTCCAATGCCTGTAAGTATTTTAATGAATCATTCATTTGAATTGAGTGTAATTCATTTTTTTTTATCAAAACAATTTTTGTGTAAAAAGGGATTAATGTCTGTACTGTACATAGTTACTTTGCAGATGATATATAATTTATGTTAAAATAATTTGTTTCAATAATCTATACCTAATTAAAAATATTATTTGGAATAACATACAGTTCCCAAATCACCATGACCCTGTTTTTATTGTGTGATGTCTCCCATATTATTATTGATTTTCTAATTTGCATTCATAGATGTATTTAATGATTTAAATATATTTTAAATCTTTGATTTTTGTTAAATTAACCTTCTTGTGTCACACAAAAAGTATTGGTTATTAAAAGTATTAATTATTAAGTTGTACAGTCATCAGTTAATAGATCAATTTTTTTATTCACTCTCACTATATTGTTTATTGGTGAATATTCTAATTTAGTCATTTTTGTTAACTTTAAACTAATTTTAAATAGTATGTAATAGCATGTATTTTCTAAGAAAACTAAAAAAGTCATGTTTCAGTTTCTTAGAATGGAATTTAATTTATGTAGGTTTTGTTGTCTCATTTGCATCCTCATCATGTTTTATTAATTAATCAACATAATTATTATTCCTATAAAAATATTTATTTTTGATTTTTTAAAATTAATTTCATAAAACAAGAATATTTTTTAAAAAAATTTTATTATAATTTAATAAACCATGAAAATTTTCAAAGGATATTATAGAAATCAAAGCATTTTTCAATTTCAGATAGTTTAATTGTAACTAAAATATTTTTAAAGCAATAAAATGGAGGTGGCAGTTTTATTACAATATCATTAGCCTAGAAAGTGCTTTCTGTAAATGATTATGTTTGAAATATAATCCCGATGTTGAAAATATATTTTATTTGAAATAAAATTTTTAGAATTATTAAATAAATTATAAATTTAAAAATAAGCAATGAATGTCTTATTAAATGAGTAAAACAATTTTAAAATTATTTGGTGCTTAGAATTAAAACAGAAAATTAAATTACTTTTCTTATAATTCTTTTAAATATGCTTTCAAAAGACAATATTTTTATTGATGCTTTATTTTTTAGGTAAATTTTAATGAACCTTTGTCCACTTTGCAACGCCTTACAGAAGAATATGAATATTCTGAACTTTTAGATAAAGCAGCACAGTGCACAGATAGCTGTGAGCAAATGACCTATATAGCTGCTTATACAATATCTTCCTATGCTACTACAAGTAATCGTACTGGTAAGCCTTTCAATCCTTTACTGGGAGAAACATATGAGTGTGATCGAACTGATGACTATGGCTGGCGCTGCTTTTCTGAGCAGGTATTTTTTTCTTTTTTGTCTTAATTATTAAGTTGTAGAAATATTTTGGTAATCCTGTTTATTGATTTTGCTTTGTGACTTTAAATTTTATGGATATTGTGTGAATTATTTTTATAAAATGTAATTTTTTGATGATTTAAAGCCTTTGTTAGGACCATTTGTGTAAATTGTTTAAATCTGGAAATATATATTGATTTGAATTTTCTTGAAATCTTTACTTGTGTTTAGTTATCAAACCTTTCTTGATGGTTTTGAATTATATAGACTTAAAAAAGCGATTGCATTTGATGTATTGTAAGTGATTAAACTGGAAAATTGTGTATTTATGTTCTAATGATTTCATTGAAAGGCTGTCTTATTAATAAAAATAATAATATAACCTCCAGACTACAAGGTTAATATTTTCCATTTTTTAAATACATGAACAATAAAGAAAATGAACAAATGATTATCTTAGTTTAATCCTACTGTGTTTACTTTCATGTTATATTTGAATATAGAAATTCAGATAAAATTTTCAACATCATTTGAAAAAAGCGCCTATAATCATTAGCCTGCAATATTTTGCTTTGAATACTTATATATTACAAAATATGTTTTTAAATGTTAAAGAATGTTTTGCAAAGAATAAACCACAAATAAATAAATTAATTAATTAATAAAAGAATTGACTTAATGACTTTTCTAAATCACTCAAGAAAAAAGTATATTTGTATTTCTGAACATTAGAATTTATTCTAATAATGAAATATATTTGTCTTTGGGTTAGCTGCAAAGCCTCATGAAAAATATTTGTTCAATTTAATTCAACAAAGTTGGAGTCCTAATCTTTATATGTGTTGTGAGTGTTATATCAATACACATATATACTGTTTGAACAAATAGGTGGTTTTTATATTTATACAATATCATTGTGCATTATTCAAATAACTTCTGGTAGCATTATTAATATGTAATGTAATAATATACACATATAAAATTTATGCATCAATATAATTATATATATCAATATAATGATACATTCAGTAAAATCGTTTTTGCGATTTTTCATGTGATTTCTGTAGAATTTCATTAAAAATATTAATTATTCTGGAACTTTAATAATTTAAGTATTGTAAAAATATGTTAGCAATTTTAAATGACTATTAAAAAGAGTTTTATGCTATAAAATCTCCTCAAAATATTTGAGCTGTTAGTTGTGTATTAAAGCTGAAATTAATGAGGTATGTAAAAATAAATTTTGAGAAATGCATTGTTCATGTTTTGAATTTAAGCATACTTATCTTTTTGAAAAACAAAATGTTTGTCAAACTAATAAAAGTTTGTAACAAATTCTTTCATGAGATATAACTTGGTGTTAAAGATATCAATTCTGGAATCAAAACGGGCAGAGATAGTTATAGAATAATCTTGAGTAACAAAATGAGGTTCATTAGAAATGCAATAAATGCTTTTACAACTTACTCCATGAGTCATCACTTGAAGAAAGTAACCAGCTTCATGCTATAATCAAGAAATCTAACCTTCCTTATTAATTGAGATTAAAAAAAATAATAAAGCTTTTGGTCTAGATGCATTTCCACCTGAATTCCTTAAAAATGCTGGACCTGAAGGTCTCAAAAATAATAAATCATTAAAAGTTAGCTTAAAAGCTTAAGGTGATTACAGAAAAATGGAAGTTTAGCATCTAATCTCAATGAAGGTAAACAGTTTTACAAAAGGGATTTTTCTAGCTAAAACTATGAGCATTTTGTCTAGATGTAGACTGAAACTCAAGTGAATGAATTGCAACCATGTAACCTTTAATATCGAGAATTGAGCAACTGTTGTCAACAATATGACTTTTTGAGTAGGCTATGCCTCACTGAGCTAATTAATATGGACTTTGGGCTACCAAGCTTCTATTTTATGAGTGAAGAAATGAAAATGGGTAAGGCAAATAGAAATTGAGCTGCTTTATCACATAAATTTGCTGAGCTAGCAGCCAAATGGTTAGTGCTCTTACCTTTGGCTCAACAGTTTGTGAGTTTGAATACCACCTTGAGCATGAATTATTGTAGTGATTTGGAATCCACTTACAACCATAGTTCCCTGTCTAATTAGCCCTCATGTGCAAAATATGACCTTCAGTGACAAAAAAATTATGACATAAATTAATAATACAGAAAATATGTGAATTAGTTGTTTCTAATTTTTTATTAATTAAAGTCTGCTATGAATAGTTTTTATTTAAAAGAAATTTTTCTAATTTTTTTTTACTTTCATCTAATTTAAATATAAAATGTAATTAAGTTTTTCTTTGAAATTTTCTTTGCTATGAATGTCTATTGTGTTATATGTAATATAATTAATATATTCTAATTTCTTTGAACTTGCATGTGAAAAATATGGTTTTGTAATTGTTTAACAGTTTGTCAGTATTAGTCTTTAGTGATCTGTCATAGATTTTAGCTAATTGGAGTTTCATATTGGGGTAATTATTTCTCTGGGGAATAATGTGAGCATGTAACATAAAATGTTGTTCTGTTCCAAAGATGTTCTATATCCCATATTTCTATCTTGAGATATTTCATAAAACCTAAAAGTTTTTATCTGTTAAATTGAATCTATAGAATATTGATTTTATAATCAGAGCTGAAAACTGCTTTGTAAGAAGGTTAAGATTTCAGAAATGATAATTCAAAAGATCACTATTTATTTTTCCACATTTAAAAGTGTATTAGCTGTTTTAAAATCAGTTAACAAATTCTATAAAAATTTCCTATCTTAAGTTTTAGCAAGCAAATTAGTCAGTTTAAGTGCAATCTTTTATTTAAATTATGATGCTATATCAAATCATTTACAAGATATATTTGTATCTGAATTTAATAATTAAAAAATATTGAGGCAGTTAAAAGTAACATTCTAAGTAAAGTTATTATAGCATACCTTTTAAAAATAATTGCAATGCCACAATTAATTAATTTTAGAAAGTGCGATTCAAAAATTAAAATTTTAATTATATTTTTTGAAATTGCAATAATATGTACTATTTTCAGTACTTAACTAGAAAATTATCTAATAGATAATGAATCTACACAAGGTTTCATGTTTCCTAGTGTATGAAATTATTAAATATTTCAGTATGCAATGTCCGTGCTGAAGTATAATTCTAGTGAATTCCATTAGGAAATTTGCTCATAACGATGAGTTTCACAATCTGGATGTATTAACCTAATAAATATTCAAAGAAATTTCTTCAGGAAATTGAACTCATTCTAAATTAAGATGAATACTTCAGACACATCAAAATTTTGTCTTCATTAAGATAGAGAAAAAAAAATTGTTTATTAAACAAAAAAAATTTTTGTATGTTAAAAATCTATGAGAAGAAAAATATTAAACATTAATCAGAGTTCTTAATTTACTAGAAAACCTCCAACAGCTTTAATTCATTATTATTTAGAGTTATTTGCACCATAAATAATTCTACATGTGTTTTTTAGGGAATCAATTTTGTTAACAAAGTATTGCTTTATTTTGTTTATTGGTGCACAGCTTTTATTATAAAGAATTAAATATTTAATGAAAAAATAATATATTCTAAATAATGCTAGAAATACTCTAGATATATTTTATTGTCTTGATGCACTTTACATTCCAAATTTTGATTATGTTAACACAAAACTAATTTGTCCTGTAAAAAAAGTGAGTGGGAAAGTTTAATGTCACATATTATTGCCACATAAGTGATGACTTCACTATTTATGATAGAATAATACTCTAAAATTTCAGTTTTCACTCAGAAATTTTTGAACAAATTTAATGTTCATATTTTTAGAAATGTAGTATCTTTGAAATAATCAGTTACATTAACAAAAATCAGTATATTACCTAGCATTATTATTGTTATAATTTTCAATAATAGTAAAATTGCATGTATTATTTTGGGATTGCAATTACCTAATATTTTTTTAAAAAAATATATTATATTATATTATTTTATTTTTATAACAGGTTAGTCATCATCCCCCAATGCTTGCTCAGCATTGTGAAGGAAGAGGGTGGATATGTTGGCAAGAATTCACTATGTCCAGCAAATTTCGTGGGAAGTACCTCCAAATCATACCTTTGGGTATTGCTCATTTGCTTTTCCCAGAATCAGGCAATCATTATACTTGGCGCAAAGTAACAACCTTTGTCCACAACATTATTGTTGGCCGCTTATGGGTAGATCACCATGGTGAAATGGAGATTGTAAATCACACTACGGATGATAAATGTCATCTTAGGTTTATTCCATATAGCTATTTTTCTCGAGAAGTTCCTCGAAAGGTAAGAATGCGTACATTTTCTTAAAAATAGTTAAATTCAAGTAGTCATTGAATATTGAAATTAGTATTTGTTCTTTTATTAAAA
Source organism: Latrodectus elegans (assembly GCA_030067965.1). Taxonomy (NCBI): domain Eukaryota; kingdom Metazoa; phylum Arthropoda; class Arachnida; order Araneae; family Theridiidae; genus Latrodectus; species Latrodectus elegans. Next base: position 17,589,154 of record CM057812.1, read on the forward strand.
GATTTGTTATGAGGTAATTTTTTAAATCCTTTAATATTTTTACTGAGCATTATATTAAGTAGCATTATTTGTTCATTTTAGCTTTTAAATATTTGTTCTTTGTACGTGCCATGCACATAATCCTTAATTTATTATATAAATATTGATGTGCTGCTCTAAATAAAATTGACATTTGATTACACATTTTTATTATAAACACATCATTTTTCTTGAATACATATCTGTGTATCTGATATTCTATCATGTGATGGATTAGTGTTCTTATGGGTTTTAAATTTTTTTAATGTTTATTATAAGGTTACAGGAGTTGTAACAGATCGAGACGGTAATGCAAAATATGTTCTCCAAGGCACATGGGACAACAAGATGGAGTCTGCTCGTGTCTTGAGTACTCAGGGATCTGTAAAAGGAAAACCTCTCTTGGAAACTTCTACTCCCAAAACAATTTGGCGTAGACAATTTCCTGGGTAAATTTTAACAGTTTGGCACTCAATGTTTTATTTTCTATTTATATAATTCATGCAAAAATACTTTTAAATCGCTACAAAACTACGAGAATTTTACAAAATTGAGTCATTAATGTAACAATAATTTTGAAATATTTTTAATGAAAATGTATTTTTGATATAAAAATGTTTATGAAAATATTGCTCAAATAGGATAAAAATAATTTTTCTAAAAATGTGTCTCACCAAAATAAAACAAAATTTTTAATTGTAAAAGTAATTGCCAATTTTATTTTATAAATTCTACCAAATTCTTAATTTAAATGAATTATTCCTGTGCATAATAATTATTCCTGTAATTTAGTAATAATATTACATTTCATAATATGTATTTTTTTCTGCTGACTGTTTTCTAAAACTTTTGTTTTGTTTTTATAATTAATATGAACAAGTGGCATTTTTGTTATATTTACATGATTTTGCTAATAATTTTCAAGAAGAAAATTGAATTGTTACTTTTAGTAAAAAATTTTTAATTTGAGAATCGATTTTAAAAATTTTTACAATATTTTCATTGGTTGAAAAATAAATAAGTGTTTGATATTGTTCCAGGTATAATTTTATTCAAAATACTGTAATAAATGTGCCCATTAGTTACAAAAAAAGAGAGAGATGAGAGACAGAGAAAGATAATTTCTTATGTTTACTTTTAATTTTTACTTGTGTGTTAGTAATTTTTTAACTAAAACATTTATGAATATTAGGTTCCCATTGCATAAAAATATATCTTAAAAATAAAATTCCAATGGTGCTTATCATTTTTTCTTAAATTTTAATATTTCTATCTTTCATCCTCTTAAAAATATATGTTCAAGAGTTTGAAAAGTAAATAATTTGTAAGAGGTTAAGTACAACAATTTTTTCAATTACCAACCATGGATAAAATTATGTTAAATGCTTGAAAATTTTAAAACATAATGTGAAATTTTCCATTTACACAAATTGAAACACTTTCGTATTTGATATATTATTTATGTGATCTATATCTTTTGAAGGACAAGTTTTAATAAACTGGAGTATTCTGAGACACCACATCAACACATCACTGATAAGTTTTATAAACTCCTCTTGGCAACCAATCCAGACTATTATTTTTTTACTTTATTCTTCTCTTTTCAAAATGCAACTCTTTTAATTTTGTTGAGGTTGAATTTTCTAATAAAGGCTATTTCATAAGGGAACTTCATTTGAAATCGTATGGTTTGTTAATTAGCCAAAAATTTCGAGTATCTGATTGCAATGAATATTCATCTGTTATGCATAGTACTTATTTCTTATGTATTCATTACATCTTTAATATTCTTTTGTTGCTAATGATTGAATTTGTAACATTTTTAATGTATTTCTCATATAAATTGTTTTATTTATGTAAGGAACAAGAGTAACCTATCTATTTTAATCTGGGAAAAATCATTAAATTATTATTTAAGGAAAATGATTGGAAATATTTCTTTAAAAAATAAGGCTATTTCTTTAAAAAATAAGGCAATATTGATTATAGGTGTTCTGAATTTTTTGTTACATTTTTTTCTAGATTTATATTACAGAAGATTCAATTATTTTAATTTCAATCTGAAAATACTTAAATTTCCATATATTTAATATTTTGCTTATTGAAATATTGGATAACAATCTGTATTTCACACTTCACGGGGTTTCTATTTACAACTAATATATAACTGCTTGGAAATAAATACAAACTATGAAATTTTCTTCGTAATTGTGAATTAAGCTGAACTAGTTTGATTTTTTACTTCACACAATATCAGTGTGGGAACTTGAAAATTGAATCTCCATAACCTTTAAAATGTCACAGATTTGATTGGATAGTCAATATTTCCAATTTCATTATTAGTCATTATGTTACAATCATTAACAGTATAGTAAATATAATAACTATAAAAAGTAAGTGCAATTATAGTTGGTAATTCTACATAATACATACCTTGCTATATTTAATTGTATTCCATTACAGTAATGTAACTAAGTTTTATAATTATACTATTAAAATGGTAGTTTTTTTTTAAAATTCATTTTATTTTTTTTATTTAGACCTGAGTATGAAAAAGTTTACAATTTCACTGTTCTTGCTTGCCAACTCAATGAACCTGAAGATGGTGTTTGCCCCACTGATAGCCGCCTCAGACCAGATCAGAGATTGATGGAGGAAGGTGCATGGGATCAAGCGAACAAAATTAAAGAGCAATTAGAAGAGAAACAGAGAAGTGTTCGCAGAAAAAGAGAAGAGGAGGCAGAAAGAGCTCATGCTGAAGGTAAACTATTGCATTAACTTAATTATTAATGATAAAATTTTTATATGCTAATGGTTATATGTTATGTAAATATATATAATTGCATAATTATCAACCTATGATGTTTCTTAATGAATTATGAAAGAAACAAAGATTATATCATTTTCTTTTTTCTTATCAGTTTTCCTACTCATAATTTTTCTTCAAAGTCTAGGTATTTGTTTTATTTTAAATGCTAAATTGAATGCATTTGCATATTTATAATTTTATTCGATTTCATTATTATTTTTTATAAATGTTTAATATAACTTTATTTGTAGTGTTACACACAAAATAATTCAAATCTTATAAGTAGTAAGTAACAAAACCTAAATATTTTGTTCTATCTAAAATTGAAATTTTTAAACATAACTGCAGTTTTATAATTATATGTTGGAAATCTGTTAAAATCTACATTGACAATTTAATTTCTCAAAGTACTTTTTAAATGTAGTAAATTTACATTATTTGATGAAAACAAGTCACAAATATTAATGATAGAAGTAATTTTAAAGTTTTTTTTTTAATAATAAGAATATTTAATAAAAGTTTCTTTAAGCTGTTGTTAATTTACTAATCATTCCTTTAATTTATATTTAGAAAGTTAGAGTATTTGCTGAATAATTTTTATTATATCATAATGAAAAAAATTCTAATTCCTATGGCAAATATTTCTTTAAATGTAGTTAATATATATAATTTTATATATTAAATATTCATGTATAATTCTTTAACTATAGTAATTGTTATATATTAGTGAATTGATAAGTGCATTTAATTATTTTTAATTGAAGCTGAAACTACATCCAGTTTTTTTGTGTCCACTAGTTATATAAAACATTAAAAAAAAATTTTTTTCCGCGTTTTCTAAAGCCATATATGTATTTTTAATTATTTAAAACTTTTATTCCTAGTATTTATCACTGTAATTTTTATTTTAAATTCTAATTTTATTATTTAAGAAAAAAAGTTGTCTTAAATGCTATTCTCCTTATCATTGTTGAAACAATCATGTTTATTATAAGATGTCTAGATAATTCATAATATTAAAACATATATATATTTGAAAAGAACAAAAGCTGCATTTTTTGTTAATAATATTTTTTATTTATTTACAAAATTCCTGATTTTTAAAAGTTTTTGAAAAATAAGGGGTGAAATTGAAATTTTAAAAACAAGATTTTTCTGACTTGTAAAAACTCATCTGTTACAAAAATAAATAGTGCTGAAGGTTTAACATAAAACAAATATTTTCTATTTATATGGCAAGGGTAGAAGTGTTGTTTTTAAGATTTTTTTCTACATATTTCAGATTTTTGATGTTATTAATTGTATATATGATTGCAAATATGTCGCATGAAAATATCAAAAATGTTGATTTAATTTACTTATTCTGTATGTTTTCTGGTCTAATAATATTTTACAAATAAAAATTAATTTTGTCTAAACTTGTTAATGTATGTATGTGTGTGTGCATACAAATAAAGAAAGACTATTGAAAAACTTCATGAAAAGTTAATTAGGCAAATATATTTCAAGTTTATTTTATACTACAAACTAAAAGAGATAGAAGTGTGAAACAATATCAAAAGTTGATATATGGAAGTTAATATTTTCTGGAAAATTTCTTTTAGCAGAGTTATAGTAAAGAGAGAATCACTTTCATCAATAGTATTTTGTGTGTATTTCCTCATGAAAAGAAGTTTTCAAATTCAAAAAATTATATTAAAAAATAAAAGTGTAGAAAATTCTTGTTAATAAAATAGTTTAGTTTAATAAAATTATTTTTTAATTATAACTTGGCATAAAATATCAATTTGCTTTAATAGCATTTGGAAAAATTCTATTTCATACTTATAAGCTAAAATAAGTTTAAAAAAATATTTGTTTAAACTGTTCAAAGTATTTTATTTTCATATTATTATGCATTTTTTTCTAGTTATCCTGTAAAAAGTCAAGTCTATAATCTTTTTCCTGTTTTAAAAACATGCTATTAATATGTTAAATTTAACTTATTTGTTTTTTGTTAAATCTTTAATGAAATCCTGATTTTTACTTTTTTATTTTTTGTTTAATGTAATTTATGAAATGCTTGAAGCATATCATCCAGTGATGTATATCAATTTAAGCTGCTTTTTTTTACTTCTTAATTTATTAATTTTTTTGTACTTTCTATATGTTGAAAAGAAAGAAAAACTTCATATTTAATTTTATCTCATATTTTTGAACGAAAGTTGTGATTGTCAGTACAGCATTGCATGTTTTAATAGATGTTAATGGAATATTCTGTTTATGCCCAGGTCGACCTTATGAAGGGTATCAGCCCATCTGGTTTAACAAAGAAACTGATCCTATCACTGGCAATCCTGTCCACAAATTTACAGGGGAGTATTGGAAGTGCAAAGAGACTCAAGATTGGGAAAGATGTCCTAACATATTCCTGTGATATTTAATTCTGTAGAGATAAACTTTCTCACATTGGAATTATGTAAAAGAAATTATCTATAGGAATATAATTGAAAATTGTATATGCAACAGAGTCAACATAAGCCTAACTGTGCTCATTCTATGAGATGTGTATATATCTAGGTTTCCAGCAAAAGCCAAAACTTCTTTTTTTAGGTATAAGCATTATTTAATAGTGAATATTTTGCATGGAAAAAGTGCTTTAAATATTTTGCCTTTCATATTTACTATTTAAACTGTTCTATTTAAGTACCTACTAGATAAAAGAATAATTTAATAGCAGGGGACAATGTGAGTTATTTGAATTGCAGTTTCTACCTGAGTGAGAAAAAAAAACTGCCAGTAATCCTAAAGGATGCTTGATAATGCTATCATATTATTTAAGTAAAATGATATTTGCCTAAAAGACTTGTATTTTAATGAATGTTATTCATTTTAATGCTTACAAACTAATGTTATCTTTTTCACCTTGATGCTAATTTATAATTGACTGTGACATATATATTTAATTAGTTTAATTAACTAAAAATGAAATAAAGGGTAAATAAAAGCTATGTATGAGTTTCAGTCAAGGGTTCATATATGCAACCCTTGAAGCTCAAGAGTATATTACTTGTCAAATCAGCTGTGATTTTTTCCTACTCAGTGTGCAGTCAATGTAAAGGATTTTCAGAGTGTTATTTAAAAAAATCTATATTCAAGGGAAGTTCAAATAAATTAAAATATTTTGTTGCTGTATGTGTGATTCAATATCTATGCCTTTTGCACAAGTTAGCTTCTATATTATAATTAAGAATTTGAGTAATAAATGTTGTACTATGTTAAAAGTTAAAAAAAAAATTTTTGCTACTATTTCTTACATTATTTGTTTCGAGATTTCAGTTTCTCTATCATTAAAAATTTAAGCTAAACATTTTAAGACCCTTTGCTTGTGCACTCTGTAAATAAAACTGATGAATATATTGAATTGTGTTAAGGGATTATATATAAATTATTAACAGCAATCACTGTTTTACATTAAGAAAAATCTGTTTAAATGTCAAAGACCTTATTTTTTATTTTGTACATTGTTTGAAAATTGATTTTATTTTTATGTGAGGTAGCTGGCTATCAAATTTTCTAGTCTATTTTAAAATGTGCTTGTTAAAGATAAATTATAAAAAATTACTATGCTTGAAATTGTATTTGGAAAATATTGCTTTTTTTATTTATGTTATATTTATTCTAACTTCTGCATTTATGATTCCTTGAACAATTATTCATGTCAATTGTGCCTATATATTTGGGTTGTGATCTAAAGTACTTAAAAGTTACTGTAACTCTTTAAGTAATAGCCGTGCATAATATATGTAATTGAAAAAAAGTTCGCAGTTCCTTGTAAAAATTTGTTTAAAATATTATTGAGTAAATGATTTATAAGTTTATCTTTTTTGAATATCAATATCACCATAAAGATTACTAGCATTGTTTAGATAGTATAGCTAGTTTTTAAATAATTTATGAAAATTTTCTTTGGATTTGCATTGCAATATATTAAACTATAAAGAATTACACTGCCTTTTAAAAATAGAGAAAATAATTACAAAAATATTGTTTGTGTAGTTAAGAACCATAATATTTATATCTTGTATGAATAAGATAATTTTTTATTCTTAATATAGTTTCCTATCATATTATGAACCAGATATCTTTCATCTTAAAATTATTTTTTACACATTATATAGAATTTAAACTTTATACATTTTTTATAGTTAAAGTATTAAAGCATTCTTCTCTGAATCAATTTCTGTTAATGCTATTGTTTAGTTTCTGCTCTAAATGTTAGTTAAAAGATTTTACTATTCAAATTATAATAGCATCAACCTCTGTATTAACGTAAAATTTTATATGTGTATTTTTAGGGAAGATTATTTGATTTTAACTTTATGAAATTTACAATGATTAAATTTGTAATTAGATATTCTGATTTCTCTATCAGAAACAATAGTTATGCAAAAATTAAATCTTATTTTTTAAAGTATAAAATATCTCACGTTACATTTGAAGTGATATTTCGAAGTCAAATATGCCTCATTATTCAGTTGCAATATCATGATTTGACTACCCACTCATACATTACACTTGTTATGTGAGTGTTTAGAAGAAATGCAGTATTCCTATTTCTTGTATTTTACATGTCAATTTCGAAATGAAAGTTTCCTCACTCACTCTGATGTCATGACGATCATGAAACTTTGATGAGAACTTTATTTTTACCTGTGAACTTAAAATTAATCTCTCTTGAAACCGGTCTGTGATGTTGTATTAGCTTATAAAGATGTAACTATTTTGTTACTTACTAAAAAAGCTAGCACATGTTTTTGTATCATGTTTTTTTTATCACATATTGTAATTTTCTTTTTCAGTCAATATTGTAGAACTGATGTATGTTATATTGTTTTCCATGTATTTCTGTAAAAAGAAAATATATATTTGAATTAAAAATAGTCTTTAAAATTATTTTATATTTACACAATGGAAATGTATACTTGGTTTTTCACCATACTCAATTTAATTGTTAGTATATAATTTTAATGATTGAAATACTCATTAATTTTTTTCTTTGATGTTAGGCTGAAAGAGGGTAATTATTAAGGTTTCTTCATTCATGATTATTTAATGATTAAAACATTTATTACTCTTATTCACACGAAATTTTCTGTCATTTTAAATTTGTTTATGTGTATATTTACATACTATTTGTGGTATGTTTCAGTTTTAGGGTGTAGTTCTAAACATCATCCAAATATTCTAGAAATGTCTTATTGGAATCACTGCACTTGGTGTTGATTAATATTACATTTTTACTTTGCCGTTCATGAGCCAAGCACTGAATGTTGAAATTCGTTATATTGATAATGAGTTATTTTAAAATTTGTCATCAAATGTTATTTTTGACATGAATTGAAGCATTGTATATTAACTTCTACATAAAATACTTTTTTAAAAATGTAAAATATTTTCTCTTCTAATCAAAAATAAGTTGTGAATTATGAAATTGTCTTACTCTCAATTAAAGATTCTAGTTTGAAATTATAATGGTCTTTTTTTTATATCTAATATACCAGGTTATATAATATTCCTAGTTTTACATAATCTTATTTTAAAATTAACTTAAAAATTGTCTAATGATCACTTAATTTACATGGAACATATTGGATACTTTATATACTTACTCAATAATCTGTATAAACATATAACTTATTTTATATTGAGAAAGAAATATAGGATATATATATATATTTTACAAATACGATGGATATTGAACTCGCTATCTTCACTTGGCTAAAGTAGCCTTGTTAGTTTACACATCGTTTTCATTGTGGGAAAGTAGTGAGTTCGAATCCAGGCTTAACAGAAGGTTCGCAGAGCTCACTAAAGGCGGCTGAGGCAGGTTAAATAAGTTATATATATATATATATTGTACCGAGCTTCGGGGTTCATGTGGATTGAGAGTTGAATTAAGCAACCACTCAATGAACACAAGACTTTTATTCGTAAAAATTCCACTAGAAATACCAGCTGTAATAATCACAATTATACAGCTCCAATTCGTCGGATACAATCAGTAACAGCTTTCAATCGCAGGTCTCAAATACCTCAGGCAGAAAACAGCTTTTCTAAACTAGTAGTCACGACTAATCGTCTTCACAAAACTGACAGTCTTTACAAAACCTGCCTAACTATGTTGGGCTGCGGTATTTATACCTGATTTGGCGGAGAAATCTACTAATTTCGCCAATGTTCTGGAAGCTTCTAGGCTATCTCGCTAAATATTGGTCCTAGAGCTTAGGTGATGGATGTTTCCAGAAGTATCTATTTCTCGCCAAACCATAGCCAAGTCACCAAATCATTAGAAAACCCGCTTTTAACGTATAACAAGCCCAAATACCTCAATTTTTGCTCAAAATTGAGTATTTCCGATCTGTCTGAGATATTTTAAGACATATACAATAATTATTTATAAATTTGTAACAATATATATAGATAATTTGTCTACTTTTAGGTAACTTAAATATATCAATATATGAAAATGTTTTATTTAAATGTTAAAGATGTCTGCCGTTTTAAACACTCCCCCCCCCCTTCCTTTTTTATATTGTTGAAACTGGGAATGAAAGCTTGTAGTTGAATGTGTTAGAGAATAATGTTCTATCTTTCAGTTCATGCTTTCTATTCGAGCGAGGATATTTATAGTAGTTTGAAAACTACAAATATCTAAATATTCATAGTAGTCATATGGTATCAAAATTGTTAAATGTTGATGTGTGTGCATTTCAAAAAGTCTTTCTTCAGTTTTGAGGCTTTTGAAAAGTTTCAAATGAAAGCAGGACTTTTTTAAAAAATGAAATGTGTCTACTTTTTTTACGAATCATTTATATATAAATGTTAAAATTAGGATAAGTTGTAGATTCTTTAATCTTTGAATTTTGTAATTTATATCTCAATGTGATTTGAATCTTGCATTTGTACGTGAAATTTCAAGTATTCATAAATTAGAGGTTCGTAAAAACAGTCATCTACTATATAAATTTATCTCCAGACAATAAAATTTCAAAAATGAGTTCAATGGAATTCTTGCCAGAAAAATATTAGAATCGTATGCTTCTTTCTGGTTTGTTTTTATTAAACAATTCTGTATAGTCTATTGGGAATGAGTAAGCTCAACTTGAATTAGTAAGCTTTCAGTATTTTCTTTACAAATATTTGTTATATTGTATCTGTTATTCCCATTTAAATAATGTTTTTGATAATTATTAAATTAAGTTGGTCAATTTAGTAAAATGTAAGAGCTAGAACACACACACACTCTTTTGATGATGGTTTCCAATCAATAAGTTTTATAATATACTAATTGACATTTTTATTGGATTAGTTTACTTGATAGAGAGATACATTTTGGCATTTAATGAATTTAAATTGGAATTATAGAGACAATTACTACATAAGCGAACTTTTAAAGCAAAAACCAACATTCAACGTAGCTTTTTCAGGTCTCTGTGACCTCTAAACAATAACATTTAAAGAGGACTAGCATTTACTTCTCTTCATCCAGTGAACTAACATATTCATTTCTTTTTCAGTTAATAAGTTTTTAATTGATCATCGATACAGTAGTAGCTTTGTTGTATTATACTAGCATTAAGGAAAGATCACCATTATGATCAAAGATTCACCGGTATGTTCCTAATTCTCACGATTCCTTGATAGGTATTTTATTATTGACTACCAATATAATTAGTTTAGAGCATTTTGCGAAGATGAAGTCAATGGAAAAAGCAGTTTTACATAAAAAAAATATGATTTAAGAATTTAGTTTAGCTTAAGTTTGATTTATAGCTCCAAGGTTACTGTACGCTATCAGAGGCTAATTCGACGGGGATCGAGATTAAAAATAGATTCTATATGACATGCATGCTTTAACTGCAAGTTGTACCAAAGAATTGTAGAATTGAAATACATAGCTCTGGCGACTTAGCTACCAGTTTGACACCTTGACTGACTGATGTACTGTCTATGAGCCTGTGGTTTGTAGACAGAATATATCCCTTTCTGATAGTTAGAAAGTAATCAATAATTCCATCAAAATCAGTTATAAATTTTTTGAAGCGTAATTTTACAATGAAAAGAAATTCTTGTTTAAAGTAGTTGTAAAATGAACAATGATAAATTAAAATCTAGAATGTTAACAATTTTTTCGATATAAAAATCAATTAAACTATTTAATTGTGATCTGTTTCAAGACATTTTGATTGTATAATGGTTGGACATTTTCATTTTTCTGCTCTAAATTTGGATTAGATTCGCTGTGAAACGGCGTAGCATCACGTCTTCAGGAGTTTTCATCTCGTAAAGACATCCGTAAAACTAATGTTTATCTCAAATGCTTAGACATTGTCAATGATCCCATTAGGTCCGAAGAGTCAGAAATGATGGCATTTTTTATGTTGTGGTGCTCAGTAAGTGCCGACAGAAGAGTGATAGTTTAAAGACGGTATACGAAATTCAAAAGCATTGGCCTAGCAGAAGAACGTAAACTACCTTTTCCAAAGTGATACAACTTAGAGAAGATTGCGACCAATACCTATTTCACATGTTCCTACCACCATTAGCAAATACGATGGATATTGAACTCACTATCTTCGCTTGGCTAAAGTGGCCTGGTTGGTTTGAACATCGTTTTTATTGTGGGGAAAGTAGTGAGTTCGAATCCTGGATTAACAGAAGGTCCGCAGAGCTAACCAAAGGCGGCTGGGGCAGGTTAAATAAGTCATGGTCGCCATGTCCTTTAAGTGAAATAATACTTCTGGTGGATGCAGATGTCAGGTATTGAGGATCTTCTATTTGTGATCCTGGTTCTAAATTGCGAAGACTCCATTCCAGATGCTTCTCCTAACTGGTAGAGCCTAGCTTAGGTCTATGAAGAGAGAAGCATGCTGGTGCAATAACAATCTTTAGTTATGAGAATGACATCTTTACGCGCGCCTTATAAATTACAATAAATATTATGAATGCATTTTATTGCATATCAAAAGTTATTTATTGAATATTTTTCTTTCACTGGTGCATATTTTATATTATCAACTTTTAAAATGTCTGAAATAAGTAAGTTTTTTGTAATTCTTAAGTGTTAGAAGAAAATGTATGTTCTTTTTGTACTATACAATAATAAACAGAAATTTTAAAATAAATTAAAATTTGGTGAATTTATAAGCCATTAGAATTATACATGTTATTTTTCTAACAAATTTTTCCTCAATTTAAAAGAAAAATAAATAAACCCCAATTTATTTTTTGTGTTGACAAAGATGGATTTGGAACTGAAAATTCATGACCGAATTCTTTTCTTTCTTGCTCTTGAACTCAAGAAGAGAATCTGCCAACAGAACATAAATAAGTTTGAAAATAAGCGTAGATTTTTTTTTTATTCCATTATGCTCTGTAAAGAGGCCACATTGTTTTGTATGTGCACCAAGGAAAACTTAACGCGAATTTTCGATACTCAGAATTCTGCCTTGAAGATAGTATTTTTCATTTCAAATATATTCAAATCATTATTTCTTCTGATTTTCGCATAGTGGGGAAAATAAAATTTAAAAATAATTATTCAATAAGCTTTATTATTGTATTGATAGAATATAATATAATATTGCGTAAGCCGATTCATTTAAACTTTTTAACAATGACATTGAGGAAAGGAAAGGAAATGTTAGAATTATATATACCAGGGTCACTCTGAAATTTTTGAGATAAAACTAGGTTTTTAAAGTTATACTTACAAAATTTTATGTGTGTTCAAAGTAGTCTCTTTCAGCAGCAATGCACTTTTGTAGACGAATTTTCCACAGATTAAATGCCTCAAGCCATTCATTTCTTGGAACAGATGAAAAAAAAATGCATTTATAGCCACATCAATCTCTTTTTCTAAATGAAAACGACGCCCACGTAAGTTCTTTTTTAGATTAAAGAATAACCAAAAGTCGCACATAGCTAGATCAAGTGGGTGTTCGATCACTTTAATTTGTTTTTGCTTAAGAAACTCAACTATTAATCCGGCTGTATGTGAAGATGCATTGTCATTGTGCAGCATTAGTCCCCTAACATTCAGTTCTTGTAGAATTTCTGGAAGACATTTAGTGGTATACCAGTTTCCTGTTACTGCTTTCTGTCTTCCAACTTGATGGCTTTGACCAATCCTGTACTTCTGAAAAAAGCGACATACATCACTTTTTTTAGTGCGCGTTGTTTTTTCACCATTGTCGGCGTGGGGTCATCTTCAACGACCCATACTTTACTTTCTTGACGTGTTGGAACATCAAAAATCGGTATTTACGTTTCATCACCTGTTACAATTTTAGAAATAATGCGGTGGCCAATTCATTTAGCAATTTAAGAGTTTCTTTACTAATTCTGACACGCTCCTCTTTTTGGTGCTCAGTTAGGTTAAGGGGAACGCAACGGCAAACTACTTTTTTCATATGTAATTCTTCATGAATGATTTTGTGTATGGCTGCGGATCCCATCTTAAGTTCCTTCTGTATCATTTGATAGGTACAGCGATTATCATCCATTAACATTTTTCGCATGGCAGACACATTACTGCCGACGGCGGCCTTCCTGTGTGTTCTTCATCCTGAAGAAAATTGCGACCTCTTCTAAATTTTCTAAACCATCTGAATACAGTAGCACGAGCTGGAAATTCATCATCAAATGCTAATTGCAACCGTTGAACGCATTCTTCTTGATTAAAATCATTGAAAATCATAGCGCGAAAATGTTCTCGCGTCAACCCATTTTCTCTTCTGTTTAAACTATATTCTACGCTAAAAAAGTTGCAGTAAGTTAGTAAAAAATCGCCTTCTGTGTTAAAATACTTTGTATTTTAAAATTAAACCGTTATTTTTATTTCGTAAATTCTCGTCTGCGCGTATCTCAAAAATTTCAGAGTAACCCTCGTGTGTATATATATATATGTATATATTTATATATGTGTGTGTGTGTGTGTATTAAAAATTTTGTAATGTAATTAATCAATATAGGGACTTGAACACTATTGGAACATCTAATTGGAAAAGTGATGCTGAGTACAGACCAAAGCTCATTGAGAAGGCCAGGACCCACACAGGGTTGTAGTGCCATTGTTGATTGATTGATTGAATTAATCAATGTCCTTTAATACTTCCCTGATATTTATTAGAAATAAGTTAAAATGAGATTATTATTTTAAAACATTAATTTTTGTATTAGGGTTAATTATTTAAAATGAAATGTCTAAATTTTTTTTTTTTCGTGAATAGATCTAAACTGGATAAAATCAGCGAAAATTACTTTTTGCATTTAATCTCCAAAGAAACTATACCAAAAATTATCAATCGTTTTGTTGATTTTAATTTATTATATTAGTAATCAATTTGTTAAATACTAATTAAGAATTTAAATTAGCAATCATCAATATTCAGATCTTAATTTATCTACTAATTTAAGTTAACAAATTAGTTACAAATTAAATTAATAATCAGTTCTTTAAAAACAAATTATAAATTATTGTTCACTTATTAATTTTATTTGTGGAACAATGATATTAATAATTTGATTCAAATTATTAAGTAGTATAAAATAAATTAAATACTAATTTAAACTAGCAATTAACATAGATATCTAGGTAGATATCATAGGTTCCTTATAATTTACATTGTGAGTGATAATTTGATCTATACTTTGTAATTTGTGGAGATTTTCAATGAATACTATGATCTCTATGACAGTGAAACTAATTCCAATTTAATACAGAGCATGGTCTTAAGTTGTGATTGAATATGGTCTTGATGACTAAAACAGAGGAAATCTCCCTTGTTCATGCATTATTGAGTCGTCACTATTGAGCTTTGAATGAAATATTACTTGGCAAGGCACTCAAAGTAAGTTAGAAAAATTTTGGTGTTTATCAGAAGCCTAGAAAAGTTCACTGATCTCAACCAATGGTCATCGCATGTCATTGGCTATTGTTGTTTTTTAGCCGCATTTAAAGACTGATGCCAGGCACACAGTTATTCCCTTCAGTATACATTACAAAGATTGAAATTTGACATATACTGCGATCCAAAACTCGTTGTAATTGTTTCATATCCATCTCCATAAAAGAAAAAACCCTTAAAAAGCCTAAAAGTAAAATAGGATTCAAAATCTCGTTCAGAGTAAAATTCAGAGAGTCAAGAATATGTCTTGGGGAGACCTGATCAGCCTTGCACCAGTGACACTCCAGAAAGACTTTCTGGCCCTGTTGAAAAGAAAGGGACCTAATGTGGCCACTCAAAAAACGTGAAAAGAACAGTCTGCTGCATCTTGAGGATACTGAGCTGGTGCCACCAACGAAATTTTTTCACGAAATTAACAAGAGTGGGTTGGCGGATCTCTCCAATTAGTTCTCCAAAACCTCCAAATTTGTTTTTTCTGATTATAAACTACTTTCTCGGTATATATGTATATTTGATGATTTCATTTCGATTCGTAAAAATCAAACGGGAAGACTAGAATGAAAAGAATGAATGGTGCGTTATTTTTCAACGTTATGTTCTTTGTCAGCTTTAGCCAGGTCATGTTGGTGATCCAACAAAATAGAGTTTATATAACAAAACAATAATGCACAAAACACGGTTTAAAGTATATAGTATATTTAAAATTAGTATGTCATCTATCGGAAGAGTTTAGAGCAAAGCCGAACTTTCACCTTCGTAGTGCTCTGGTTAAACCAAAGACAGAAATTTCTGTCAAAAGTATTAATTAGTTTCGGATACCTATGCTAGCTCTAGAAATAATTAGATCATGGACAACGTGCAAAAGCCAAGAGCAATGTGTTACTTATATTTACAGCAAATCGTAAATAACATATTCTAAATTTCCCCAGTTTTCTATCTTGTTTTCTAGTTTGTTAACCAGTATAGGATTTCAGCTAAAACTAAAATTGCCATCAAGAAAACTTTTAATATACAACTACTATAAGATTTAAAAAAAATTATCTTGTATAAACTGAAAGCAAACTGATAATACTTATCACTTTATGTATTTGGCTCTAATTATATATTTATCATATGTTTAATTAAATTCCTAGTTTTTCTCATCTGCATTTATTTTGTTCACTTTTATGGTGGTCTAAGTTTTATGAAGTACTGAAAAATTTTATTTTGGAACTTTGTAAACTGAAATTTAGTTTGTTATGCCTTAAATATACCTATCGGAGAAATATATTAATAAGACGACTAAATTAAAGTTTATGAATGTAATATTAGGGGGAGAGGAAATTAATGTCACTTTCTTAAATTAAATTCCAACGAATACATTTTTAATAAATCTCGCTCTCTTTATTTTTAATTAATAATATAATCATCCTCGTTATCAATAACTTTTTGTCATCTAGTATGCGAATTTTCAATCTCGGACCTTGAAAATCAATTGGTTTTCGAATAAAATATCTTGAGATGGCATTTTGAGGATTATCAAAATTTTCCAATTTTTACTCATTAAGAAAATGTTGTAGGGATTGGAATAAATGGAAATCCGAGAGTGCGAGCGAGTATGGTAGGTGAAACAGTACCTCCCACTCCAATCATTAGTTTTTTTTTTACTGTTCACCTTGCACCGCGTGGTCACTGTCGTATTGCAGAATGACGCCATTTTTTTTTTTTTTTTTTTTTTTTTACAACTACGGGATACTTTTTGATTAAAGAGTACTTCACTCGATCCCAATGCTCACAACAAAGGTCTGCATTGACAGTTTGCTCAGGTATCAGCTCTTCAAAATTAACAATTCCAAAAATACTCCACCAAACAAACAGAAGCTGTTCTTTGGAATGTTAACCCGGCTTCGCAATATTTTCCAATGGTTCATTTGGAGAGAGCCACTGCTTTTTGTGTTTTGGATTAACATATAGAACCCATTTTTCTTCTCCAGATATCAAACGATCGAAAAGCGGTTCTGTATGGCACCGTTGAAGCAATATGTTGCATGTGAGAAATCGGTTGCCTTTGTTCTCTTCGTACAGATTATGGGAGGAGGGGGACCCAAACACCTGCTTTGCTTATAGTTCCAATCTGCTGTAAATGTTCCTGGATGGTCGATCAAGGTTGGTTAAGGGTGTTTGACAGTTGATCGATTGTTTGATATGGATTTACTTCCACTTCATCTCTAAGCTTGTCGTTTTCTAATGTTGTTGGTCTTCTTAATGATAGGAGTCAGAGAAATCAAAATTAATGGATTTGAACTTAGAAAACCATCTTTGGCATTTACGAACGTCAACTACACTTGGATAAGCATTGCAAATGTTTTTGATCTTGATCCTTGCGAAATTTAAATCATACAATGCCGGATATGCTTTTCTGGTATTTAGCTGGCCATTTCCCCTTAAATTGCAATAAAAAAAAAGTTTACGATTTAATTATTTAGAAATGAGGCAGCAGACGATATGTGGAAATCATAGACGATATCAGAAACTGGAGAGGTTAGCTGCATTTATACAAAAATGAAAGCACATAATGTCATAAACTGTCATCAACTGACATAGGATAATCAAATATCGAGATGCGCAGAAACATTGTTTTCCTGTCTCTCTAATTTATCCCAAATGACTGCGGTTAAATACTTTGTTGTTGATAATTATCATACATACAAGTGAGTGTGGTTTAATTTATTTATCATTTTTTTTTTCATTTTAATGCTAATTTGATTGGAATATACAATTTAATAGACTCTAAAACAAAATTATTCACACACAATTTTAAATGTGAGTGATATTCAACAGAAGGCAAGAGCTACCAGCTCGATCCTTGATCTCTCGATCAATGTATTAATTACACATTTTATTTTAATGTACAAGACTAGAAAAAAAATGTAAAATACAGAAACTTAAGAACAATAATTATATCTTTAAGGACTGATTTGAAACAGTATTTTATCTCATAGGTATTTGTTAACTGAATCGTTTAGTTACTTTTGGCGAAAATTCAGCAAAGATTGTTATTGAACTAACAGTTTTTCACATTTTTTAAACTTATTTCTTAATTTTATTGATGTATTATATTATTATTATTTTTTTTTGAAAAATTTCTCGTCTATTTGAATGTAATTTGATTGCATTTTCAAAATAATTGTTTTTAATGAATTACTTATTTATTCCATTGAGAGGATCCATGATATCAACAGACAAAATTAATACTATAGAATTGAATCATAAAATGTTAGCTTTTATGCTTTTTTTCGCTTGATATTTGTGTTGCTTGAATTGCAATTTTCGTACAAAAGCAAAATACTGAAAAAAATTAATTTTAAAGTATATGTTTTATAATTCGAGAAACTTTGCTCATTTTGGTCATTTGCATCTTTTTAAGAAAAAATCTAGCTGTATTATAATTTCAAAAGTAGATAGAAAGAAAAGATTATGAATAATTTTCAGTGTAAGTCTCTCATAAACGACTTATTTACTCCTTCAAATATTGAGAAATAATTAAGTTTTTATGTGGAAATTTAACTTAAGAAGTTTACAAAGTAAATGCACTATCTTTTTCTTTAATAATTATGCATATTGAATTACTATCCGAGTACAGATGACATAAGTCACATTTCTGAAATTGTAATATAAGTCATATTTTTATCTATTGTTTCTGACTGTTACTTTCCTGTTAAATGCGTATAAATAGAAAACTTGTTTTTTTCTCTCACGTTTTTATAACTGGTTCGGAACACACATTTTTTGCTGCTTCCATTCATAAAGATTCTGTTCGTTTTGTTACTTTCTTCCAACTTGGCGTTCTTTTGGCATCTTCTCGAATCAATGCTTTGTTGTGGTAAATGGAAGTGCTTCAAATCTGAATTCTTCTAGTAAGTGAATTCCTGCATAGACATATATTTATATTTTTTCAGTTTTCCTTATTAATAAATATTTTACTTATAAATTTTATTTTCGAACTTTTTTAATTCCGTCAAAAACATTTAATATTTGGAAAACAACTTACTTAAAGATACTGATTATTTTATGCCTTAATAAGTTTTTTGTAATATACAAATAATACAAAAATCCCTCAAGATTGTGAGTTTTTGAAATAAAAATCAATCACATAATGACAATATATGAACAGATTAAATAACGGTTCCGAAAAGAATAGGTTAAATAACTGTTTTTTTTTTTTTTTTTTTTTTTGTTTTAAAAAAAAAAAAAAAAAAAAAAAAAAAAAAAAAAAAAACAGCTGGATAAAAGTTCTAATCATTCTTTAAAATTGCATAAATTCCTGGCGACCAATCTCTCATCTTAATTTTGGTTTGTTTGATATTGGATAACAGGATCAGATTCTCGTGAGGGTACTCATTCTACTGTTGTAATTCTGACAATGCATAAATTATATAAAAATGTTTAACAATACAAAAGACATGACAATATTTTTTCTTGATATGCATTATTACCAGCGCAAAAAATAAGGAGATATATTGTTATTGAGGTCATGTTCATTTAAGTCATAACTAAACCATATCTTTTATAACTTACAGCTAGTAAACATTGATTATTAAAATAATAGTAACTATATCCAAATTGCCCTATAAATGCCAAAATGAACTGGCCTCACCGGCACATATTCTTGAACGTCTGTGGTTGTTTCTTGAGGACTTAAACAAAACTCCTACTCTTGTTTTTCATTTTCTGAAAGTGAGTGGACTCGTGGACTTCGTCTAGTATACTCCTAGACACTGAGATTTGTAACAACAGCAACAAAAATAATAGTAATTCAGCAAAATGTTTAAAATTAAAAAAAAAAAAATTATGAATATTGCAATATAGCGGCAATTTCAAAAGAATATTTACGAGTAAATCACGCAGTTAGTATTTACTCTCTTAAAATAAAGATAAATGATGCTTGAAGAACACAAAAAAGTTCGGAATGTATGGACACAAAGCGTGTTTCGTAAATTTACCTTTATCAAGACAGTAAATGACTTTCAACAATACGTTCCTTAATAAAGTGAATTCAACTAGCAAGTTTCGCTGACACATAAGATTTATTATCGCTTTCTTTTAATGTCTGAAGTTCTTTTTCAATTAAAGTTGGACACTTTCCATACGATTATATGACTTAAAAAATTTCGCCACGTAAAATCTCTTCAATTGAGAAATGTTGATTGAAGAAGTGTTTTCGAATTTTTTTTATTTCAATCTAGATAACAATGACAGTGCCAAATTATAATTTGTGCCATATTATAATTTGGCAATAAAAATAAAAATTTGGCTAAATTTCGTGGTCTTTAAGAAAAACTTAAAGGCAAGATTTAATCCCTTTAATTTTGAACTTCAATATCAAAGGAAATTTTCGAAAGCGACGAAAAATGTGTCGATCAAGAATATGGGTTTTACACAGTGATAATGTTCTATCTCATACTGAAATTATTACTTGTCAATTCTTGGCAACAATTCAAACAAATGCGACCCTATCAGCACTGTATGTTCTTAATAAGGCACCATGTGACTTTTCCTTATCTCCTTTGTTGAAAGATCCTATTCGTGGTCATCGTTTTGGGTCCATTAATTTGATAAAGGAAAATTGGTTAAAAGTTCTGAAGGACATTCACAATACGAATTTCAAGCAAGCTTTGTTGATTTGGGAAAAAGTATTGGCAGAAATGCATTGTAGTAGGAACAAAGTGTTTTGACAGATATGAGATAAATTTGAACTAATAAACTGATACTTTTTGTTTTGTGCCATCAGTTTTAGTAGTTTTTTAATTACAAATAGAATACATTGAAAAATATAAAGTTATAACCATATTAAAAATGATACGTTTAGAATTATTTAAATTCAATTAAGATGAAATTAAAAGGTAATTTAGGAAATATTAATTAAATTTTTCTAGGATTTTGAGCAATTTTTGATAATATTTAAAATATTAAATCTAACGTTTGATTTTTGACAAAAATACATAAATAATGATGTTTAAGAACTTTAGTTTCTTTGAGTTACGAATAAAAAGACTTTATATATATATATATATATATATATATATATATATATATATATATATATATATATATATATATATATATATATATATATATATATATATATATATATATATATATATATATATATATTAATCTAAAACTTTCTTACCACGAGATAAAAATGATTCCAAACTTTCACTCTTACATCAAATGAATACAATTATTTATTAAGAATCGAAGGAAGATTATTTTCTAATATAATATATGATACATAATTTAATATATAAATAATATTTTAGAAATAAACTTCGCTATTCCAACTCTCCACTTAGTACTAGATCTATAAGCGGAAACATTAAAAAAAAATTTCGAATAAGAATGCAAGAAATTAATGCTAACAAAATTCATCGGACCAGTGTTGAATTCAGTTAAACCGAAACCTCTCTCCAAAAAACAATTGATGCACCTAATTGTTATTATATTCAAACATTTTTTATACCATCACTCTATAATGTCATCTTTGAAACGTTTTGATTGATTTATTATAAAAAATTATAATTGAAAAACTTTAAATCCTTAGCGACTGAAATTTACATGAAATTATTTTTTTATTTTTGTTTTTTCCTTTTTACTGTCATCTTGCGAAGGACTTGTTGAATCATGGTTATTGAACCATGGTTGTTGTTTATGAATTGATTCATCTATTCCAGTAAAATATGCATCGACGAATTTTCGGTTTTGAATTAAACGAGTTGATGGCTCTGGATCATCATCCTAAATGGATGTCATGTATTCGAAATCATTCAACGATGGTTAAGCAACTTATGTCAATATGCACATGTCATTATGAACAAGTTTATGGTACCATGGTTTTGATGTTCACAGAACAATCAATGTTTTAAGAACAATATATTGTACTTAACAACTTTTAAATATCAAATCGAACAAATCGATGAATCGATTCTTCTCGTAAAATTGATGTCATGTGTTCGAAGACATTCAACCATAATTAAACGGCTTCTGTGAGTATGTGCATGGCTGGTATCCATTCAAAATGGCTTGTAAACCATGTTTATAATGATCGAGTATCAATCGATAGCTTCCAGTAACATTCATCAGAATAATTTCGAATCGAACGACATGAATCAGCGAATTCGTCAGCCAAATTGAATAGCATTTGTCCAAAGCCAATGAACTATGATTAAACAGCTATCGTCAAAGTGCAAGAAACCAAACTAATATGGAAGATGTTGCTGAACACTGGTTTCAGAGCTTGTGGATCAAATGCTGTTTTTCAGATGAAATGTATCTCACCAATATTTGGAATTAAATGATGTGCTACCATTCGAAATGGATGTCATATGTCCATATCCAATCAAGCAGGCCCTATGTCAACATGCAAGTGGCTCATGGGCCTGAAACATGATTCTCGTTCTATAAAAAGCTGACGTTTTCACAAACTATGAACCGGGTTTCTTTCCGACGCTCAGCAAAGGCCCTTCGATTGCAAAGCTGTAAGTCTTAGTAAAAATATGCCATCAAATTCATTTCTTGAAAATATTCTTCAGACGTGTGATTGTGAAAACGTGATAAGGTATTCTAAGGACGATTCAAGAAGCACTGGCAGATTTCAAGAGAACAGGCAAAGATATTAGGCAAGCTGGTGAGCCTGACAGCCGGGTAAGGCAACGGAAATTGGTAGATAACTCAATTTAAAAAAAGCAATAGTTTCAGGAAATTTTACACGCTGCATTTCTTTGAGTTTTAAAATATGAATTCCAAACATGAAAAAAAAAATAGTATTCTCATAATATTACAAACATAAAACGCAAAACTATTGGAAACAAAGTGACGCAGACATTGAGCAATATCTGAACAGAACAAACAACTTCATAGTTAATAAAACCTCTATGGAATGTCACCTGATCAATGTTGAGTTCTTTTCAACCGGAACCAATCTCGATAATTAATCATAGATATAAATATGTGTATATTTAAATTTCATTACACCATCTCTGTCTATGACATCATTTTTTGAAAGAGATTCTGAATTAAACAATGGGGGAAATATAATAACAAAAAACTCTCATAAACTCACCTAACCAATGGTCACAAAAACCTTCTTTGACATTTAAAGATTAGGAATAATTCGGAATATGCGACATTAAAATAATGTGAGATGAAAAATCTCATGAAATAGACTATACATAAAATGACAAAATGCGTATGAAAGTATTTCAGAGTTATTTCTGAACATTTCTCAGTCTTAGATGCTTCGTTATTGTCAGGATAATAAGAAATTCCAAATCTTCTTTTGGGAATTATCGAATAGAGGCAAAAAACATAATTTTAGAATTTTTTTTTCAAGTTAATTTAAAACTGAAGGAGATATGATATCATCAACATTTTGACATGTTCTTGCACATTTACAATGGATGGCTTATCCTGCTTTAAAAAGAATGGAGGGGGTGTTTTACATTAAAAAACACTTGAAATCGGCGCCGTCTACCTGAATAAAAAGGGTTGAACGAGTCGGATAGCACGTGTAGCCGTGGTTTGGCACATGAATGGATGGTAACCTGTTGCCACATCATGAAATTTCGTGCGACAAAGACGAGGATTGTTTGTCTTCGAGGTCTCTATAATTAGAAAGACATGGTGGAGGGAGCAGAGACTCAATCGAGGCGGAACGAATCAGTCACGTGTGAGCGTCAACAAGAAGCTAGAAAAAAATGTAGGGTGCCCGGATGTATTTTGGGAACTGTTGAGTAACTTCTGGCAGAAAAATCTAGTGTCAAACCTATTACAAAAATCTTCATTATATATCATCTGCTTTTGTGTATCCAAAGAGGTTTAAGGGTAAAATACAACGTCGAAAATTTTGAAGATATTTTGGACATTTAGTCAATGATCTTTTATTGACCGAAATAAAGAAAAAAAAACGGTTAGATTATTTAAAAACAATAATATCGTGTTTATGTTAAAATGATGAATTTTATTCTCAAAAAATAATCTCGAAAATAATTATTCTTGAACAATAATCTACCCGAGATTCTATTTTTTTATGAAGTTATCTAAAAAAAAATACAATATTCGAAAGAATAATATTTTGTGTATTATGAAAAATATAGTTCAAGAATATTTTTTCGGTGGAAATATTGCGAAATTAATACTTTTTGTATATTATGCCAAACATTGTTCAAGAATATTAAATGACATTGTTTTTATAAAATTGATACAAATATCAAAGTTAGTTATATTTTCCAATAAGTGCTCCAATACTAGTAAGTAAATACATAGACTTTAAATTCCTAAGCACATGCGAAAGGACAAGGCTTAATGTTAATTGCATGTGAGTAAGTAAAAATGACATCTAAAACACTACATAAAAGAAAAATTGGACAATGAATTTCTCTCTTAGGAACCACTTTTCAATCAAAGTTTCTCAAAATATTGAATAAGAAGAAGAAATTATTACCAGCAAGTATCGGAATTTGAGTGATGCTGCATCGTTGCCTGCCGAGAGTATGGATTAACATTCCGCGGTTTTGATACTCGTTCTGGTTGAAATATAACCAATGTCATGCAAAGATGGAACCGATGAGCTCATAATGGTCACACTGAATATCAAGCAAAATCTCAGCTTCTTCCCATTTTTAACACTCGAGAGGATAGATATATTGTGAGGTTGGCCTTGCAAAACCGTACATTCATTAGTTAAGGACAGTTAATCAAGAATTGGGATTGTTTGCAACACGTCCAGTATCCGTTCGTGGAATGCGGTGACATTCTCCTACTACCTATAAGACATTCTGAGGATGTTCTGATGTATTATAATGTGTCCACCTTCATAAATTAGCATCCTAGAGTAATTTTCATAGATCATGGGCAGAATTCATGTATAGATAGGGAAAACTTCTGGAAAATTCTCAAAGTACCCCAATCATGCCGACGTGGATGTTCAAGGTAGTAGCGCAGAATCCATCTCATTCTATTTATCAGTGGCTATTATCGAAAAGGGAACATCAAGAGTTCTGCCCTAACACTAGGCCTTGGTTGGTTAGGGCGTTGTTCTCATTATCGGAAGCCAGTTCGGATTCCGGATTAACCGAAGACCCGTTATGTTTGCTAAAGGTGGCTGGGGTACGTTACAATTTGGAGTGGTCGCAATGTTCTCCGAGGTCGCAAATGATACTTCTGAGGATTGTAAGCCACACATTGAGAGTCTTCTGCTTGGTCCTGGCTTCAAAATCGCGAAGGTTCCATTTGGCTGCTTCTAGCTAACTGCTAAAGCTTAACTCAATACTAGGTACAGGAAAGCATGCTGGTGCAACAACAACTGTAGGCAAAACTGAATCCTAGTTATCTTCTATATTTTCACAAGGACTATTAGGTACAGGACATGCTATGTCTATTATGTATTGAAGACTCGCATCTCTAGTTTGGATCAACTGCGTTGAATGGCGATCGGCACATTTATGACATCTTAAGGCTAGTATTTATGCCCTATTTTCGATGCTTAAGAAACGTCATCTTTCATTAAGATAATGCAAGGAAGCTTGCTTCACCTCAGGTTTTAAACTTCTTCGATACAAAGAATAATCGATTACAGTTCGAGTCTGACCAGCTTTTAGACCTTTCACCAAGTGAAACCATCTGGTCATAGATTGCTAAGATGCTTTGAGTTGGAGAGGTATTCTCCAACTACTATTGTTGATGAAATGTGGCCATAGACGTGACGCAATACGTGGAATGAATGAGCGTTTTTTTTTTTTTTTAAATAAAGCCCTGTTCAACACAGTATCTAACCGACTACGAATGTGGTGGCAACTATTCCTACAAATTCCCCAGCCCGTAAATCTCCGAAGTGTTTGCAAATTTAATTATTTTGCCTTTACTTCATACGTGTTTACGTACCGTAATTTATATTTTTTATCTGGAGTTCTAGTTTTAATGGCATAATTTTTAATGTGTTTTTAAGCCGCTGATTTGAAAAGTTTGAAAACAAATTGAGCAAATTTATGACTACTATCAAGTTATCGATTTATGTTGTATATTTTTAAGAAAGCGGGGGATCAATTCTTAATCATTTTAACTATGTTGATTGAAAAAAACATTCTAGAAACTTTTTTTTTTAATAAATGATGTTGCGAAAAAATTCATTTGTGGGATTATCAAATTTAAAAATATAAATCTGATTTTAAGAACTTACCAGTTCTCTCTTCGTTTACCAACGCTTCATAAGAGAATTGATAAAAATAAAAGTAAATTATAATACCAATATTTTTTTTTCATTTTTATCCAATCATGAATTCAAATCTTAATCGTATTTATAATTTATATTTAAAAGCATGCAAAATTAATCAAATTGCAATCGTTAAAAAATTAATATAAATTCAAAAAAAAAAAAAAAAAAAAAAAACACCGAAGGCCTTTTTCACCCAATTTTTTTATTACCATTTAATTGCTTTTAGAATTTAGAAAATTAGAAATCAGCAAAATTAATATTTAAAAAAAAAAGATTAAATAAAATTTTTTAGAAGTTAAAAACTAAAATCTGTGGAAACAAGGATATATTCTTTTCCGACTATAAAAATAACTGAAAACATAAATATACCTTACTAAACAGATAACTGATTTTAGTTTAATAATTCAGGGGTGGCCAAGTTCCTTAACAGTCCAAACCATTTTTTAAAATTTGAAATTTTTTGCGAGCCACAATTAAATACTTATTTAAAAGGTATTATAGAATTTTTTTGCAGAAATTATATTTATTGAAAACATATAAATAAAAATACAAAATATGTACATTGAATTTAAATATTAAGAATTAAACACATTTATTTTACTTTTCTTAAAAATTCTTTGAAATTTGATGAATAATTGGTGACAGCATTTTCAGTAATTCTTTAAGATGCTGGTTAGTTAATAGTGATCGTTGTTTGGATTTCACGAATTTTAAAGTGGAATAAAAGGATTTTTGTTCCGAATATTGAAATAGTTCGAGACAAGCAGCTTTTTTAAATTCAGGATACTTCGATTCTCGAGATGTTCTTGGGGAATTATGCAGTGAATCGGTATGAATTGTGGAATTTGAGAATCACCTCTTAAAAGCTCAATAAGACAGATTTCTTTACTCAGCATTGTCGGAGCTCCATCACCGTAGCACAATTCTTACTAGTTTATTAAGAAACACATCAAAAGTTTTCACTGTGGAATCTAATGCATTTTTAATATCGACACCGGGATATGACTCTTGAAGAGCTACTAAACCTAATAATTCTTCTTTAACAACGAAGTCAAGAGTAACAAAATGTATAAAAACTATCAATTGCGAAAGATCTGTAATATCTGTAGATTTGTCAAGTGCTGAGCTGAATGCAATTCAGTTCTTCAAATCATTTTTTTAAATTATATTCAAGACATGTATTAATTGTAGTTATGCTTTGTTCGGTTGAGTGTCTCAAGATAGGAATTTGCGAAAAAATTTGTGCAGTGCTGTATTATTTGGATCTAAAACCTTAAGAACATCTTCTAAGTTTTATTTTAATAAACTCTTTCTTTCCATACCGGTATTTTGCAATAGCAATTTTCCAAGCAATAGCAAAACTGGCTTCAGCAACATTATCAGCTTGACTAAGGGTCAACAAAATTGACTGTTGTTTATTTAAATTTGATTTTAAAAAAGTTTATCTGATATTAATTTGTAATTTGGTGGATACTGATAAGAAAACTGAGGAAGATTGGTTTCATAATGTCGACGTAAATAGCTGGCATTATAATTTTTGAGTTATTAAAATAATAGCAATACGTTTTACATACTACAAAGCACATTACAGTTAACTTATCAAAAATCCCAGATTACAAATTATATTCGAGCAAGAGTGGTACATTTTATTTCCTCCAGAGCACAATGTCAATTGTCTGTTGCGATGAAAGTTTATAAATTCAAAATCGTTTTGAAGTCATTTGATTAAGCCACTGTTCGCTCGAGCAGTTTTCGATGAGTCATAATATCCTTAACGTAGAGGAAATGAAACTTGTTACAACGCCGCACTTCCTCTCTCATATTTGTTATCAGGAATTTAAAAAGACATTTTGAAATACATATGAGAAGATAAATATTTTTTTAAAACATAATAATGAAAAAAATGAGAACTCGGGTACATTTACCGAGAGCCAAAAATAATCCTTCAAAGAGCACCATGTGACTCGCGAGCCGCAAGTTGGCCACCCCTGTAATAAATTGTAAAACTACTGCTAATTCATAAATCAAGCCCATTTCTATACGCTTAACAATAAAAGAATCATACTTCCAGTTCAGAGTAAATCCCATAATTTACTAGAAAATGTACTTTAATGTGTCTTTTAATTTTCAGTAAATCCAATTTTTCATTTGTTCATTTGGAATCAAGTAACAGAACAGTATGGTTAAAGTTTCGCTTTCATAATGAATTACGTTGAAATGCTAAATTAACTGATACAAATAAAGGAATAAAAGCATTTAAAAATGTAATTAAAAATTGTATCAGGGATTTGTTTCTTTTCAATATTTATTCATAAAAGCATAATTGTCCTTTTTAACCTCGATAATATTAGAAAAATATGTCATTTAAAGTGGAATGCATTTTCTGATTAATTAGGATTTTAACCCCTTGACTGACTTTGACGAGTCTGACTCGTCATTGATTTCCTGGGCCATCACAGACTTTGACGAGTCAGACTCGTCAAGCGCTTCTTTCGGCGGACGCCGTGCAAGTTACAATTAGATTACATAGTTGCTTCACTCGTTCGACGATTCTCATTTAAAAAAGCACACTGAAAGTAAGAGTTCAGTTTAGCAGAAGTCTCGCACGGTGAATGTTATACTAGCCAATATTTGAGTTTAGTAAAGATTATAAATAATCCCCGTAACATGTATAAGCCGGATGCATTATATGAAAGTGGGGATGATGGTGCAATTGGTTACTCTAGTACTGATGATGAGATTGACACCGGTATTAAATAGTTTTTTTTTGTCGCATCAAATTCCATTTAATTCGTCAGTCAAGGGGTTAAGAAGTGTAAATTTATCGTATTAATATTGCTTACTATAAATAATGTATTGTGCCTAAATTTTGTTTTCTTAATCACAGTATATTTTATTCAAAAAGTTTCATGTTTTCAATGCAATTAATAATTGTTAATAAATTATTTGGCTTAATATTCTGTTTGATTTTAATGATTTATTAAAATATTGTCAAAAAAATAAATGATTTCGAATGCAACTTAAGATAGTGTTTAAAATGATTATTTTAATATAATTAATAAACCACTCTCACAAAAATTTTTAAATATCAAAATATATAAAATTAATTAATTCATTCTGAAATTATATTTGTTCATGAACATCGTTCTTTAAAATTCTCAAAAGAATTTAATATTTTCTTTATAATCTTTTATTTATTACACAAGAGATCAGTATTCTTTAATGATATTAAGAATATGTAATATGCTTTGCTTTTATTCAGTGAATAATAATTTATTAGAATTTAATGAGTGATGTATAATTTAATTGAAATGAAAATTCTAAATAAGCAATATTATTTACGGATAAAAACCTCATAAGAATATATCAATACGTAGAAGTACAGTGTTCTTTATAAAATTATATTTTTCCTCCTTACTATATATATAATTATAGTAAAGTAGTTTAAGCGAGATTAGCTAGTTTTTGAACCAAATGTATTATATATAATTTAATGGAATATATTAAGCAAAAACGATAGATACAATAGACTTTTGTTAGGCTTCTGAAAAGTTGGCAGATATTAAAGTATAAACTAACTGCTGAAGACTTTTGTTAGGCTTCTGAAAAGTTGGCAGATAGTAAAGTATAACTTAACAGCTGAAGACTTTTGTTAGGCTTCTGAAAAGTTAGCAGATATTAAAGTATAACCTAACATCTGAAGACTTTTGTTAGGCTTCTGAAAAGTTGGTTGATATTAACGTATAGCCTAACAGCTGAAGACATTTGCAGGGCTTCTGAAAAGTTTGTAAACATTAAAGTATAACTTAATAGCTGAAGACTATTGTTAAGTTTCTGAAAAGTTGATGGATATTAGAGTATAACCTACCTGCTGAAGAATTTTGTTAGACTTCTTTTTAACATCCACACTAGCTCAATGACTTTCCGAATTACTTTTCGTAGATAATGTGACCCATTTTTGTGTAGCAAAAGGGAATAATCTGATAACTCAGCTTCCAAATTGATACAGGAATTTCTTTTCTTTTCTTTTTTTTTTTTTTGAAATTTTGAAATTAGATTTAGTATTTTTTTTTTATTTTCTTGTTGGATTTTTCAGTATAATGGCCTTTTTTTGCCTTGCAAGCTAGGAAAGTTTTAAAAGACATTTATTCCACGAATTTCAATTACTTTTAGAGAGAGAGAAAGAGAATCCAAAGTAGATATTATATTCCAAGTTTAATATATCATATGCTAGATTATTTGATGTGGCCTTCAGTTTTCAGAATGTTTACATTTCACAATTTTCTAATGTTTAAATGTTTTTGTAGATCTTAAAACTTTATTATATTATTTCACCATTTAAATTTTTAACATCTCGTCTGCCGACCGCCCTGTCTAGTGCTGAGAGTGCCTGACGGCCTGACGGCCGATAGGGAGGTCCTGGGTTCGAATCCCAGTTCGGGCATGGATGTACTTTCTCTTTCTATCTATTCTTGTCCTTTCTGTGTATGAATGAGGTGTGAATGGTTGCCTACCCTATAAATGGGTCCCTATGGCATGTGTGTATTGTAGTAGTCGGACTGACTCCACACCAAACATGATTCAGTATGAAAAAGTGGAGCAGCGCATCCCATATTGTCAGCCTAGCTGGCACAAGACAGAAAAAAAAAAACATTATGTCGTATTTTTTTAGTCACATATACGGATGTTCACACTAACAATTTGGGTCTCTACCTCTCGCTTAAATTTAATATAAGCTCAAAGTGGTTTTTAATAGAAAAAAAGTTAGCTAACATCTGCTTTAAATTGAACCAAAGGTTGGAAATTTTTGTAGGAAACAATATCTATATATTGCTCAGAAAAATCAAAGAAAGTCACATTTTTCAAGAATATGAGAATTTAAATATTTCTTTACTGACAAATTGTTTTACATATAAATCTAGAAAAAAATATACTCGAATTGAAAATATCAAATTGCTTCTTTAAAAAAGGAATAACAGTATATCAGTGATTTTGATGATTTCGTTATTCATTTAGAAACGAATATCAATATCATCAAAAACATTACCATACTGTGGCAAGACCCACTTGGAATAAACAGAATTTGTGTCATGATGATCTATGCTTGAATGTCAAATAAAAAAAAAGCGAAATTCAGACGAATCACATGTGTTATCAATCTTCTTTCGTGACATGAAACAGAAGAAAAAAAAACATTCATTAGGCATCAAAGTGCTGGTTCATTGAAACTATGGTTATTTTTATTTGACGAGATTAAATGTCAACAAGTTTTTTAAGTGGTGGACGATATTCACAGAAGTACTTGGAAATGTTGATGCCTATTTGTTCGCCATTTGAATTCTTCAGCGGCGATTGTTGGATTTTTAATTATGATAAATTACAAATTTGTCGATTCTCCAAATTAGCCCTGGAAGATAAGATCAAATATGAAAATCAGAATTTACGAATCCTAGTTCTCATCCCAAATGTGACTTGATAGTTTCAAAGTCTGTTGAAATTTTTCATTCATTATTCTCATACTAGATAAGAAATTAACAGCATTAGTTCAAGTGATCGATTGAAGTACCACATTGGTGTAGTTGATTGTAGTACCACATTGGTATTGAAGTACCACAAGTGACGAAGTTGATAACTGACGTGGTGCTGGGCTGCGGTGGCCTGTTTGGTCAGGGTGTCGTTCTCATTATCAGAAGATAGTGAGTTTGGCATCGTGTTCACGAATAGCGGTTGGGGTACGTTAAAACTGGTGTGATTGCAATGTCCTCCAAATGAAATGATACCTTTGGGGGTGGCAGGCCAAGTATTGGGGATTTTCTGCTTGGTGCCTTGGGTAAAATCACGAAGACTCCACACAACTGCTTTTATCTAACTGGTGGAGCCTAACTCAGGACTAGGTATAGGGAAGTATGCTGGTTCAACAACAACTGAAGTGGTATTCTCCCCATCCCCCTGGTTAAATCACACCAAGTGACTTGGCATGGAACATTGATAATTCCACTTATGAACCATTGAACATTATGTAGTTTTATCAACATGCATAGTCCCTTTCTGAACTATGATTTATAGATAGGTCAGGAATTGAATATACTACTTTCTGATCATAATTACCATGCATTTTTCCGATGGATATCGTGGCTTTTTTTCTGGAACATAAACTTTAGAATTGCATTTCATTGTTTTGTACTTTTTCATGTCATTTAAAATGATGTTTTTTTTTTTTTTTTATTATGTAAGATTTAATATCGTCAATCCATCTCTCGGTTCGATGCCTTTGATATTTCATCGTCCTTATGATTCATTATTTGATACTTAATAGTTAAAAATTTTCCTTGCGCGATGGAAAAAACTTTGGTTATGTCATTTGCTTAAATTCTTCACTCAATATCTTGATTTCTATTTCTTTCTCAAATTTAGAAGTTTGCAAAATTCAGATTTAGAATTTTGTTCTAGGAATATTTTAATAGTACTGCAATACAGTATTATAGTGCTAAGTTTCTGACTGCCTATTTTCGCTTACCAAAACCGTTAAATATTATAAACCGCCCTGTAGTTTTGAAAAACTGTCAAGTGACGAGTTAAATACATTAGCGGATAACTACCCCTACTAACGTTCATACCACATTAACAACGGCCCATTAGATATTAGAAATATTAACTTATACGCCTCTCAGCATGAAATTCTTCTCCTGGGTCGGGTATCGAACTAGCTACATCTTGGAAAAAAAACGTTTTTATTCTTTAATTAATTACTATAATGTTAGCCCTTCAATAAAACTTTTAAAAAAGAGAACCCTCAGAGCTATTTATTGTGTATAATTAGTAGCTTATATCAATGAAAGATGTTTGCATTATTGATACACATTAACCCTATATTTAATTAAATAACATTTTATAGTAATTATGAATTGCTAAAACACTATAATTTAAGTAAAAGTCTTTTATAAAGTAAGGCTACAACCTAAATGTAAAATATCAGGTAGTAAATTAATATTACTTTCAAGCGAAAACACATAATTTGTAATAAAAAAATAAAAATCGAGGAGTTATTGAAAATAGGTTCAGTAGTTGACCAAACCTAGGACTGTTTCTTTAAGGGAGCCCGTGTCCATTAAATGTCATGTATAGTCTAATGTCTCCACTTTGATGTATTGTACGATCTAATTATCTCACGTGTAAAAGTGGCAGTTGTGAGAAACCACCCAATCTGGAGTATCATGAAGAGGAAAGTGCTATCTCAGATTTCGAACTCGGCACTTGATCGTGGTTCAAAATAGTTAAAGTAGTTAACTATGTTTAGTAACTTTGAAAAAATTAGACAGCAGAAAGAATAACGCTTCAACTTAAATGTATATTTTAAAACCATGAAGAGAAACGCGCCCAATTTGCATCTTTTCAAAAACATATTATGAGAAAAATATAATGCAAATAGTATTATTATTTTGGAAAGTACCATTATATTCGCTTGGTATCTATCATAGATAATAATAATAAAATTGTCAGAGGTTTTACGTTATCATAGATTTTATAGTCACATTTTTCCAAAATAAATTTAATTTTGTTTCTTCATCTTCTAGATAACTTTATAGACAACATTGGAATGTTATAAAAATATAGAAAGGCACAGGTGCTGCAATCTTGAGGATGTTCTAAAGTGTTCTGAGGAAAGCTTTTGAGAAAGTTTAAAATAAACTTTTGCCAAAAGTTCTCAAATTTACTTCAGTAGATCTATCATAAGCAGTCATTTCATGGGCTCAATGATAAGATCGCACTCTTCGAAACTGTTAGATTCGAGCACGAATCCAACTATTGTAGAATAACTGGAGATGATTTTTTTTTGTTTCTCCACGCATGTCTGGTTGTGATGGTTGTTTGAATATATTTTTTTCACTTCCTCCATTGGTACTCATAAATGTAGCTCACTATTCATGAAATGCCTCTCTATAAGCAAAATATGGTCAATTCGAAAAGAAACCTTATAGTAGAGTACAATTTTAAGTCGCAAACTAATTGGTTTTAAATATCTCTTGGTGGGCCTTGATTGAAAAACCTTATCTTCCTTTATATATTCTCTCTATTTTTAGTGATTAGTTACTTTTGCTTATTACAACTTAATCATTACTACTGCTGAATAGGAGTTTACTATTGTAATATTACATTGTAGATTACAATATTGAATGAATTCATATAAGAATTTCAAACAATTTATCTTACAGAAATACGTACAGTAGAACTTCAATTATCCAAACCACTTTCAGAATGTCAAAAAAACAAGTTAAACTAAAGAAGCGATGGAAAATGAGAAAAAGGAAAAAGCTTTAGAAAAGGAAAGGTAAGAGAAAGAAGAAGATGAGAATGAGAGAGCGAGAGAGAAGACGTGTGTTACCTGAAGGAATTCAGAAACATTTTTTTGAAAATCCATGGATGTTCATAAGTTAGTGCTGAAGATACAGGAGAATGGATTATGAGTCAGGCTCTAGATTTCAAATTGCCGATGATGGTCGACTTATTGAAAGTGTTGAGGAAGAAAGATGACTTTTGTGTCCAAGTTGAAGCAGACAAAGGATCATCAGATACTGAAGATTTTTTTGGATTTGAAACTACTTTGAAGTGGATGGAGCGTCAGCATGAGTATGGCAACCTGAAAACGGGTGAAATCAGTGAAACTGCTTAAACTGAATGAAATGTTTAGCAAGCAATGACTTTCATTTACAGCAATGTACATAGATACTGTGTTAATGAACAGCACTTGTAAGTACCTTAACATTTAAAAGTGCTGAATTTTCATTTAATTGATTGAAAGTTCTTTTTCTTTGAAAACGCGTCGTTTTTTCTTCCCTTTTCAACGTACAATAATGAGTTAAAATAGATCCTTTTTTCCGAAAAAATCCAATTATCCGAATGGGGTCAGGTCCCAGATGATTCGGATAATTGGAGTTCTGTTGTAATTAGTACACTTGACTAATATAACTACCATCTAATTCTTACAAAGAATTTCCCATTGAAACTACAGGAAAAATAAAATATAAATTTTCATCTTTTGCATTTCGTATGTTACTTACATCTCCATCTATGCAAATTTTGAAATATCAAGACAATATTATAAATACAAAACAAAAGCCACATTTGCTTATATTATATTGGTTTAATAACGAGTATAGTGATTATTTAAAATTTTACAAATTAATCAAAAATATCATTTTAATTAATTCATGTTAATGAAAATAAGGAAATAGATTAATAAAAACCCATTCTGTGCATTATTATGGTGTTTCAGGTGCAAAATTTATGATTAACTACTAGCTTTTCTTGAAGTGAAAAACAAGTGTGTGTCGTTCTAATTTTTGCACTAAGCTAAAAAGAAATAAAATTGTTAAGCAAGTAAGTGTAAATTTTCTTACATTTTACATTACGTTAACAGATGGCGCAATTGAATAAAATTGATTTTATAATACTTAACGTGATATTGGGTCATATCAGTGAGGGGATTCTAAATGAGGTTAGGAAATACTTCGAGAATTTCAATGCGGCAAATTAACTCTCGAAATTTTTTTGCAAATATTCTATGCACAGGAGGTGAGCAGATGTTAATTGATATGAACTTGTACTTTTTAAATGTGGAGAGAAATTAGCATATTTTGTAATTTTGCAATTTAATTGCGGAATTCCTTTTCCTGAATGGTAATCGCTTGCATTTCCTTTTTAAGAATGAGTTTCCTCTAATTTTTGTAGATTATTTTCGGCGAAATTAAAAAGTTAGTTTTAAATTAAATTTTGTAATTTATTTTAAAAAATATAAATACTATTTCATATATGGAATTCATGCTTACCACATCTGCTCCTTTATAAGAACAAAATGTTCTTTCATGCATTTAGAGATTTTATTTCATAACTGCTTAATTATAATAAATTTATTCAACTTTATGTCGCTGTATATTCTCAAAGAAAATTTTATTAAAAAAAATCCATCTTTTACTTGAGAATATCTCTTCATGAAAACACTGAAGTATCTTATTGTGCGCAGTTATGGTACGATACGTTGCCGCAAAAGCATTAAATCATTGTAATTAATTTTCTAATGATGAAGTTAGGTTAGTTAAAACTTGCAAAATTTTAAACTATACTGACTGTAAATTAAGCAACGTTAGGTTGTTATTATACAATATTTTCCAGACAATATTGAATCTATGTCCTACCAGATTCGATATTGTCTGGATTGAACCAAAAAGTTTTTTAGTACTACTTCGCCATAGTGAATCATACAGATTCAAATAATTATTACCACATGACCGTAAATTGTTTAATTCTTTATAATTTTACTTCACAACCTCCTGATAAAAATTTCGACAATCACAGACATTGTCATGTAATAGCTTCCGGCTGTTAAACTATACGATTCGAGAACCCCAAAAAAAAATTTACAGATTTATAAATTGCAAAACAATTCTATTTAAATCTTAAATGTTCGCTTTTAAAATGATGCGATGGACATGATTGAAGTATTGATTAATAAGTGCAGAATAGCTGAAAAAAACAGAAGAAATATTTTATTGAGATCACTTATAATGATCATCAATAATTATAATTTTTGTATTTATGATGAATTACATTTATCGATAATCATTTTAATTAACATTTGAAACCAGGAGAATTATTTATAATTACATGCAAAATCTTTTTATGTCTGTTCTTTTAGTAAATTCATAGAAAAATCTGCACCAAATCTTATAAAAAATTATTCTTTTGTTTTCTAATAAATTTTATTACTTGAATTATTTTTCGATTATATTTTTTTAAAAAATTAAGCGCATTAACAGGAGATTTGTGTTTTTTCCTTACTGAACTGAGCACAATAAGAATATTTTTGCTTACCTTCTGTTTTTAGGGAAAGAAGTATTTATTTTTATTTTTAGTTATTTAAAGAATAAGAAGTCAATCATTATATATCTGAAAAAATACGTTGACTCTCTAAGGTAAAAATAAGTTACCTCGAAAACTCCTCTCAAACATGCAATACTTTTATAACAATTTACAGTAAAACAATGCTTTTTTTTTTGGAACTCAAGCAATAAAGACTTGCCACTCTTATAAGTGAAGTTAAGGAGAAATGCGAAAGTCGGCCGACCAATTGACCCCGGGAAGAATATTTTTTACTGCTCAAGGAAACTTTTCTCGTGTTTGAAGCCATTTGCTTTCTGTGTCAAAGGTCGTTGACATAAATTGTAAAACAGCGTGAAATAACTGAGGTACTTTCTTCTAGAGAATGTTTCTTTCTGAAAACTAAAGCCGCAGTAGCAGCAAAAATGTGAGTAAAGAAACGATAATTTTTAAAATTATGAAAGATTGGCAAAGTATGGATGATCTTTTGCTTTAGCGTAACTTTCTTTGTTTTAATATCGGATTTCGTATCATGTTGTAATTTATAACGTTGTTTCAAATAGTTAATGATGTTAATTTGAAGAGGAACATCTCTTCAGCACTTATTGCACTTACAATCAAATTAATAACTTCTTTTAAGTGTGATATTACACAATTAGATTAGATATAATATATTTACTTCCCAATTTTGACTTTTTTTGCTACATACACACTGCTTGGCAACATTCAAAGTAAATACAATCAGCGGAAATAAAAATGATTTGGTTATCAGTGGTTTTTAATAGTTCAGAAGCCAGTGGTTTAATACTTGATTCAATTCTCAAGCTAAGAATATCTTTCAAAAGTTCTTTGGAGTCAAATGACCCTTAGATTACGCAGTGAAGTATGTGTAGGAGTTTGTTATCTTAAATGTCGGTCTCATCAAAAAAATTTGATTCAAAAGAATATGAAATTAAGAAATGAAAAAATTTGTAAGAAATGCAGAATTATTCAAGCAGGAAAAGAAAAAAAGGTTATTTGATAATTCTGAATGGTACTAATAGAAATTATTAGAGAAATGCATAAAATTGAACACTTTGAAGTAATGAACACTGAAAAAGCAATTTGAAGATGCTTCTTCTTATTATTATTAATTTTATTAAAAAAAAAATGAAAATTGAAACCATGATGACGAATGAATGAATTGTAATCTATATAACTGCAAAGGAGGTAAAATAGAAGAATTTTTTTTATCATAATTCAAAAAAGATCTTGAGTGCTATGATTTCCTTTTTTTCATAGTCATTTTATAAGAGGAGTACTTACTCATGCTTACCTGATTTCATACTTACCAGTTAATAATGGTTTCAGTAATTTGATTACTCAATATCCAGACAAATTAACAACATAAAACATACTTTGATTGAATGAAAAATAAACAATCTCAGATTGTAAAATGTAAATTACATTTGAAATGTTCTTAGGGTGTATCTCTTCGGTGTCAAAAATATCTCAAAAATCAATATTGTGAATTTAATATTGTTGCCTCAGATGAGATCAGAATATTGATTAAGTTATGAGAGGATCCATAATAAACAATCAAAATTCAAACGAAATAAACGCATAGCAAACCGAAGAAATGCAATATGTATGCTCAGGGAACCTCTTTATAAGATATTTAAGGATATTAAGAATAGTATGTGTAAATTTTGATTGGTATATCGATGTGAATAAAGATTTGAATATTACCTTAAGAAGAATTTGAGTATCAAAACAAAATAAAAAAATTAAATCATCGTTGTCGATTTAAATTAACTATAATGGGGATGTTTTGTCTTGCCTTTTTCATTTTACTTTTTCTTCTGTTCTATTGTCACGTGTTAATGGCTTGAATCAATGAAAAACGGCTTCACAAATCTATACTTTGGTCTTTCTATACAAAATCATTTTATTGACAAAATGAATTTCGACAGTATTCTCAGGCATTCGATGGTGAATTTCGCCTTGTTTGCTACCTCTCGAAGAATGTGATTTGAAGGCAGGCAGCAAATTCGCCGACAAGTCGGATTTACAACGTATTTCAAAAGATGTGACATGGATGAAACATCATCTGACGTCATGGATATTTTAAACCAATGAGAATCGTAATAAAGTGGCGAACTCAGGATCGCAACTGTGACGAAAGAAACATCCACTTTATGGTTAATAAATATAAAATCTCATGGAAATAAAACGGAAGGTTTTAAAGATACAATTGGCAAAAAAAGTTATAGAAACAAGAAAATACTTTAAATACGATATGGAATCTATTTACGGAAGTAGATTGAATACAAGTTGAAACAAATCATACAATCGGAATTTGATAATCGTTTGCAATAATGTAAATTTTTTCATATTGTATGCTTTAATGATATCCTGTAAATTAAATGACGTAAAATTGCTATAGTCACTTCTTCAGCGACCTTTAAAAAGCCCTCATCCATTTGCTGATAAGCAAGTTGAAAGTGAAACTTTAATCTGTGAGTAATCGAATCTTTTCTTTTTGTTTTTCCTTTCAATTTTTTCAGGAAATTGAATCAGGAAATATATTTTATGAGAGGAAGTTCAGAATTGATTGCTGAATATCAACAATCAACCTTGTGAAGTGAGCAGAAAACTTCGTAATAATAGATTTCTTATAGACGTGAGATAAAAACTTTCTCCATTGGATTTTTTCTTTTTGACAGAGGGTTTTCATTTTTTGATTTCTAATCAATGCATACTGTTTGATATTACTCTTTTTATGTTAATTCTAGAGTATTTATTATTTTTAATTTAGAAAATTTCTTTTCTGAAATAAATTTTCTGGGTGGCATCGCCATGTACACGCATATTAAAATTGAAAAAAAGTATTATTCGATCTTATTTTCCCATAAAAATTTAATTTAGAATATAGAAATTGATTTTATAGCATGTAATTATATATGCGTTACTGTATATAAACTTAACTCTCTATTCTAAAAACATTTTATTTAAATTTTTTTTGCTGATTTGTTACTTGTTTGTCTTTTTACAAACTGTCTCATGTCACACATATAAACTGTCACATCATGAATACCAGCCCCAATCATAAATACAATTCATTAAGTGATTTTTCTATTAAATTTTTTTCAAAAATAAATAAACTTAAATGAGATAAAATTTTCCAGCATTTGGTTTCTTGAACCAAATACCATCCTTAAGATCTTATCCATTTACCTACCCCACTGAAGGGGAAATATATTCATTAGGATGCGTTACCAGCATGCTTCCCTACACCTAATCTTGAGTTGGGCTCTACCAGTTACTGGAAGTAGTAAAGTAGAAGTGTTCGTATTTAGAAGGAGTGATCAAGAACAAGACCCCCTCATACTTGACCTGCCAACCCCAATGGTATCATTTCACTTGGAGGACATTGCAACCACGACCTATTTAAAGAACTCTGGCCTCTTTTAGACAGCACGACGAATCTTTGGTTAATCTTGAATAGGGAACTCATTATAACTACCTTCCTATAGTGAGAGCGTCGCCCTTACCAATCAGGCCATCTTGGCCTCACTCTACATGTTGTAAAAGTGTTGAAACAAGAACACCAACAAGTGCTCTTATCTTTGAATATGTGCATACAATGTTTGATACTAAATCTCTGCTGTTGTGAAAAATTATAATTTTTTCCGTTTCTCGTGTGGTTTTCGTGATAGGACCGCTAATTTGAGAGCTTGGCCATTTAAGCCTTTTCATATCATATCTCGACAACTTCTTATGATAATAATTGTCAACATTCCAAATTTGAGGGGAATACGAGACAGGATTTAACTAGGCACTCTGTACCTAAATTTAAATCTTAGTCAAGTCACTGATGACAATAATAAACTCTCTTACCTAGAAATCAGATATAATAAAAAATAAATGAAATATTTGTGTTTCTAATAAACAAAACACAAATATGGCTTACAACTTAATAAATGTAAAATGTTCACCAGTCTTTTTTATTATGAACCATATGAATAAGTAAAATCGTCATCCCATCTAAGTGTCTCCAATTTGAAAGATACTTAGGGGGAAATGGATTGGAATAAATTGTGAGTTCTGACGTGAAGCACGGGATTACATAATTATGCGAAATAAAAATAGATCAATTCATCGTCGACAACTAGATGAAAAATGGCACTTGAAACATAAAAAAAGTGTGAAAGTTATGCCTGTCGCAATTTTTTTTGACTAATTAAAATTTAATTGCAAAGTTCTCTGGCGTTCATTTAGAGATCATTTTATCTTTGGCTTGCTGAATAGAATTTCTACATTTATAGGATAGATAGACTCTGAAAACCAGAGTAAAAAAGAAAATTTTCATCAATAGAAGAACAAAATCAGCAGATTGAAATGAGTTAGTATTCCAAAAATATAACTTACACTAACTATACTGAATAAAAATTTGGCAGAGAAAGGAATATATGACTAAAACTTGACTGATTTGACTTAGTAGTACACTGAATGGTAAAGAGAACAATTCGTTGTATGCGGAATCAGATGGGGATTTAGAAGGGTTTTAAGTGATTCATCATTTAGCTCTGGAAATGAATGACTGGGTTTGATGCTGCTTTTATGTCAAGTAGATCAGAGACAATCTGGAATAAGTTTCACTTTATTCTTTGAAGTTATTCTCAATTGATTTAAGTGTTCAATCCCTGATGAAAACACGTCATTCTAAAGTTAAGCAATTAAAATT
Source organism: Latrodectus elegans (assembly GCA_030067965.1). Taxonomy (NCBI): domain Eukaryota; kingdom Metazoa; phylum Arthropoda; class Arachnida; order Araneae; family Theridiidae; genus Latrodectus; species Latrodectus elegans. The sequence goes on from CM057812.1 coordinate 17,630,784, forward strand.
AATATAGACACACATATGTGTGTGTGTCTACCAAGCAGCTTAACTTTAAGGCAATGACTTATTTGTCAGAAAAAAGATGTCAAAAAATTATAGAAACTGGTATGATTTACATATTGAGCTTTATGGCAACACACTTGGTGATAAAATTTGGAAGTTAGAAATTTTTTGTCTCGTTTGTAAGCAAGATCACTAACACTGCAGGGAAAAAAATCAACTACACATTAGTAGAGGTTCAACAATTTAATATCCAACGACAATTTATACAACAAACACATGAAGGAAATGTTTCTTACAGTGCACTGGTCTGTATGAGAGTTCCAACAGAATTACACCATGAGTGTGTCAGAAAGTAGATGCAATACTTGGTCCTTCAGCAAAACAAACCGACGGTGACATGGTAATAAGGTAAATCAGATTCGACTAAAAGACTAAAAACAAATATAACTCTATGCATTATTTTGTTGGTATGATTGCATTGAATCCTCCACGTACACCAATGTGCATTTTACATATTATTTTCTTCACATTTCTGTTGTTGTTTCTTATCCCAGTGACCAGGAATGCTACATCAGGTCCATAAGTACATTCATCCTAAAGAAATCCAGTACTAATAAGGGGTCTTGAACCAGATCTGGCCTGGTAAGTCCAAGATAAAATGTGACGAAGGGAAGATTATTCAGAAGAGTACTTAGTACAGATTTCTGAATATAATGTGTGTGGTCCACAATTCTTTTCTATATCTTGTTATATATTGTTTTTATGACTATAACCATCGACATTCAAATAACAGGAATTCATGGACATCATATATAAAATTCATAATGTAAATACATGCATAAGTTTTATTTCACATTTTAAGTTTACTTCAAAAAATTGTTTTTCAGGTGAAATATTATATTAGCACTATGCCGTTTTTTTTCACATACATTTTAATTGATTTCAACATTATTTCATATATAAATGTGTATATTTTTCTATTTCCAATGGCATATTATAGACAGTTACAGCAAAATAAATAAAAAAGATAGAACAATAACACAGGAAGATACTGCAACAGAGTCTATTAATCTAACATGTCTCTAGCTTCCCAATAGCGCTCAGTTAGAGACGTCTTACGAAGTGCAGGGAAGCTAGGAAGATACTCTGCGTCCATGACCTCACCAATGTTGCAAAGAGTGCAGACCGGAGAAGGAAAGATACTAAATATATGCACATGTTTCCGCAGACAGTCGTGCCCGGTATCAAGGCGGAATTCACCCACCGCTCCATAGTCTTCCCCACAACGCTGGTCAGTGAAATTGGTCTGTAACTATGAAGATTATCTGGGTCTTTGTCCTTCTTGTGAATTGGTATTACAATAGAAATTCTCCAATCAGCCCGGGATATTGCTAGAATTCCTGATGAAATTGAAAAGGTTTCAGGTGATTTCAAATGCACTAGGGTCTAGGTGGATTTGAAATTCAGGGTGGATGTCATTTGCACCTGGTGATTTACCGACTGAGAGGCTTCTCAGTGCATGGGTTAATTCATCCCTGGTTATAGGTGCGGCAAAAGCTGATTCATTATCAGACTTGAACCCTGACTGCAAATGTGCAGTTTTCCGCTTAACAGTAGGCGAATTTATTTTTGCATGGGTGTCTTTGCGATGGGCCTCAGAAAAGTGCTGAACGAAAGCTCATGCTACAGCTGACTCCGATGATAACTTTTTCCCTTCAACTGTGAAGGTTTGCTTAGGTGGGCCAATAGAATCATATATTAGATTGCCTATAAGTACGATAGTATATATTGGAGATAAATTCCTTAAATGAAGATCGTTTGCTGGCAATTACGGCTTTTCTAAAGGTTGCAAATTGCCTTCTCCAGGCCTGAGCATTACAAGGGCGCGAAGTCAACTCCGCCTTTCGCCTAAGTCTATTTCGTTTGACTATCACAGTCTGTACCAGAATCAATAGGAACATACTCTCTATATGATATGTACATAAATTGCTTTAACATGCAGCACTAATATTTAAAATGGTAAGAAAAATATATTTTATTGAATAGCATCGAGTGAATTACTTGATTTAATTTGGGATTCAGTGGGAAAAATTTGAGATATACTGTTAGTAAGAAAATTTTTTGAGGATAAAGTTATTTATCTTAAAACAATTTCTGTTACGCAATATTTAAAAAAATGTAAATAGGAAAAAAATAATTCTTTTTGACATTTTTGTTTATTTTTTAAAGGTGTAAGTTCAAAAAAATTTGCTAACTGAATTTACAATGTCCATAAGAAAAGAATTATGCATAAATAAATTAAAAAATAATGATGATGTTAATGGAAAGAATAGGGAGATTTAATTCAACGAAATAAATAATAAGTATTATTTACTCTCGTTCCTATTTCGATTACATAAATAATATTAACAATGTAGCTAATTAGTACAATAGATGAAATAGCATATTTTGTGAAGATGATATGTCTTTCAGGAACATCATTCCTTAATGATAAATTTTCAATTCATTACAGAGATGGGTCTAGAAAAATTGAATTACAGGTGTTTTTTTTTTTTTTAATCAAACGATAATTTGAATATGGAACTTTCTTTTCCTTGATGTTTTCACAAACACCAATTGAAGTAATGCTAATATGCTCTAAAAGTTTTCCTGTAACATCAATTTAAAAATAAATTACTTTACGAATTTTTCTTTAATACTCGAATTTTATCATTTGCTTTCTTTTTTAGTTATTATGTAACTTTTACTACCTGTTTGTTATTCATGGAGTTAAAACTGTAGAATCAGAAAATCCAATATCGTTTTTTTTCATTGAAAAAAAAAAGATTGATATTTCTTCAAAGAATGAATGTTTCTTTTGTGAAATTTGTTTCGAAGAAACTTGATGCAAAAAGGTAATATTTATTGTCATTGCTTCTTGAGAAGTAACACGCTACTATATCAATATTGTGGACAAAAAATTAGTTACTCAAGAAGCAATTAAGTGGTTATGTGATCGATCATACAAAATCTCACGTATTTGAACAAAAATGAATGCCAACACATTCTTTGGAAAAAAATCGTTGCATTTTCAAGAACATCAGACATTTGAGTATTTTTGTAACGTTTTGACATATTATATGCAGGCAAAATAATTTTAGAATTTCAAAATAGCTTAGAGGAAACCTAAGTTTAGACAATTCGAACATTTATTATAAACTCCTATTCTATTTTTCTTTATGTTGTATAATGTGCTATATAATTAGTATAAGAATAATTATGTCCTTATTTCGTATAAAAATTCTAGGGCACATGTATTTGTATATTACAGACATACAGGTATATTACATTGTAAAATATAATTATAGAAATTTCTATTTTTATGAATTTAGAAAGTTTTTCATTATAAGATTACAGAAATAATATAGATCGTGACTAATTCAGTTTGTATGACTCTACTTCAGTTTTGCGATATTCAAAATAACCATAAACAATACATAAGCATCATAAAATTTGTAATAATTCTATAAAAAAAATTTTTACTAACATATGTTTTGTTATATTAAGCGTTAATATCATAATTTACAGATCATTTTTTTATCATATATTACTTTCTAGGAAGATTTCACTTCACCTTGAATTATTTTATTTCTAGATTTCCTTGAATTTTCCGTAATAAAATTTATAAGAATGACTTGGCACATCAAATGTGATTTCCTTTTATTCCCTCACTTAAATTCTCTTATTTATTAACACTTTCTTTGAATGACTTTACTCGGCTTCTTTCAAGGTAAATTCAAATTTGTTTTCTAGATGTTTTACTGGGACATAAATTATACTCTATTCAAAAAACCGCACAGACTAAGAAATAACATGACATATAAATTAATAGTATTATATTTATCTTACATGACTAATGGGCCAATAAAAATGTGTCGGGAAATATTTTTCTACATATATTTATGTTAAAGCAATCAAATATTAATAAACAAAGATATTTTAAATTATGTTTTTAATATTTAAGGATTATGTAGAAATGTGTTGAGACTATATTCGGAAAAACTTAATTTAAAGAAATATTTTAACTTTTTTTCCCTTGAAAAGGGTACAACTGGTTTACCAACACATTGAATGAAAAACACGATAAAAATTTGTTGTTGTGTCTTATCCCTCCTAGTTGACAGCAACATCAAACCAAATCGACGAGCCCAAACGCTTTCGAACAATGGAGCCAACCTCAGAGCTCGAGAATAGTGGCATTTATTTAAACCAATGCAAGCCAAAATGTGGGCAGAAGCAGCTTGAATTGCACGGCATTTTGGACCCAGGAGATAAAATTTGTGGCCTGACACATGACGTTGTACACTAAGTGTCCACTTCGAGAAGTTGTCTGATCGCGCCTGATGCCAACCTCAATCTATAAAAGTTTAGGAAATAGAAATAAACTAGAAATATGTTGATTCAAAAATAAAATAATGTGTCCACAGAGAATTTATTAACTAATTTTACGCACATTATTTGTTTAGTTCAAATAGGCTATAGTCAGTGATAATCTCTTTTTCGTAAACTTTAAGAAAGTAAAACATAATATTATATGAGTACTCAATTTAAGAATAATTATTAGTACTCAATTTACAGTACTCAACTCTAATTACTGGTATTCAATAAGTACTCAATTTAAGAATAATTTAGTGAGAGAAAAAGCTTTTTTTTTATCTCAAATATGCCTTTCTCCATAGAAAACATTTTACTTTGCATGATATTTTATTCAAAACCATAATCCTGTTTTATTTTATGGGAGATTTTAATTTCATATCTTTAGAGTATTGTTTAAAGCAAGTATATTATATAAGGATTAGTATTATTTTCAGATATTTCCTGAACTAGTAGAATATATCCACCTATTGGCAACCTTTGCGACGTTTTTTCGTCGCAAAGCTATCCTAACTCTGTTGCCACTTTAAAAAAGCTATATATATGACAAAAAGTGACGTAAAACACGAGAAAAAACTGAACCTAGAAACAAAAAAAGTCAAATTAGCAACACCAAAGTGAAAACAAAAACATTATAATCAAAACAAAGGATGATCACGTTAAAACTGGGCGTGGTCGCTATGTTCTTCAGAGGAAATGGTACCTCTGGGTGTGGCAGGTTAATTACTGAGGGTCTTCTTCTTGGTTCCTGCTTCATAATCATGAAGACTCTACCCGGCTGCTTCTATCTTACTGGTAGAGCCCAAATCGGGGCTAGGTACAGGGAAGCATGCTGGTACAACAACAACAAAGTTCCATTTCTGTGTTTCCTTTATGAAGATAACCAAACATTATTGTCATAGCTCTATGAATACAATACAAATATTATGATTTACACATAATGAGCTACTATGTCAGTATTATGATATATGAGATCAGTATTATAATACACCAGACCACCATTATGAAATGCAAAACCAGTATTTTGGTACACAAGACCAGTATCATGATTTTCGTGGTCAGTATTTTGATACAAGACATTAGTCATATAATACACGAAATCAGTAGCATGACACAAGCAATATAACTCTGCTAGAGTAAATTGTTAGCATTATGATATTATACGTGGTCAATATTATGATATCTAAAATCAGTATTATAATACAAGAGTTTACCAGATTAATATTTGAATAAAAGGTCAGATATGTGTTTTGATTGCATGGTAGCTTTTCGACAAAATAGTGTTTTACTTTTTTTTATTTTTTTAGAATGGTTCTTTAAGTCTCATTTTTCAATAGTTCCTTCTATTTATCATTTTCAATTTATTGTTTGCTTCGTAATTTTCTTTTCATGATGTTATTTGATATACACTATATACGACTTATATAACACAATATAGAAAAAAATTCCGCTTTTTGAGTTGAAGATTGCATAACTAAAAGCGCTGGAATAATCTGCTTAATCTCTGATAGATTTCACTTAAATATACCTTTTTTTTTTTTTTTTTTTTTTTTTTTTGTTCTTATTAATAGCAGAAATTTTTAGGATACATGATTTTATTTACAAATGTTTTTAAACAGAGTCAAACCATTTTTTTTTCAAAAAAAAGTTTTTAATTATTTTTAATATTTTTCCATGACGATGATTTCTCATGAAATTTTATTGGCGAAAAATAGCATTATTGAAACTTTTGGCTGTTGGTGTATTAAAATAAGTTATATTAGTTGATCAAACCGAAAACTTCCTTGTTGAGAGACTAGAATCCCTTTCCTAATATTGGTATCGAAGGATACGGAAAAATTGGTGCCAACTCAAGTGTCGACTTTGTCCTTTGACTATAGCTCAAAATTAAGAGTTGGCTGGTTGTGCTAAATCAACAGAAATGTGTAATCAGAAACTTTTTCTAATTGTGTGTCTACCCAAAGTAAAAATATTTTATAATTTTTATAATTCATAGCAATACTTAAATTAAATTTAAACACAGATGCCGTATAATCTAGGATTCGAAATTCTGAATTATTTTGGCGAAGAAGAAATGTTGCCAAGAAGACGTGCGAGATGACGTAAATACTAGGGTTGCCAAAATCGAATTTTCTGCATAATTTTTATAAGTCTCCATATCTATGGCGTAATAAAAACCAGGTTACTAAATTCATAAGAAAATTCTCCTAAAAATCACCAAACTCAGAATTTGGTATCCTGGATAATACAGCATCGAAACGCTTAAATTTATTCAAATCTATCAAAGTTTGTATTAACATCATTCGTTTAAAAATTTGCGCGAAACTCAAGTTAAAAAAAAATTCTGATTATATCCATGTCAAAAACTTAAAGGTTATCTTTTCAAAGTTTTTTACCACTTAATATACAAGGTTCCAAGAAATAATTTATTTCAGGAACACAGATTGCTGTATTGTTACTGCTGAATTGCTCTGTAAATTAGCCAGATAAGAAAGATTTATTTTCAGATTTGCTTCGGTGCGAACTCCTTACATCAATAAATTGAGAACAATGCAAGCACAACTTGAGAAGTTAATTCTTCTTGCCAAAAATATCAATTAAATGCGTAACCCAAAGACTTCTAGAATTTAATGATAAGTTTAAAATTACCATCACACACACACAAGAAACTTTTTATATTAATTAATGGTTTGACTTGTTCTCATGTATTCAAATAAATATATAATATAAAACATTGAATGTAATTTACCGATTTTATTCTATCATGTGATGTTTTTGTGTAGAAAGTAAAATGATTGACTATAATTTAACAAAAACATTATAAATAAAAACACAAGGCAATTTACAACTTTCTCCATTAATTAAACCTCTATCGTTGATACTACATACCATGATGTAACCTAAAACAATTTCACACTCAACGTAATACTTGATTATATAATAATTTATCGTTCATAACATAGTAAAAATTATAGAGATTTTTCTCAAGACTCTATTATTTAACAGTTCAGAAATTGAAATTTCTAGAAAACTGTATTTATCCAAAGCACATTGAACTTATATTTATTTGTTTGTTTGATTCAATTTTTATTCAACGGTCAATTTTAGCGAATTGGACCAAGATATCGGTTTGATATAGAACTTCTATAAGTATCCAAGTGGAGGTAAGCTGGGTAGATTCTACAGATACTTTTTCACTCCAAGGCTAATTTAATCGAGATCTATAAATTAATGTGAGTACCGAACCACTACAGACATCCATGTCCAAAATAAATTGAATGTTAATTTGTGATTCTATGGATATTACGGTGGTGATATACAGTTTTACGTAGTGTATGGTTCTATGGATACTTTTTCACTCTAAGGCTTATTTGATCGGGACCTATAACTTAATGTGAGTACCGAACCATTACAGACATCTATGTCCAAAATAAGTTGATTGTTAATTTGTGATTCTATGGATATTACGGTGGTGATATACAGTTTTACGGTGGTGTGTATAGCTCTATGGATACTTTTTCACTTCAAGGTTTATTTGATTGGGATATATAACTTAACATAGATATTGAACCACTACAGATATTCATGTCTAAAATAAGTTGAATGTTAATTTGTGATTCTATGGATATTACGGTGGTGGGATTCAGCTTTACGGTGGTGTATGGTTCTATGGATACTTTTTCACTCTATGGCTTATTTGATCGGGACCTATAACTTAATGTGAGTACCGAACCACTACAGACATCCATGTCCAAAATAAGTTGAATGTTAATTTGTAATTCTATGGATAGTACGGTGGTGGGATTCAGCTTTACGGTGGTGTATGGTTCTATGGATACTTTTTCACTCTATGGCTTATTTGATCGGGACCTATAACTTAATGTGACTACCGAACCACTACAGACATCCATATCCAAAATAAGTCGAATGTTAATTTGTGATTCTATGGATATTACGGTGGTGGGATTCAGCTTTACGGTGGTGTATGGTTCTATGGATACTTTTTCACTCTAAGGCTTATTTGATCGGGACCTATAACTTAATGTGAGTACCGAACCACTACAGACATCCATGTCCAAAATAAGTTGAATGTTAATTTGTGATTCTATGGATAGTACGGTGGTGGGATTCAGCTTTACGGTGGTGTATGGTTCTATGGATACTTTTTCACTCTATGGCTTATTTGATCGGGACCTATAACTTAATGTGAGTACGGAACCACTACAGATATCCATGTCTAAAATAAGTTGATTGTTAATTTGTGATTCTATGGATAGTACGGTGTTAAGGATATTACGATATTATGGATATTATACGGGTAAAACGTGACGATATTAAACATATTACGGTGGTGATTTAAAGGTATACATTTCTATGGTAGTGTATGGATACTTTTTCACTCTAGGGCTTATGTGATCGGAACCTATAGCTTAATGTGGTCACCGAACCGCTACAGATATCCATAATCAAGATAAGTTGAATAGTTAATTTGTCATACTTTGGTACCATGAGCACACCAAGAATAATTAGATGAAAATCTGTGGTTTTAAGCGAATTTCTAAACATTATCAGCATTCATGTCTTTGGTATTGGTTTGTCATCGCGATTACATATTGCTTAGAAAGGTTCGACGTGGTATATATATATATATATATATATATATATATATATATATATATATATATATATATATATATATATATATATATATATATATATATATATATATATATATATATATATATATGTATATATATATATATATATATATATATATATATATATATATATATATATATATATAATATATATATATATATATGTATGTATGTATGTATATATGTATATAAGATAAAACATGAAAAATATGAAATTAGAAAAATACTAAAATATACGAAACAAATGAAAAGAAGAAGGCATAGGGACCACGTCTTCATCAAGAGGGAGATGGCCAGCTATGCAAAAAGAAAGAACACTCTTTCCTGACACCTCCCTCCTGATGAAGACGTGGCCCCTATGCCTTCTTCTTTTCATTTGTTTCGTATATTTTACTGTTTTTCCCAATTTCATATTTTTCATGTTTTATCTTATTTATATTGGCGAATCTTTATTTAGCTGCTTTTGCGCTAGCTAGATTTCCTATTATATTGTATTGTATTTATTTATTACTTTATATATATATTTATATTTTTGCTTTTTTTTTATATTAATATATATATATATCGATAAAGGTCTTCTAATTAAACTTGATTATAAACCACTTGAGCACATGCTTTAGTGAACTGTGAACTGAAAATCCCTCAACTACTGATTCTATAACCAAATGAAAAAGATTATTAAATATTATTGAAACACTATGATTTAAATGGTAGAGTGATTGGAAATTTAATAAATCAAAATTTTGAGAATTAAGGATAGTTTTTTACCGACATGATTTGCAAAAGAATGTGTATGAATAACTGAAAAAAAAAAATTTAAAAAGACCTTGAAATAAGTTTTCATAACTATGTACAACTATATGAACAAAACTTCAGAATCATAGATGAAGAATTTATAACTTTGCGAAATAATATTCAGCCTTATTATTTCTTTTAAAGTGCAAAAAAATTCACTAGAAATTTAATACATGAATAGCAATTTTCAATTATTAATATTGATAAAAAAAATAACATATATAACTGTTATGGTAGAAAATAATTTTCTAAAATAAAATGAACATATTTACGAAATCTTTACTAAATAGAGAAAATATAGTATTTTTAGATGAGGAAGAGGAAGAATTTTTTTTCAGTATTCATGCAGAAAACACAAACATTTTTTAAATTTCTCTATTTTCAAATTTATTTTGTAAGAACTAAGCTTTTCAATATATATATTTTTCAATATATATATATATATATATATATATATATATATATATATATATATATATATATATATATATATATATATATATATATATATAATATTTTAGAGAAAATATGTCGAGTTTTTCACTTCGAAATTATGACCTATTTATATGATCAAACGATAAAATAAATTTAGGTGCCCCACAAATCTTTTTTACAACATCACTCATTAAATTTCTTCAGGAAAGATTTTTCATACTTAATAAGAAATTAACCTGTTACAAAAGGGAAAACTTGGAAAATCCTCTATATCATATGTATACGTATCCTAAAAACAAATAATATAATAAATAACAATTGAAAATATAAAAAAACAAAAGCGAACATTCATCCCTTGCTGTTCAACAGATTCTGGGTTCGAACGCAAGATCTTAAGCTCAAAGGAATGCAGTCCTTTCATTAAACATGCATAATAACGAGCACAAACATCTCATAGATAACTTTCATACATGAATAAAGTTTTGAAAAGGGTAGCTCATTTACTATATCTTCAATTTAAAAAACGCTTATATCTGCCTGTTGTTCCTGAATTTTTTTCATCAGATTTGTATGAAATTGCAATCCATACACAAAGAAAAATGAATAGCGAGACAAATATTAATTTTCGATAACAGTCGTTTAAAAAAAAAAAAAAAAAAAAAAAAAAATTTTTTTTGAAAGATTTACGATATTGAATTTACTTGATGTATCGGCTGCCCAAAAAATGAATTTGTCTTTAAAAAATCTTATGAACATGCTCATTAAAATTGGTCTTTAATGTATTTATATTTGTATATATATAAATAATGATTTCACTTTTTTATTTTTATTGTTTTCATAATCATAATTTAAAAAAATGAAATGAAATTAACTGTAATATAATGCGCGATGTCTATAAAAATATATAAAATTGAATTAAAGCCATTTTAAGATAAACATCTGGCTACGCTATGATTGTATAGTTTTTTTTATGAAAAAATAAAATGAAACGAAGCAGTATGGTTGTTTTTATAAATTAAATATTTTAGTTTTATGCGTTGAAACTGAAAGAACATCATTTACTGAAAAGCATTTTGATATATTAAAATAAAAAATATTTTTTATAAAAAATGAAATGAAGCGAAACACTAAAAGATTAGAGCTTTTTTAATATTTAATAGGTGTTAAACTCACATGTGAAAAATGACCAAAGAATCATTTTTTATATGTGTCCGGAATCTAAACAAGTTTTCTGTCGAATGTTTAAATTACTAATTTTGACACCGCTAGTAACTGTAACTTAACATTCATTTTGTAAATAGCTTTCCGGGAAAATTTTTCATAGATTGAGGATCGTATTTATAAATTGCAAGGGAGAAAAACCCGAAAACTCTGAAGCACCAACTCTGATAGACCTATATTCAAAAGGCTGAAATGCAATATGCATCTCACGTTATTCAACAGTGCCTGAAATCGAACCCAGAACCTTTCATTCCAAGAAGCGTTATTCTATAACTAGGTCACGGTGAGCCTTAAATTATTAATTGGTAAATATCCTTAAGTAATTGTAAACTTATATTCAGTTTTTGAGAGTCACATTAAGTCTTCAAATTTATCTTGCGATACGTTATGTCAAAAGTTGTGTCAATTGTCCCCGGTTTGTGACATTTTATGAATCAGTTATTTAAATTACTGATTCACACACACACACAAATAAAGAATCAATATTTTTTTATTGTTGAATTCTTAAACAACTATATTCTTATATCTGATATATTCAAAAACTATCTGACCTTTTCGAAGAAAATGGAACTATTATTAGAAATTTTAGCTATTTTTCCCTTTTTTTAAAACATCTTTGTCAGTTTTACTTTTACAGGAAAACTTGACAGATTTTCAATTTAATTTCTCAGCAGTCGATAACCGAAAAATGCAATGTTTATTGACGGGGTGCTAGTCGTTCCCATGGTAACTTCACGAAAATTTATTGGACAGAAACTGGCTTATTTACTTTGTCGCTGTTTTCACCAGAAGGAAAAGGCGTTACAAATAGAGCCCCAGATAAGTCAGTTTTTGAAAAGCCACAGATGGCTTGAACATTCTGAAGTGTTTTTTGCCCTCGAATTTTTTTCTGACTCATCTGTTTAATATTCGAACTTCCTATTTTATTCCTAAATCATGGGGAAAAAGACTCTGAAATTTTAAGTGGTTAAAGAAGCATTCTTTAGGACAAAAGAATTTGAAACTGGATAATTGAAAGAAGTAACTTATCTCTAGCATACGGATTTCAATATTAATTATTAATCTATGAATGCATTTTATCTAATAAAGCCTACATTCTAGGAATTTGATTTATTGTATGAGTTACTCTAATAAACCTATTAATAAGCTAATAATACAAATATTAATTATAATATTGAAATAATTTTCATAACTATTAATTAAATGTTATTTCCAAATTTCTATCAAATAATTTAGTTAAAAAAAAGTAAAACCTGAGTTTAAATTGATTTCACTATATTTTATTTTATTTCAAAATTTTAATACATTATTTTATAAGAAGTAAGCAAATAACTCTGATCATGTCATATTGGTTATAGCGATAGAGGTATTTATAAAATTCTATATAAACTACTTCCGTTATAATGTTCTGCGCAAAATGCCCCAAAACTTTTTTTTTTCAAAAATATTAAAAAATTTTCTAGAATTATACCTTGGAAATGTAAGGAAGAAGGCAAATTCGTTTCTGTGTATGTTTTCTTCCCTGAGCTTCGATCCTCGGGTTGGGCAAGGTCGACTCAGTCTTTCAATCCTTCAGTGGGTCAATAAAGTGAGTACAAAGCATCCTTGAGAACTAAACACTGATTATCAGCGTTAGGCTAACCACCTAATCAGGACATGCATTATACCTCAGGGCCTCTCGGTCAGGAAAATAGTAATGGGTACTGTTTTTAGCTCACATGAGCTGTCGCGCCACAGAGTTTAGTTTTAGTAGTAGATTTTTTTTCTTTATTTTTATGGTTACACACATACGACAATTTTAAAAGTGTTTCTTTTTTCTTTTTCTTTTTAAATAAAGGAGGGCACTTGGGTGACTAACCCTTCGCCACAACAAAGTCGGAAACTGCTACTCATTTGCTGTTACCCAGTGAGCACCTGTGAACCAAGTTACGGAGGTGAGAATTACCCAGGTCATACCCCACCATAAACTCGTTCATAGGGTGGGCCTCATTCATACATCATCTCAGTAAAAATGACCGAGAAATTCTGAGAGAAAGTAACATCCATACACGAACCGGGATTCGAACCCAGGATCCACAACTATGGAGCCAGGAACGCTAACCACTCAGCTATCAGTCGGCATTTTAAAAGTGTGAAAATATTTAAATCTCCATCCTCGAAGCAAGCACAGTTTCAGAAAAATGTCCGTCATGGCATAAAAAGCTTTTCAATAAACTCAAACCAGCGATATATATAATTACCATTAAATTTAATTATAAGCATTGTAATCAAAATTCCCTGACTAAACGCATCAAATGTTTTAAAGTATCCTGTTGCAAGTTTCACACTCCAGTCTTTGCTCCAGTAGAACCACAGACAAATCTTTTGCTGACAAACAAAATAAAAATCTTATTTATATAGATTATTACTTATAGAAAGCTTCTGGGATTAAGACCGATTATCTCTGATTATATAACTAGTCAGTTTTTCAATCATGAAGCTTTTATTAAATATTTAATTTTATCTGTCTATGTATTCATATTTGTGCATTTACTTTGAAATAGAGATTACAAAATAAATTCATCTTTTATTGAAATGGCATCATAGATAGACGCAAATGACAGACAGTGTTGACTGGCCAAACGCGTGGAGCTTTTGCAGACTTTGCGTGAGAAGGAAGTCGATGTCTTTACTATGGAGGCTAACTTAACAGCTGAAAGCCAAAAATTTTACCCGTTTCAAGGATACTTTTTTTTTTTTTGTACTCACAAAGCTCAGACAAATAGCTAGTGGCATACTAGTCGGTGTGCTATCTCGTTTGTGACTGAAAGATAATTGGATCAGTCACAGAACTGATTTGAGTGAAAGGTGACAATCATATGACTGATTTGAGATTAAAAGATAATTTTATCAATCACAGAACTGATCTGAGGAAAAGGTAACAATCATATAACTGTTTTGTGACTGAAAATTAATTGGATCAATCACAGAACATAATCTGAATGAAAAGTAATTACCATATGATTGTTTCGTGACTGAAAGAGAATTGGATCAATCACAGAACTGATCTGAATGAAAAGTAAACAATCATATGACTATTTTGTGACTGAAAAAGTAATAAGAAGAGGTCAGAATCATCTACTGAAAGAGTTACTCCAGACTTTTCTTACCCTAAATAATATACATTTTTTCATATATTTTGATAATTTAACCAGTTAATTGATATTTATTCTTGAACTTCAACAAAGTGTTGTCAGTTATTAATAACATCATGTTATCATACATTATATTCATATGAAGATTAATCTGAAAATTTGGAGAACCTTTAAGATTTAAAAATTATATTTTATCACTGAGAAGAGTTGACAGCTTTATAACACGACAATTGCAAGACATTTTAGCCTTCACCGCTTAAATTGCCTTATAGATTGTGGGCATTTTCACATGACATGCTATCAGAGTACTGAAGCATAACATTCATTTCCCATTGTTTATCAGTGACTGGGATCGAACCCATGAACTTATAATCCTAACAGAAATATCCTGCCACTAGGCCACTATGAGAGCCTTTACGATCAGAATTGCTAAGTTCTAAGAATGATAAATATGGTCTGTTTTAAAATCATCCCAATTTTGTAAGTGAGATATTTCCTTTTGGATATGAGCACCATGATTTTCTCCCCCTGGCTTCTGTGGCAACAGTACACATGCATAGTGGAGCAGGTGAACACCGGACTGTACCTTTAGGTTAACGGGTTTGGAATATTCGCGTTCCCATAAAGTTACTCGTAATTTTGAACTATGGTCAAATCACGAGGTCACACCTGGGCTGGCATCCTCCTCTCCACATCCACGCCATTCTAATGGAAGAGCTTCTGACATCACATATTAACGTGAACGCGTCCCCGACCCATAGAGCACCAGCAACCCAGTGAGGGAGTGTATGTGACCACCCTCTCAACCACTGCGTAGCAAATGATACTTCACTTTGCTGATCTTAACGGGAAGCGGCGTGAAGCTACTGAGCCACTGGAGCTCAGTGGCAACAGTATCCTAATTTTTCCGTGGTTAGTTGGATTTTTGTCAATTATTGTGGTTATAATAAACAAAATTTGATAAAAAATTTACCATTTTATCTTCATACTTAAAGATTATTTTTCCAACATAATATTTATAAATATAATGAAATGTATTATTAATCATACAAAACTAAAAACATCTACAAAATTATGAATCTTTTGATTTATATCTATTGTGATAATATTAAAAGATAACCTAGGACACTAACTTCCATGTTACTGTATGCTAAGTATTCTCCTCAAAACTCTATTTGCAGAATCACCGAACTGGTAGCTGATTGGTCGGCATTGTAGATTTATATTTAAAATTTTTGGACTCAACTCTCGTCTAGGGTGTGGATGTTTTTGATGGTTTGGAATATTTCTTGCGCAAAAATAACTGTGTAGTGACTAGCAAATCTATTTCCGGAATCACTTTTCTTCTAAGGCTTAATTATTTACTAGTAATTCATTTAAATATTAATAATCCAGTCCTTAACAGTGTTAATTACCTTGCAAATATATTAATAGAATAAAAAGGAATTTGACTTATTTAAGACTCTGCAATTTTAGGAAAAATTGCAAATAAATCAATTTATATATATAAAAAAAGATAAAATAAAAACGTCTTGTCAATTTTCTAATCTATTATATATGCCAGTCTCCTATTGACAGAGGAATTCATAATTGCTTTCATTTTATTCTTTCTTTTTTTTAGATAGTCATGCTGATGCCAATCATTTGAAATTTTAACTCTAATGTTTTTAATTCTATCATTTTTTAACGTACATAGAATATTTGAAAAGCTTTTCATGAATTTCAATTATATTTAACTCTAACTTTATACCAATCAATAGTGTTAATAATTACGTATCGAATGTTTAAAATATACAGAGAGTGAAATCCAAAAACAGAAGGAATAAAAACATAAGGTACCTAGATGACGAAATTTATCAAACATTGAAGATTAAATAAAATCTGTTTTGTGAAAAAAGAATTCAAGGAAAAATTTGCGTAACTTATTGCATACTAAAAAATTTTTATATTAAAATTCAAATAATATCCTGCTATATATTTTTCTCAAAAATTTTTTATGGGTATATTACTTTAAGACTTCTAACTTTACTTATAAAAACAGTCGGTCTGAACTTCTCCAAAAACATATTTAAGGCTATGTTTATTCACATCCAGCCGAAACCCAAGTATTACTCAATATTAAATGTCAAAGGTAGTTTCCTCGCTGCTCAGTTATGGAATGAATTGAAAAAAGGTTTTATTTATCTGGGAAAATTCTAAATATTTTTTCAACGGTCACCAGCACAATTCCCCAACTAATTGTTTTCACAAAACTCCGATGTAAGACCACTTTTCAGGGACTAATTTTGAGATCATAGCAGTTC
The DNA here is from genome assembly GCA_030067965.1 of Latrodectus elegans. NCBI lineage: Eukaryota > Metazoa > Arthropoda > Arachnida > Araneae > Theridiidae > Latrodectus > Latrodectus elegans. Next base: position 17,647,740 of record CM057812.1, read on the forward strand.
TGTATTTTCAGCTTTTATGAGTCATATGCACTCAATAACACTTCCTTTATTGTAAAGACAAAAATAATCCACATGTTTGTGGTAGGGAAAAAAGGCATGATGAGAAATCCCTCGTAGGGAAAACCGTTTGCGTGTTCGGGATCCTGGGTGTATCAAACGACCTTTCAGGGTGGAAAAACAGCTGTTCCTGACGTCGTGAAAGGACTCCTGTGTTATTTTCATCTTTGTTTCAGAGGAAAGTCTGCTTTGGTACTACTACTAGAGCACGATCTTAGATTCTGAAACATTTTTTGGAATTTTCGAACACGGCATGTGAAATCGTCAGGTGCCTCGGGCTCTGCTTCGGGAGCACAACCAATCAAAATAATACACAGGTAGGTGAAGCGAGTATTGTTTGTTTGTCCTTTTCTGCCTGGATACCGAATTAAGATGAATCATCTGATTGTGACATCTTCACTCGTTGACACAGCCTCATTTGCGACAGCGTGACGACTCTGATTTGCTGATCGTTGCAGAATCTTTGTTGTCACTGGAATGCCGTGTCAATAAAAAACTTCGCACCATTATTAATTTGTACTAATATGGGGAAAAATATTAATGAGCAATAAATTGTGAAAATGTCGCTTAAAATATGTTGGTTAGTGTCTTTTATATCTATAATATTTCATATATAATGTGTAATATTAATTGTGAAATTTTTATTTTTGTATAATGAAAGATATTTTAGTATAAGAATTTGTCATAAACTGCCAATAAATTGCATTTATTGGCAGTTTATATCACTTTATTGCTTCTTAATATTATTTGTTATAATTATTATACAAATATTTAATAAATAAAATAATTTATTTTGTCATAAGCAATATGTTTTGAAGATATTATTACCAACAACTTCTTTTTACAACTATCACGACGAAAAAAAATTGTAATTAAAAAAATTCCTCAATATTTTCGTAGTAAAATATTCACAAATTAGAATAAAACAATAAATTTTAATGCAATAACAGAAACAGGATTGTTTAGCTTAAATTTTTATTCTTTTTCATGTGTACATTATCAAATCATAAATAATAAGAGATTTTTTTTAAAAAAAAATTACGTTTTACAAATAAGCTAATTAAATTCCTTTATTTGTTAATTCTCATGGTAAATATTAAAAATTTCATATATTTAATTTAGCTTCAATATATAAGACCAAATTTGCTACATTCCGCTACTTTAAGAAAGTTATTATATCTTAATTTGCACTAAATTTCTTTTTTTTAATTTTGCTTAAAATGTTTCTTGTGTGAACTTGAGATACATGTGAAACAATCACCAGTAATTATTATGTAGAATTCCAAAGTGAGACTGATATTAAAAATAGTACTTCATCTAATATATTAGATTTAATTATTTTCAATTTTTAACTTTTCTCTTAATAAAAATATTGAACTGAAAATCATCTTAATTAATTTTCCACATTCAGCAAACTGGTTAAAGATATTAATCATAATAAAGCGGTAGGTTCGAAATCTAGATAAATTATGATATTTAATTCTAAAATATATAAATTCATGGCTATTGACTCACTTTCAACCAACTAGTAAATCAATCCATGTAAACTAATCTTCGTTCCGTTTTGAGATCTAATATTACTCAAGCTCTTTTGACCCAATGTTTCTCTTCGTAAATGTGGTGTGGTTATTTTAAGCGGAAAGTTCAGAGTTATATTACTTTCATTAATAATTTTTGGGTGCACTTCATAAAATATTTAGAGTTTTGTTAATACTTTATATATAGCTCATGGAAAAAAAAAAAAGGTAAAAAATAAAATACGAATGAGTTATGTGGGGATTAAGCTTCTTTCCATTCGATCAAACAAATTATTTTTGAAGCAAATTTTTAAAATACAACTTTATTTCTGAATCATTTTTATTTATTTATTTATTTATTTGTAATGAATTTTACTGGAAGAATTTCTCTTGCTCTATGAATCTATATTTTAATCATTGATTGAATTGATCTAAGATATAAATATAAATAACGATAAAAGGATTTATGATAATAATAAGCATCACAACCATTTTTAAAATGTTAAAATCTTACTGAAAAGCAGTAAAAATAAAAAAAAAATGATAAAAATTAAAATTTCAGCGATTTTATTTTGTTATATATCATTGTTTTTTGTAGAAGATAAAAATAGAATTAATTATAAAGACGATATATAAAAAGACATAAAATATATACGATATATTTTATGCTGTATATATAAATTAAGAAATTATATAAAAAATTACTCAAAATTATCTTTATTATTTAATTTACTAAAATGATCACATTATTAATTTATAATATTAGGAAATTTGGGCTTTTTGTTAGTTTGTATGAGAACCTCGTTTTCATGTTCGTAATGAATATATATTCTACAGAAGACTAACATGTTAAAAAGACCTATGAAATTTTTTAAAAAATCTAATGTTTTCTAAGTGGTATGCATGTTTGAAAAGGTGGAAGTCATACCTAAGCATTTTACAATGGTTTAAAAGTAAAAGGTGAGAAGCAACCTTAAATTGTTTCGATCGACAACCCCATGTGTATCCAGCGAGGTTATCAGACTTGAAAAGCTTCACATTTAGTTTGAATATTAAATTATATAACTCAAAAAATTAAAAAAAAAATGTTACTGACAGTAACATTCGTGGTAATGACATCACAGTTTTAACAGTAAGTACCAGATTCATATTGAAGATGATACAGCTGAAACATCCACAAATATATCTGATAAATCTATCGAACTTAATATTGTTTCATCGATTGATTTAACTTCATTAAAAGATTGAAGTGACTTAGATGTCAACGTCCTTACTCAATAATGATTCGAAAACACGAAAGTATGTCCATGCATTGGCAGTTTATTGTATTCTACCCTAGAGGTCGGTAACCTTATAGCTTCGGAGGGCCAAACTAATCTACTAATGTAATATAGGATTGTGCGCACAGCAAAATACATTTAAGCAATTCGATTCTCTCAACTGTGCACGCAGATTTAAAAATAGAATGAAAGATATGGAGATAGAGTTTTATTATATATTAAATATTTGCCTCATATATATTTACACATGTTTATTTACAAAACTAACAATGTAAAATGTAATTATTCCTCCCACACAAATAAATATGTATATGTATTATGCATCTATTATTATGTATTATGCATCATACTTATTATGTATTATGCATCTTTTAATCATATTTAAAAACATAAAAAGTAAGTAACGTAAAATAGAAGTAGTCATTCAAAGAAAGCTCTTAAAAATATGGAGTGTAATTCTAAACAAAAAGAGTGATTTTAAATTTTTTTATTTCTCAGAACTTAACCAATCTTAAAGGATGAAAAATAACTTTTGAAAAAGACTTGATTGAATTTATAATCTTATCAAAATTTAATCTCTTTTTCACTCAATTATAAATATTTAAAAAGATTTGTTGTCTGTCATAAAAGTGTTTGGCAAATCTGGTTTTCATCTAGTGTTGGATAGCACTGTGGATACTTTTAGATTAAATAAAAATTAAAATTTTAACTCGAATCTCTCTCTTATCCCTACACCACTTTAGTACTTAATATCGCAGCATTAATACAGTGGTCTTCGAAGTAGTGCAAATTGCCATAAACCATTTGACAACTCTGGCACGAGTGCTTTAGGCTGCCAACGCTTACTCTACATCATTGTTAAGGGATGGAATAATAATCGACAAGGATTTTTATCAGTTGTGGAATGAAAATATATAAACGCAAATTCAATAAAAATGATTTTGATGAAAATATTAGTGATAATTTAGTAGTTTCTTCTTTTAAGTATGGGTTTATATACATACTATTGTAATCCGGAACTAACTACATAATATAATTCGGAACTAAAACTTATAACTCTAATTATTGTCGTGTCGTGTGCCAACTAGGCTGGCATTATGGGGTGCGCTGCTCCACTTTTTCCAACTGAACCATATTAGCTGTGAAGTCCCACTTCCTCAGTACATACATGACATACACCCATTTATAGGATAGGCAACCATTCATACAAAGAACAGGACATGACAGGAACAAGGACAGGATAGAGAGAGAGAAAGTACATCCATACCCGAACTGGGATCCGAAACCAAAACCTCCCTTTTCGCAGTCAGGCACGCTGATCACTAGACAAGTTGAGCTGCATAACTTTGATTATAATATGAGAAATTTAATATTGTTAAATACAAAACAAATGCATGATATTTCAGTACGTTTCTATTAGCAGAAATCAAGCTATAGCAAGTTATACAAAGTTATCTATATTTTACAAATCATTTGACATTGTACAGTAGACAACTTATCAGATGAGAGCTTTTCTATGTATTTTTTATTCCATTTGCAGCATTTTAATATCAAGAAAAACTAATTATAAATGATAAACTATTCATTTGTCCTTAAGGAAAAAAATCAGAAAAACCACTAAAAATTTACTCCAAACTTGTGACATGCAGAAATCTGCATGCAAATTACATTTAAAGTGGTGAACTTCGGTATTCGATCTCAGTCATTGTTGAACTACGGAAGCCGGCTGTTCCATTTTGTGCCCGCAAATCTGTAAGGTAGGTTTTTGGGGATTTTTCTATGCTAATTCCCATGCGTCTTATGAATTGCTTAGGCACTCAGTTATTTATTGAAAGGTGGTTAAAAACTCCATCCGTAAAGTAAATACGCATTCTAAGTTTAAAAGCACCTCACAATGGCTCATAGCTTTTAAATTATCTTCTGTGCAGTGTCAGAGGCGCATAGGATAAAGCTTTTTAGAATGGTTTTCTGCTGTTATTTCCTGCTTTGTGACCAGGTGGAAGACCCCATGTTCGATCACAAGGGTGGTTGAATTACAGAAGATAAGTTATCCTTTCTCCCTTCCATATACATATTTCATGGGGACTATTTCGGTTCCATCTTTTACGACATGTGAATATTGCCTTCTATCTATAAAGAAGTCTTTATGCGAAGGATTTTTAACTACCTTCTTTTGTTAGGCTATCCACTGCATAGTATTAACAAGTGCGTAACTTAGTAATAGAACCATGGTTTTTGAACTAGACAATCTAGGTTAATAGTAGCAATCCATCCTTTACTGTTCGACGATAAGCCCGCTGTGGCTTGGTTCGTTAAGGCGTCGTTCTCATTATCGGAAGACAGTGAGTTGCAACCCTGGCTTAACCGAAGATCCGTTGTGTTCACTAATGTCGACCGGGGTACTTTAAAACTGGGAGTGGTCTCAATGTTTTACAAGTAAAATGATACCTCTGGGGTGGCAGACCAAGTATTGGGAGTTTAATACTTGGTCCCTGCTTTAAAGTCACGAAGACTCTATCCGGCAGCTTCTATCTAACTGGTAGAGCCCAACTCAGGGTTAGGTGCAGGGAAGCATGCTGGTGCACCAACTGTTCGACAGTTGTTGGAATCAAATCTGTGATTACAAATTCAAATTCAGATTTCCAGTTGGGCTTTATCCAATTTGAGATAGCTTACAATAGTTAATACAGGATCAGTTTTCAATAATATTTAATATCAAATAAATGATGTTATTGCATCTGTATACTTCTCTGTTCCTAGTTCTGAGATGGGCTCTACTAGTTAGTGGAAACAAGCAAATAGAAATTTTTGTAACTTTGTAGTAGAGACGATGCAAAAGACACACCAATATTTAAATTGCCACCCTAGAAATATTTTTTCCCATGTAAGACATTGAGACCACGACTTATTTAACATGCCCTAGCCGCTTTTAGAGAATACGACGTTGGCACATCTTTAGTTTAGCTGGAATACGAACTCACTATTTTTTATCAATAAGGACGACATCCAATCCAATCCGTCCTGCGCAATCTCTGACAACACAAAGGGATTAACGTAACAATTTAAAATTGTTGTGAAGATATTTTTAATATCTGTTGCCCTTTCTACTCTCAGAAAGACTTTTAAGTTGATTTTTTACTTCTTATTTATGGGTCTGAAAGAAGAAAAACTACCAATAAGTCATCTTATCAAATATGTATACAGAAAGTTAAAATGTAGAACCCTCTAAATCATATTGAATTCTCACTGGAAAGTATGTAAGTATGTTTGGATGTGAACACACACACACACACACACACACACACATATATATATATATATATATATATATATATATATATATATATATATATATATATATATATATATATATATATATATATATATATATATATATATATATATATATATATATATATATATATATATTCAACTGTTTTAACAATTACAAAATTATTTTAAGGTTATATAATTTAAACAAATTGCAAATTTTGTATAAGTTTAATTCAGATCTGTATTGGAAAGTAAATATATCCTATAAGCAGTAAATTCTGGACTATTCATTTGACAATATTACGACAGAGATTTCGCAAAAAGATTCAGCTGTAAAAAGAAACTGTTTGCATGCATAGTAATCATTGTTTGTAAACATTCCTTTCTGTTTTTGTATATATCGTAAACACGTGTAAATATCTATTGGCAGACATTTCTTGTTTGCAAACTCTTGCTCTTTGATATAGTAGATATGATAACAGCTTCTAAACAAATAAAAAGATTAGTGTATACTCTTTTGAGTATGTTAGCATTAGTTAGATTAAAACTGAAACTGATGAGTTCTTAATTTTGCAACAATTTAATGAGTAAGGACTTGGCATTTTTTCGATGAAATTTGAACTGTAGTGATTACCCGAACATATGTGTGAAATGACATAATCAAGGACAATGGTAGTTGTTTGAATGTTTGTGACATATCAATAAAGATATTTCTCAAGAAGTTTGCAAATTTTCGTGAAACAATAAAAAACACCGAAATAACATAATTACTCTGTTTATCAGATGTGAAAGTCATGGTCTTTAAAATGTTGAAATGTAAACAGAAGGTGTCATCCATATGATTCATGCATGTTCCAATATTCCCTTTCTGTATCATCTTGTTATCCTAGACGTTTGTTAAGTTCTGTCTGAAAATTAAGGATTGTTTGTAAGAAATGTAAAATACTTTATCTTAGTTTTTTGGCGGTTACAAAATAATATGCTTAAAAATTATGTGCTAATATAAATGGAAGAAGCACAATGGAATTAAAAATATTTATTTAATAAATATCTTTGTGATATCATTAACATCATATAACAAAAATATTATTTAATTCAATATTTCTAAAGAATTAGAGTAAATTAAGTGAGTGAAAATGTAACTTCAAGAATTAAATGAATATATTTACTTATCACTTAAAATAAAATTTTTTAAAACAAGAATATGGACAAAAAATATTTCAGTACGAGAATTAATTGATACACTTGGCAGTTACTGGTCAAAATGCATTGGTTTTTTCTTATTAATATTTAGTTCGTAATAATTATGATTTGTACATACTTTTCATTCTATTTTTTCAAATCAATTTTAATTTAAATTAATTCATCCAATTTTTAAAGACTACATAAATTATTGCGTATAACCAATCGAAACATTCAAATATAACAAAATTTCTGAGCAAGTTATAAAAAATATACAATTAAATGATATTAATTAATGCATAGTATAATTTATCTTTTTTGTGTGTGTAATAAATTGGCGTAATGTAAAATTTGAAAACACTACAAATAATTAATATGAATATCAAATTTCTATTCAAATCAACTAATTTAAAAACTCAAATTAAATTGATAACATTTATATGATAATTGATTAAAATGTCCTGAATTTTTTAATACATTCAAAAGATTGTCTCCTTTGACTTTATTAAACCAAAAATCAAATTCATTCATATTAAAACATTTATATTGATTCATTTTAGCGAAATTTCTCGAATTTTACACATTAATTTCGTTGAAGTACCCTGGATTGAGAAATAAAATTTTAAATCATTTATTTATATTATATAAAAACCCGTTATATTTGTAAATAAAAGTGACGATACATATTGACAATTATTAATTTTAAAAAGATTCCTTTTTGGAGAATATTTTGTATTTTTTCAAGTAGTAATCAATTTTTTTTTTATTTTGAGTATTTATTAAAATTTAGAAGTGTGTTTTGTAAATAATTAAATAAAAAACAACTTTGTATAATACACCTGTATCATTTTTATATATACAATGCTATATATACAAAGATATTAAATAATAAATAGAATATTTTCGTTTTTTTACTATAATAATTTTTTATGTTTGCAAGTATAATTAATTCTAAGTGTATTATTTAAATGCTAAATATTACATATTTTCATGGAAATATTTTTGCCGTAAAATATACATAATAAAAATGGGAAATAACGAATAAATGTGTAATGTTTTCATCCTATAAACAGATGCCAATAGTTTAAATACATATTTTTAAAATTTATGTTATATATGTACCAAGCTCCAGTAGCTTAGTAGCTTCACGCCGCTTCCCATTAAGATCAGCAAAATGAAGCATGATTTGTTGCAGGCAGTGGTTGGAAGGATGATCACATTCACCCTCATTGGATTGCTGGAACTCCATGGGTGGGTGGGGGACATGTCCACGTTAATAGATAGCGTCCAAAGACTTTCCGCTGATTTGGCGTGAATGAGGAGCGGAGGATGCCAGCTCAGGTGTAACCTCGACACCTGTCACCTGACCTCGTCACCTGACCATGGTACAAAATTGCGAGGCTCTTGGTTATGGAATACTGTTCCAAGCCAGTTAACCTAAAGGTACAGTCCGGGGCTCGCCTGCTATATATGTATGTAGGTATATTAGCACCCCGTGTTATACAAGTATATACTAAAATACACTACTGCCCATTAAAATTGCTACACCAGGAAGAAATGCAGATAACAAAATGATATTTATTGGACAAATATATTATACTAATATATAACAAGTGATTAAATTTTCAAAAAATTTAGCTGGATAGATCCTGAGAAATCAGTACCCAGAACAACCACCTCTGGCAGTAATAACAGCAGTTATACGCCTGGGCATTGAGTCAAACAGAGATTGTATTGCGTGTACAGGAACAGATGCCCATGCAGCTTCAACGCGATGCCACAGTTCATCAACCGTAGTGACTGGCGTTTGGTGACGAGCCAGTCTCTCGGCAACCATTGACCAGACGTTTTCTATTGGTGAAAGATCTAGAGAACGTATTAGCCAGGGCGACAGCCGGACATGTTTCGTATCAAGGAAGGTCCATACAATACCGGCAACATGCGGTCGGGCATTATCCTGCTGAAACGTAGGGTTTCGCAGGGCTCGAATAAAGGGTAGAGCCACGGGTCGTAACATACCAGAAATGTAACGTGCACTGTTCCAAACACCGTCAATGCGAACAAGAGGTGACCGAGACGTGTATCCAATGGCACCCCATACCATCACGCCAGGTGATGGGCCAGTATGACGATGACGAATGCACGCTACCAGTGTGCGTTCACCACGATGCCGCCAAACACGGATGCGACCATCATGATGCTGTACACATAACCTGGATTCATCTGAAAAGATGACGTATCGCCATTAGTGCGCCCAAGTTCGTCGTTGATCACATCATTGAAGGCGCTCTTGTCTCTGACGCAGCGTCAAGGGAAGCCACATCCAAGGTCTCCGAGCTGAGAGTCCATGCTGCTGCAAACGTCGTCGAACTGTTCGTGCAGACACTTGTTGTCTTCCAAACGACCCCATTTCTTGACTCACGGCTCGTGACGTGGTTGCACGATCCATTACGGCCATGCGGATAATATGCCTGTCTTCTCGGCTGCTAGTGATTGGTGGCCGTTGAGATCCCGCATGGCGTTCCGTATTACCGTCCTGAACCCATCGATTCCATATTCTGCTAACAGTCATTGGATCTCGACCGACGAGAGCAGCAATACTGAGATAAGATAAACCGCAATCCTGGTACGCTTCAATTCGACCTTTATCAAAGTCAGAAACGTGCTGGTACGCATTTCTCCTTCTTACACGAGGCATCACAACAACTTTTCACCATGCAACAACGTTCAAATTCAATTTGTGTATGAGGAACCGGCTGAACAATTTCCTCATTTAAACACAATGTAGGTGTCGCTACTGGCGCCTGCTTTGTCTGAATGCGCTGAAAACCTAATCACTTGCATATCACAGCACCTTCTTCCTTTATCACAGCACTTTCGTATAAATTTCCCGTCAGTAGCATGTCGCCTTCTTGGTGTAGCAATTTTAATGGCCAATAGTGTATATGTCTAGAACTTTAAAGAAATTATTATAATAGAAAAATTTGCTTTTCGTTTAAATGCTTTACTGAATATTTATGCTTTATTTACGTTAAATGCTTTATTTACGTCCTTTCTCAAAAAGAGGGAGGACAACTTCCCAAGAAGCTTAGAAACTCCTGCTGAGAATCTTGGCTCTTGCCTGAGGTTATAATGTTCTTACGGAGCTTCAAATATGTCTGCCGAGTGGCTCACATAGCATAGCCTAAATAACTGAATAAGGAAAGAGTATCTTACGATATTCAGTTATTTAGGCTATCCTGGGTGAGAATCATTTTTATTTCTCGGGATTTAAAACCGCTGCTCATACTGGAGAAACCCCTGAAATTAATCTGCCTTTGCAAGATAAAGAAATTCAGCGTAAATCAACTCAAGGAGTAGAAATGACTCTTTCGGTACCAGAAGTAAAATTGACTTCTTGTCCATCCACTGCTGAAGTAGAGCAGAGATCTATTAGTTGCATGACATCTTTAACCAGGAATTTCTTCCTTCGATGGGATTTTTTAATCAAGATACTGTCTGTAGAAAAAGCTATAAGAACAAGGGAATGGCTTATCATATTTTATATAAATGTCATGCCCTTGCCCTTATTCGACTGACTATTTTAAGTGCAGCTAATACTAAAGAAATACACCTCAACTCCATGAAGAAGCTTTCTGACTGCATAAACAAATTATTAATCTTAAAAGATGAAACTAGGTTATTCTCTGAATCAGGAACTTGGTACAAAATGCTTTTAGATAGATGCCTTGACTATAGAATCCATTACAAAGGAAGGGTTCTGTAAATTGTAATGAGGAATCTTTTAAGAGATTATCAAATAACTCATATTCCATCATTGCGTCAGCGAATGCTAATTGTATATCTTGACTTATTTAATGCATGTAGCTGTTTCCTTGAGAATGTCTGTAAGACAAACTGCTTATAAGGTTTCGTCTTAATATAAAGGAAAATAAATTTGAAGATTGAATTCTATTGTTAGATTGATAAAAGGATGCACCGCATATCATTTCATGAAAACAAATGCTTATTCTGCTGTGACCAATGGATTCAGATAAATTTTGTATAAGTACAGACTCCAATGCTTTATACAGGTACTCAGACCTATGAACAGTTGAACTTAAGACGATATCACTGCTCATTCAGCTCTCAATTCTGCATCAAAAGTTTGAGGTAAATGACTTAAGCAATACAGCATAATCTATATTTTAATAGAACCTTTAAACTGTGTAATTGAATACATTGCTCGATTATACCTACGGAGAAATTCTGATTGATTGAAAAAGATGGTTCCTTCATGATCATTTATCAAATGCTTTGGAAATCATTATATTAAAAAATCCAAATATGAAAATTGTTTGAAAATATAATGACAAATAAAGAATAAACATTGCTTGTTTCATGCTTGTGAGTTTATAGAGATTCGTTTTACTCGTAATCCGACTGCAAAAACGCATGACTATAAATTCTATGAGAACTAAGTAATAATGAGATTGAAAAAATCGGATGCATTGAGCAAAATGATAGCTATTTTGAGCGGATTGATGATGCTAAAACTCTTCGCTTATTTATCTGGCATCCTATTAAAGAAAGGGTCGATTGAATTCGATGAAAAGCATTATGCAAATTTGAATCTAAATTGGTCCAAAAATGTCATGGAAATAATATAATCAGCGCTTTTGGCATTGCATTGGTTAATATTTAACGGCTTAAGGTTATTGTCCTCCTCATAATTGCCTCCCTGGAGGACTTTTCATATATAGTAACCCGTTTTCATGGTCCCAAAGGGGGAAGCTCAGAAAACTCCCAAACACCTATCTCAACAGAAGTGCGTACAAAAAGCACAAGAGCAACATCCACCACACGTTGTTAAACAGTTGACGGAATCGAATCCCGAATCTTGCGCTCTGAAAAGCGCTGCTCTATCATTGAGATACTATAAATCATATATATAATTAGTGGTTTTGACAGCGAGTAGGGGATAGACAAACGACCGAATGCCCTTGTATGGCATTTTAGTATCCAATGCTTTAATTGCCTTCTGGGAGTATTATTCATTTATCTATGAATAATCGCAATATTTACTTGTTAAAAAGGAAGAAATTCGAAGAAAACACAACCCTCTATCCCTACAGATCTTAATGCAGCAGGTTGAAGACTGGCATCCATTTCCCGTTATTCTATGATGACAAGGATCTAACCTGGTACCTTATGCCCCTTAGATCCCGGCGCTAGTACTAGGCTATGGTAAATGACAAAAAAGCAGCGTTCATCACTGTAATTTCCAAAGGCAAACTAATCAAGAAGACGGATCTATTGCCTTTGATCGAAATCAAATCATTAAGACCGGTATATGGTTTACTTCATCTCAAAAATATTGAGAATGCTTTCTCAACTCTGTTTCAATGGTGTGAGAGGAAATCAAACCAACAGGAATTAATTAGTACGTTCAATAAAGTATTGATAGACATAACTTGATAGAGGTAACATGCTTCATAACAGAGGATAATTGGATCATCATGAAATAAACTTCATTATGGCCACTTGAACGTTATATAGTTTGTTTCAATATAAAAATAGCGATATTTTTTCTACCAAAAATAATGACGTGTATAACAGAATCTATGCTGTCACATATCATCAAATAATAGGCTATCGCTCTATAAAAAATTGCCCTAATAAATGAACAACAACAATCTCTAACAATACAAATGAGAATCAAAAGAAATCGATGGTACGAGAAAAACGATAAGCATGGATACAGAAAAACCACTAATGGACCTTCCTGTTACGAAAAAATGTTACTTAGAATAAAGTTGCCTTGATCGATCTTGGTATAGTCCTGTAGAAAAAAATGGCATACGAAGCAAGTGGATGAAATAATGAATTTTTTCGACAACCAAGGAACTCTTTAGGTTGTTGATTCTCTTTTGAAAATTGTCCATTCTGTAACGAAAAGAAACTCTTAGAGCATGTAATATAATATTTTACTGGTAAACATTACCAAGGCATCATGAACAATTAGTTCATTACATGCCCAAGTTTTGAACACAACCAAAAAACATTAATAAAATAATTTATCGTAACATCATTCGCAATTATTTCTTGGCTGGTAGGAGGATCATTTCATTGATTGTCGTGCTATCTCACGACTATCAAAATTAAATAGCCTCCATCATATCCAGTTCTAAAACCAATGAGTAAAGAGTTCCAGCTTCAAACCACCTCACATCTAGTCTTCGTGAATCATGGTTGATTGTATAAAACTCGTGAATACGCATGCCTAGTCATTGCATCCAATATTTTATGAAAATCATGATAAGAAAAATTACACAAATATGTGACAAGACTTCGATACAAACGAAATAACAAAAGGATTCTGATTCCTAAATTCTAATTAATATAATATGTTTCATTAAAGTTGAGCTATAATGATCATTCTCAACTCATCAGCTAAAAGTTTAAAAAAAGTTAAGACATCTATTTGAAATAACAATGAAAATATTTTAAATGTCATTTGAACAAAACCAATAGAATGATTTTAATCAAAATTTCAGTTGACAGCTTATTCAATAGACAAATAGTTTTTACTAATCATTAATAAATAATTTCTTGTGAATGTTATTTTCCATACCTATATTCTTTATCTTATTTTTCTTTTCCGTATCGTAATTTCAACATATAAATCTCAATTTTTTAAATATATTTAATATTTTGATTTTATGTATATATTTTAAGAAAAAGAGTAAATCAGTAAAAGAACAATAAGTTTTTTCAGTTTATTTTAATTTCCGTGTCACAAAAATACTTCATATGCGACTAAATTGAAATTTTATATTTCACACACACACACATTATATACATAATATATATATATACATATATATATACACATATATATATGTATATAATGACAATCTTTTAGGCAATCATGTTTTGAGAATTTTATACTTTCAACACATAAATTTTCTTTTTAAATATTGTTCCACAATCTGGAGTGTTACATCAGAATATTTCGAATATTTTACCAACAAACTGGTTGTGTAAATGTTTTAGCGCACTAGAGAGAATAACGATTATTTCATTGAAACTGCGTACTTGTTTTGTCTTTGTGATACTTTGCTTGTGTTTTTGTTCTTAATTCTGGTTAGTACTTTTTTCTATATTTTTATACATTTGCTACCAAAGTTTTTCAAATTTTTAATGATCGACACCTTAATGATATTATATACAAATCCACAAAATAAATATTGCGATATTTTGTTAATACAAATTAGGATAAATATAGTTACATAATTTTTCTTGTTTTGATTTTTTTTTTAAATATAACTTCTCAAAAATACTTAAGCTATAATTTAAAGTTATAATAATGTTTAATAATTGCTAGGGAATTCTTAACAACAGGTTATATTTGCAGAGAGTGTTTTCTCTTTATTTAAGAAAAAGGAATTCACCATCAATTTATTTTAAGTATATTTAAATTAAAAACCAAATTAAACTCAGTGGCCTGACAGCCCCGTAAGACAAAGGCCTACAGTGCTCAGTCTTATGGGGCTGTCAAGCCAGTTCAGTTGTTACTATAGTGCCAGTTCTGTTTTCGTAATCGGGCAGGGCCCAAATTGGTCTAATTGAGGTCCAGGGGCAAAACTTCCTTAGGGCACTTTCACTGATTCATAACAACAAACTTTGTATTCGATTTGGAAAACAATTCTATTCGACTGAAAGCGTAAAAATATTTTCCTTTTGCTTTGGGAGCTCCTCTGATGTCGGGGGCAAGGTAAACTGCCCCGTATGCCCTTTCTTTAATCAGGGTCTGTAACCGAGGGCCTTGGAATGAGAAGTATGTGTTTTTGTGAGGTGGTCAGTCTAACGTGATTAATAATATATATCTTACTAAAATAATATATATATATATATATATATACTTTGTTTTCTGCACTTATGTTTGTTCCTTCTTTAATAATAAAAATTAATAATTTATTTTCTGAATTCGTTGTTGCTAATTATACTTTTATAATTAAATGTTTATAAATTACCGTGATTTAAATTGTTAATGAATGTCCAACTGATTTTAAAAATATCTTCTTTTAATGATTTTTAATTATACATTTTTTCGAATTCGTTCCTTTCTCTAAATTAGGAAAGGACTAAATTTTTTTTACAGAAATTTATCTTTATAAATTATTAAAGTGAGTAATGATTTCCCGTATTCAACTGATTATTTTTAGTGCACTTAATACTAAAGAAATACACCTCAACTCCATGAAGAAGCTTTCTGACTGCATAAACAAATGGGAGATCTTAAAAGATGAAACTAGGTTATTCTCTGAATCAGGAACTTGGTACAAAATGCTTTTAAATAGATGCCTTGACTATAGAATCCATTACAAAGGAAGGGTTCTGTAAATTGTAATGAGGAATCTTTTAAGAGATTATCAAATGACTCAAATTCCATCATTGGACAGCGAATGCTAATTGTATATCTTGACTTATTTAATGCATGTAGCTGTTTCCTTGAGAATGTCTGTAAGACAAACTGCTTATAAGGTTTCGTCTTAATATAAAGGAAAATAAATTTGAAGATTGAATTCTATTGTTAAATTGATAAAAGGATGCACCGCATAACATTTCATGAAAACAAATGCTTGTTCTGCTGTGAGCAATGGATTCAGATAAATTTTGTATAAGTACAGACTCCAATGCTTTATACAGGTACCCAGACTTATGAACAGTTGAACTTAAGACAATATCACTGTTCATTCAGCTCTCAATTCTGTATCAAAAGTTTGATGTAAATGAATTAAGCAATACAACATAATCTGTGATTTAATAGAATCTTTAAACTGTATAATTGAATACATTGCTCCATTATACCAACGGAAAAATTTTGATTGATTGAAAAAGATGGTTCCTTTATGCTTATTTATCAAATGCTTTGGAAATCATTATATTAAAAAAATCCAAATATTTAGGATAAGGAAAGAGGGGAAAAGAAGGGGATATTTGAATTTTAAAGCGATTTTTTATGTCTGCATACACATAAACAGTTCTGCAAAATATTACCTATAATATCTACAAAAGAACTGTGACGTATCATTTAGCAAAATGGTGAGGCATAAATTATAATTTTAATTTTAATGTATATTTTTTCGTACTGATACCTGAAATATTAAAAATATAAAATTTTTTATAATTCATAAAAATTAAGTTTTTTTTTCACTTGAATTGCTATTTGTGATTTAGAATAAACTTTAAGCTGAAGATCTTAGTAGAATTGATCCTCATAATTAACAATTCTTTATAAAGCAACTAACAAATGAAATCAGTGAATTTTACTAAATTACATACATTAATATCCACCCCTTTTTTGCTTTTCTAGCATCTCATTCCACTTCTCATTTTTTCTTAAATCTTGGTCTATTTGATGTATTTAATAATATACTGAAATTTGATAAATATTTTCTCTTTAAACAAACTAGAAACTAATCTAGAAGAGAAAAAAACTAGTTCTGTTATGGTATTACAAAGTGTTATGCTATATGTAAATTTGCACAAATATTTTTGTTCGATGATGCTTTTACAAAATATTCCTCAAATAATCCATTCTGAAAACAGTACATGTTTTACCGAGATTGAATATAATGGAATATTGTTCAAACTCGATGCGAAATGGTAAGAGAATAGTATACATAATTCTAAACTTAAAAATACTTTGTTCCATGGTTTCCTTGAATAATTGAAAAAAGAAACTCAAACGATCATTGAACGATAGCAACTGGATCTGTGGAAATCACAATCAAACATGTCCCACGTTTTAAAGAATAGTAAGCTTGAATCACTTAAGTTTATTTGTTTAGAATCTTAATTCAGTTTTCCATATTTTGACCCTTAGTGAATAACAAGCCTGAATTACATGTGCACTTGTGAATCTTTTGCTAATATAAATGTGCTCATAGAATTAACTATGTTTTGTGAACGAATTTGTGGAAGTATTTGATAATTTTGATATTTTCATACAGCTTGGCAAAACTAAATAGAAATAAGAAGCCGAATCACCGAAATAAAGCATTTTCATGGATATATCTTATTTTCTTTGGGAAAAATTGGATTTTATTTTCCTTAGCTGATTCATATGTTTACATTCAAAGGAAAAAATTTTACTACCTATAATCGTATAATCCATGAAGCATAATGATATGGTATAGATACTGAAATGGATTGAACAAACTAGAATCTATATATAGAACTTGCAGAAAAAGACTTATATAACCCCACTTATCAGTTGA
Source organism: Latrodectus elegans (assembly GCA_030067965.1). NCBI lineage: Eukaryota > Metazoa > Arthropoda > Arachnida > Araneae > Theridiidae > Latrodectus > Latrodectus elegans. The sequence continues at coordinate 17,665,314 of CM057812.1, forward strand.
AAAGGAAACATTATCCAGAAAAATCCCTATTGGGCAGTGAAAAAAATGCACAAAATAAGAAAAGTACCGTATTACAGAACAAGTATAGATTTCATAGAAAACTGTCGTGAAAAGTTATTCTAAATATCTTAGGGGTGTGACTAATATACTAAATCAAAATGATAATGGTGTAAATTATATGAAAGAGCCTAAAATTTCAAGCAAATAGATAAAAGAACGATTTAATAACAAATCGATTATGATTAAGATAATACAACCTGTTTGAAAATATAGAATAAAAACTTAGTAAAAGTGCAGAAAACTCAAATTTCAAATTAAACAGAATTTTACATATTGCAATTTCTTAAACATGAAATTTTTTTTTATATTTTTTATAAATTTTTATTTTTTTTATAAATATTATATGAATCGTGCTTGTTATAGTTATTTTCATATAATATTTATAAGATTTTAAAAGGAGTTATAGGTGAGAAAACTGACCACAAAAATTTTCTTTCTAAAACAAATGTCTTCAGTTTATTTATTTTTCTTTCTAATCTGCTCTCAATAAATATATAATCATTAGTCTTTCATGAATAATCAAATTTATGAATTAGTAATATATTAATCTACAAAGTTGTTCAGAAAATTTGTATTTTTATGTCTCAAATTGCTTTTTAGTTTTTTAAAGAATAATAAATAATATTCTTTTTAATTAACAGTGAACTAAATAATTTATCTCGAAAACTCAAAGAAATTTCAAACAATTATGAAGAAATACTTGAAATGAACTATTTATATATCTGCCATAAAAAAAATATTTTGGAAGCTGACATTTTCATTTTAACTTAAACGTTAAATTTTTTAAAATATTGTCTAAATATTATTTGAATATTATCACTAAAATCCGGACTAAAACATCCACAGAAGTTTTTTTTATAAACTATGATGAGCACACTTGTTTGATATCAATAAATTTCAATATTTATTTAATGCAGAAGGCATTAACAAGGCTGTTCAGGGAAATTAAGATTCATAAAAGTATGCATCTTATCTTAAAATTAAATTCAAGGACAGTTTACAGTTGGCATTGAATATAGACTTTTAACAGACTGCGTAAACAATTATGCAGTCTCAAATTATTTGCCCACGTGATTTATTTATGTGTTTATTTTATGGTTCATTTATATGATGTTGTTCTATCGAGGAAGTGTATTTTCTTAAAAGGAAATAGAATTAGGGATGTAAAACGATGCATTTTCTTAAGATAATTTGCGAAACAAATTTCATTAACACTAGAATAATATGCTCAACTCAAAATAAGAAATAGAATAATCCCTTTGAATATATATATATATATATATATATATATATATATATATATATATATATATATATATATATATATTATCATAACTTAAAAATAATTATATTCATAAATTTTTTTATAAATATAATTATATTTAAAAAAATTATATTTATAAATTTTTTCTATGTAAAATTGAATTTTTAAAAATTCTGTATTAGATCTCATGTTAGTATTAATAAGCAAGAAAATTCTTTATTACATCTTGATAAAAATTTTAACTTTTATATTAGAAATTTTATTTGAAATATTGACATACATGAATGCATTTATTTTTTTATCAGTAATCTTAAATTGATCATCATTGTTATCAGTTCCATACTCTGTTTAAGTCTTCTTTCTTTTTTTAAAGAGAGAGCTGCACGTTCTAAGGATGAGTCTTAAAAATAGTTTTGATACATTGTAATGGTTAAACGATATGTTGAACTTTCATTTATCAGTAAAAATAAAACGATCTGAAGAAAAATGAATCTGTTTTATGTAAATTTAGATACTTATTACAGTAATATAAATATTTTTAATTTTAACAGAACGGACTTTTTTTTTTCTAGAGATTGATTACAAGGGACCCAGTTTCAGAATAAAAAAATCTATTGCACATTTTATAATTCGCAGTTCCTATGTACATGTATATAATAAGAACGATATTTTCCAAGAATAATTGCCAATTTTTATGAAAATGAAAAAAAAAAATTGTGAGCTTTTCAAATATTTCCTGTAAATCTTGGCAAAGAAAGCACCCAGTTGCTGTCAAAAGGGAACATTGATAAAGTAATTCATATGCCATTCCATCTGCGATTAAGAGTACTAAATGTCGTTTCACGCTTTTGACATGTGACTCTCACCAGCTGCAAGGCCCTCAGAGCTTTAGTGTTCCAGAGTTTCGACGCGTAGTTTTCGCATTACGTAACAAATCAATGCTACTATAAATGTATTTTTTCTTACATTTCTACAACCATTGCGTTTTTAGTCCTATAAAAAACAAACATCTGTCTGTCTAATATTAGACAAAATGGATGACAATATTTATACATTTGGTGTTTATTTCATAATCTAATAAATGATAATTACTAAAATATGAATGTTTTTTTTCTTCCATTTACAGAATAAATTTAGACATTTTTTAAACTAACTTTATTTCACATTTGTTTCATCATTACGAATTTATATGAAGCAAAATCTAATTTTTATTCGTAAACCACATCTAATTTTCACAGTAGATTTTAATCATAATATTTAAAACGTATTAACATCAAAACTTGTCATTTTCAAACATAAGGATTCGTTTAAAGCTTATAATTATTATAGGTACTGGGATTTCTGATTGAAATATGTTACAGGAGATTTTTTGTCAATAAGACAAGATATAGAGACACGTAAAGTTGCTTTCAAGAATCTTAAATTTACCTGTCTTATAAGTACTAAATTTGTTTATATAATCATTAAAATATGAAAACTCTACGTAATTTTATATCCTAGCAGTTTCTGGCATGTGCAAAAGACCTTTCTGAATTTAATTTTTAATTGTATGCATGAAAGGTCTTTCAAAATTTAATTTTTTTTTATTTTGCACGTAAAATGGAAAACAATTTTAATTTCAATCTCTTTTTTCCCTGACTTCTAACACTTCAAAATAATTAAATATTATACGCGAAACTCTTTCTTAAACATGAAACAATCAATGTACACTTCTGTAAACATATCTTCGGAACATATACTTAATTAATGCCAAGGCCAGATGTTAATTCCCGAAATATTAAAATCAATATTTATATTTTTAAAAATAAAATAGAATAAAAGTCGAATAACTACACTCAATTTATTGTATTAAAAGTATGCAATTAAAATAGATCGTAAATATATAATTAAAAATTGCACTCAATTTTCCCATGAAGAGAATGAAAAAACAGGCTCACAATTCAATCAAAAATTACGTACAGAAATTTTAATTTCACATTAATTTTCCAAAAAACTGAAAATTAGTGATAATAAATAATACTTCAATCTTTTTATAATTTGAATATGCTGTTAATTAACAGTGAGATGTTAAAGAAAAGAGATAAAAATAATGACGCTACAATTGAAACACATTATCAGCCGAAATAATAAAATTGTATAACTTAAAAGTAGGGCTGCTAATTTCTTTATCAGACAGCATTAAGAAATCTGAGGTAGCCAGTTCATAGCAATGAACTTCAAGCACTATTTGACCGAAGAACTATAATGAAGAGTGATTGGAATAATGAAGGCAAGACAAAGTCATGCAGAAGTTTCCAGATGGGTATATATGGGTGCTTTCTGTAGTTCATAGTTCGGCAATATTCTAAATCTAAGCACAGATTCAGCAGCCAGGAGACTCATCCAAGGATGGCCATATGATATGATAATTATCGATTAACAATATTCGCATGAAGACATAGAATTGATTGTTATTCAGATCTTTTCTCCCTGTAATGACCAGAAGATTAATATACTTCAACTTTGGTTAAAAAGCTTTACGAAGTTGATCTGTACGTGAGGTGACCAGGCGTTTGCCTCTAGTTCAAGTCACTCTGTGATATGTTTGAGGTAGGTACTTTTCAACATATCTACTGAATAACCGATCATGGGATGCATGTTTTTTTTTTTTTTTTTACGGATGAGTCCTGGCTTAGAATTCAAAATGGTAGCAGGAATTCTTTGCTTCAAAGAGAATTTGAAATCTTTTATTATCCCTCACATATGAGTGAAAAATATTCATATGGATTAATTAATGCCTGGTATTGAGATTACAGAACTCCATGTCTTTCAAGGTGCAACCATGAATGCTCACATCTATAAAGATGACATCTTTAATGCTCATTGGAGTCTTTATTCCCGGACAATAGATGATTATTTTCTGATAACAATGCAACATGGCACAACATTCATATCCTATGAGCTTACCTTGAGTAAAAAATAAATCATTATGTGGAATGGCTAGTTCAAGTACCAGACTTATATAATATGCAATACATTTGGGATGTTTTAAGAATTAGGGCATCTCCCAATCCTCCACCAGACTTCCGCACAATTACGATTTCTTCTGATTTGACAGGCAGTATAATTCACAACAACCATACGTCGTCGTTGTGTATTGTTTCTTTTGTAGATTATACACTATATTGAATATACTTAACCTATACCAAATGATGTATCTAATTTTTTTCCCTTTCATATATATAGTAACTTATACAGTACCATAATTGTTTGATAATTTCCTTTCATGCTATTTAATACATACCTAATTACGTGTTGTATTCTATGAATAAGTTTCTCTAAATTCTACTTGCAATTGCGTAAGTCTTGCCATTTTTGTGATATTTTCCCAATTCTTGTAAGTCAGTGTTGTTGACATGTCATATCAACTAATTAAAGAATCTAAGCATAAAGTTCCTTATCAAAATAAATAACCATCACTCTTCAATAATATGAAGGAAATCTTCGAAAAATCAAAAATAAGCGGAGTGCACAAATAACTTCAGAAAATTTTCTTACAAAGTATTTTATATTAATTTTATATTATCTCCTATAATATGCAATCTTACAAAGTATTGCATATTATAGGAGAGAAAAAAATGACGTAGAAATGAATTTATACGCAATTGTCGTGGGAAATTTATTGAACAGAATTTATACGTTACAGTTTAACATATAAATTCTGTTGAAATAAAAGTTAGAGTACGCAATATCTTTCCATTATTAAAGTGCTATCTTACTTTTCGAATTGGGTGCTATTTTCTTGGAATTTTACGAAAGCCATATCCGAAATAAACATAAATATTTTATTAAAAATCACAAATTATAAACAACTATTAAATTAATCTGAGGTTCGTTAAGTTTAAAAATATTCAAACTATAATTCTTCCTTTTTTTATGATTGGTGAGTTATTTTTTAACATTTCTCCAGCAGTTCAAATCATTATACCGTTTGATTTGTGAGATTGAAAACTATTTGGATTATAGGACTAAAAGATTCTAAATAATTTAGCTCATTTTTTTTTCTAAGCGTAAGTGGTTTTAGATCAAATTAATTTTCACGTGTGCTCCTGTCATCAAAAACAGCGTAAATAATTTTATCGCCATCAATCTTTGGCAAGTCATTTATCGCCATTACTTTTCGTGCTTCTTGTAATAAAACGACAAGAGCAATTTTAACATTATTGATCGTCGACGAAATTAGAACAATTGATTTTCATGTCGCTTGTATTCAAAACACTATTGATCAAGACTATTTCGATTGAGAAATCTATTTCTATTGATAAAAAAAATCATATTATCATGCTTGATTTTTATGCCATTTTAATCAAATGACTACAACAAATTTATCACCATCAATCGCTGACAAAATAATCGCCATTAACTTTCATAGTTTCCATTATCAAAAAGTTGTCGCCAAGATTATTGTTAAATGCAAATTACTTACTTATAGTGCATACGTTATATTTAAGAAATTTTAGTACCAAAAATGCAGTCTTTATAATTGGGCCCAGACTTTCAAATGAATCTTTTTATTGAGACAAGATATTTAACTCAATTTGATTTAACTTAAATAATTAACCATAAAGTGGCTGTTTCTATCATTCCAGTTGAGATCACATCATGTCTATATCACTTTATTACATTTCTCATTGGTTTAAAATATCCATGACGTTGGATGATATTTCACTTACGTCACATCGTATTAGGACGGCTTTGTGAATCTGATTTTTCGACGAATTCGCTGCCTTCCTTCAAATTGCATTCTTCGAGGGGTAGCTAACACAAGAGGAAGTTCACCATCGAATATCTGAGAATAGTGTCGAATTTCAATTTGTTTGCAAAACTATTTCTTATATAAAGACCAAAATATCCTCTTGAGAAACTGTTTTACATTGATTCAAGCCGTTAACACGTTGACAATAGAACAGAAGGAAAAGTTAAAGTGGAAAAGACAAGACAAAACATCCACTTTAAGGTTAATTTAAATCGGTAAGGATGATTTAAGCATTTAAAGACTCCATTAATTAATATAATTCTGAATTAACAAATCTAATATTTATAATGTGTTCCTTATATTTCTGAGCATTTTATAAGTTTGTTCTTTGAATGTAGTTTTTCTTAAGTTAAACTTAAAGTGGCTCAAAATCTTACATTTAAAGATTTTGAGCCACTTTCGTTGAATTGTTTGAAGTGTTGAAAGGAATTCTTAAATTTTAGATTAGTATTTACTCTTTATTATATATATTTTTTACTATTTTATGATTTTCTCAAAAATTTGTTTTTATCTACATCTTTAATACAATTTTTGTGTTTCGTATATTACGGTTTTTTATAATTTTATTCACCGTTTTATAAAATCTTAATTAAACTTTCAAATTTTAAAAAATTATAAGTGCAGAAAATTTTATATTTTGATATAGATAATACTTAGTATAAGAAAAGAATTTTTATAGTTTTAATTTTTCTGTTATTTTCAATTAAAACAAAGGAAATGGGACGAGTAAATAATAAAATAAGTTATAATATCTTATTAATAAATAAATATTTCTCACTGTTTCATAAATTAATTCAAATTATGAACTTTTTTCCAGTAGGATTTATAAAATTGTAGTGTACGTTATTAAGTATGACTTCATTTACTGAATAGCTTAATCTTGAGTTTCAATAAAACTTTATAATACTTATTCACATAAAGACTATTCAGAAACAGTGACCCTTATTTTATGACCCACAATAAGGAAAACTCAGAAATTGTTAACCATTTATAAAGTCACATGAGCACAAAAATACAGAAAAAATTAACTAAATTTGGGCAGTGTTTGTAATTGATCCAAAGACCTTCCCTTCCAGAGTGCAAACTTACCATTAAACCTAATGAGCATCTAAAAAGTATTTAGGTAAAGTTGAAGATAAAGACAAATTTTAGGTATGTAAAAGTAGCCAATAACAATGTTTATAACTAAAATTATCTATTGGTGATAAAGTTTTTACGTAGTGACAAAAATGTTTTGAAAAAGAAACATTTTCCACGCAATGGTAATTGAAAAGAAAATAATAATTTGCTCGTAAAACTAAGCACTCATTTCTTAAAAATCAATTATAATGAAAACAGTATTCAATTTTTCGTAGATATTTCTGAACTCCAGATTTTCAAGGAAAAAATTGACGCATCTGCGTTCAATTTTATCTTATCAAACGCTCATTCAGTCACTTTACAAAGAAAAATATTGTTTCAACGTTTCTTCCAACAGCTGTACATATTATCAAAAGAGTTCCATAACTGGAAAAAAAATTCTATTGGCAACCTTGCCACTGAAGAGGAAATGTAACGTAAGATTAGAACGATCTGGAAGTTCGGCTCTCGCGCAAATATTGCATAACAGTGACTTATGGTGGAAAAAAAGAAAGAAGTGTTTTGTTTTTCTTTTCACAAAAATGTTCGAGTACGCGATACCATTCCAAAGTCGTCATATGTATTCAGAGTTAAATGAATTTGAATAAACTGTGTTCATAATACAACTAGATTGTGAATGTTAATAAAAT